>JAWMQZ010000082.1:707631-737162 GCA_035584835.1 Tangara arthus
TTTTTATTTTTATTTTTATTTTTATTTTTATTTTTGTTTTTATTTCCTTTTTTAATTTTAATTTTAATTTTAATTTTTAATTTTTATTTTTATTTTTATTTTTATTTTTATTTTTATTTTTGTTTTTATTTCCTTTTTTAATTTTAATTTTAATTTTAATTTTTAATTTTTATTTTTATTTTTATTTTTATTTTTATTTTTATTTTTGTTTTTATTTCCTTTTTTAATTTTAATTTTAATTTTAATTTTAATTTTAATTTTTACTTTTAATTTTAATTTTAATTTTTAATTTTAATTTTTATTTTTATTTTTATTTTTATTTTTATTTCCATTTTTATTGATGGTGGTGGGTCAGGGGGTTCCCTGCTCTGCCCTGACCCCGCCGTGTCCCCCCCAGCCCGGTTCCCCCCATGCCCGCCCGGCCCCGCCATGGAGCTCAGCAGTGCAGGGGACGCGGTGCCCTGCGGGAAGGACAAATTCATCTCCAGGTATGAATGGGGACAAGGACAAGGGGGGACACAGGGTGGGACATTGAGGGGACACAGGGCTGGGGCGTTCCCGGTGTCCAGGGGATCTGGGATCTGAGATATGGGATATAGGACATGGGGTGGATATGGGATATGGGATATGGGTTATGGGATGTGGATATGGGATATGGGATGGATGTGACATGTGGGATGGATTTGGGATATGGGATGTGGGATATGGGATGGGTTAGCTGGAACCTGAAATGGGGAACGTGGCATGGAATGTGTTAGCTGGAACATAAAATATACAATATCTAACAATATATAACAGTATATAACAATGTATTCAATATATAACAAGGTATACAATCTATATATTGTATTGTATATATAGTGTTGTTATATATCGTATATATTGTTATATACTGTTATATATTGTATCTATTGTTATATATTGTGTATATACATATATACCTATATATAGTGTTATATATTCTTATATATTGTATCTATTGTATATATTGTTATATATTGTATATATATATACACATATATATTGTTATAGATTGTGTATATATATGCATATATACATATATATTGTTATATGTTGTTATATATTGTATCTATTGTTATATATTTTGTATATATGTATACAACATATAACAATAGATCCAATATATAACAGTATATAACAATATATACGATATATAACAACAGTATAGAATGTGTAATATATAACAATAATATAACAATAGATGCAATATATATCTATTGTATTTTATATATACAATATCTAACAATATACAACAATATATACAGCATATAACAACATATAACAATCTACACAATCTATACAACATATAACAACACTATCTAATGTATAACATATAATAATATAAACAATATATAACAATATCTAACAATTCCCATGATTTGGGCTGGTTTCTCTCAGCTGAGCATCCTGAACCTCTTTCGGCCAGCTTAGCTTTGGAAGCTGGGGATTAATTAATTAATTATTTGGGAATTAATGCTGGAGACATGGAGTCCCGTGATCCATGGCTGGGCTCAGCCAGCCTGGCATGCCTTACTTTGATTTTTCAATGATTTCCCTTGCTGTAGTTTATTTATTTTATTTTTGTTTCCAAACATATCTTTATTTCCACCTTTTAATTTTTTTTGTTAATCTCAAATTTTTTCCTTGTTTTTGATTTTTTTTTTTTTTCCTCAACACTTTGCCCCTCAGAGCTTTGTTCTGAGCTGGAGGAGCCCGGTGTGGCCACCTTGTGACTCCAGCGTGACCCCCAGAAATCTGATAAAATTATTTGGTTTTCACCTCGTGACCAACTGCCCCGAGCCCCTTTGGGGTTTCCTGTGCCTTTTAGGGACATTGATGGGGGACACCCTCGCGGGGAGCTTCTCCCCCTAAGTGTGGCTGCAAAACGTTGGACCCCCACAAAACCTTCAATAAGGGAGGAGGAAAAAGACCCAAATCTGCCTCAAATAAAGCAATTTTTGAGTCCCCAGCAGCACAGAGGGTTCCTCAGCCAGGGGAATTTCTGCTTTTCCTGGAGCAGCTCAGGGGTCACTGGTGGTGCCTGCAGCGTCTCCCCCCTCACCCCAAACCCCATCTCAGCACCTTTTTTCCTCATTTTTTAAATTTTTTTTTATTTTTCCCCCAGGAATGAGCTGCTCCTGCACCTCAAGACCTACAACATCTACTACGAGGGGCAGAACCTGCAGCTGCGGCACCGGGAGGTGAGAGCCCAAGGGATTGAGGGGCACAACAGGGAATCCAGGGGTCCAGGGGCAGCCACAGCTCCTCTGGGAACTCCAAATTTATATTTTATATATAATATTTATATTATAATTTTATATTTATATATATGTACGTAATTTGCATTCACATTATATATTTATATATATATATGTGTGTGTTTGTATATATAAAATTTTTTACATATAAATCTTTATATTATATATAAAATCTTTACCTATATATATACAATCTGCACTTGGATTTATATATATATTAGAAATCTTTATATTGCATATATGTAATTTGCACTCAGATTATATATATATGTATTTTAATGTATAAATCTTTACATTATATATTATATATATTTATATTAATTTTAATATATAAATCTTTGCATTATACATCTAAAATCTTCATTCAAATTATATGTATAGATCTGAATTTTTCTATAATATGTAAACCTTTATATTATATATAAATGCTTATATTATAAAAATAAAATCCTTATATTGCATGCATAAAATCCTTATAGTCTACATATAAAATCCTTATATTCTAGGTATAAAATCCTTATATTCTGTATATAAAATCCTTATATTCTAGGTATAAAATCCTTATATTCTACATATAAAACCCCTGTGTTCTGTGTGTAAAACCCCTGTGTTCTGAGTATAAAATCCCTGTGTTCTGTGTGTAAAATCCCTGTGTTCTGTGTGTAAAATTCCCATTTTCTGTGTATAAAATTCCCATTTTCTATGTGCAAAATTCCCGTTTTCTGTGTGTAAAATTCCCGTTCTCTGTGTGTAAATGTGGCTGCAGGAGGAAGGGGAGCTGATCGTGGAGGGGCTGCTGAACATCTCGTGGGGGCTGCGCCGCCCCATCCGCCTGCAGATGCAGGACGACAACCAGCGCATCCGCCCGCCGCCCTCCTCCTCCTCCTGGCACTCGGGCTGCAACCTGGGCGCCCACGGGTGAGTGAGGGGAGGGACAGCCCCAAAACACAGCCCTGAAAAATACAGCCCTGAAAAATACAGCCCTGAAAAACACAGCCCCAAAAAACACAGCCCCAAAAAAACACAGCCCTGAAAAATACAGACCTAAAAAACACAGCCCCAAAAAACATGGCCCTGAAAAACACAGCCCCAAAACCACGCAGAGAGCCCCAAAACGCACAGCCCTGAAAAACACAGCCCCAAAGAAACACAGCCCTAAAAATACAGACCTAAAAAACAAGGCCCCAAAAAACATGGCCCCAAAAATACACAGCCCCAAAAAACCACAGCCCCAAAAATGGGCAGGCATCCCCAAAAATACACGCAGACAGACACAAAAATACACAGCCCCAAAACCACACACCGACAACCCAAGAACATTCAGCCACAAAACCACACAGCCCCAAAAGCCACACAAACAGCCCCAAACCCACAAAAAAAAACCCAAACCCACACAAACAGCCCCAAAAGCCCCTTCCAGCCTGTCAGGCTGTGGAGGTTGCACCCCTGGGCAAGGCACCCCAGGACAGGGACCCCAGACAGGGCACCCACCCCTCTCTGTCCCCCCAGGTCCGTGCTGAAGCCCAGCACCCTGCCGGACATCCAGGTGACAGATGTGGACACTGCCACCGGCACGGAGAATCCCGGGAATGGCGCCGGTGAGACGGGCTGGGATCCACCGGGGCTGGGATCCACTGGGATCAGATCCACCGGGAGTGGCCCAAGGGCTTGGATCCACCAGGATTGGATCCACCAGGATTGATCCTGGGGCTCTCCTGGGGCTCAGATCCACGAGGATCAGGCTCAGATCCACTGGGATCGGTGCTGGGGCTGTGATCCACTGGGAGTGGTCCCAGGGCTTGGATCCACCAGGATTGGATCCACCAGGATTGATCCTGGGGCTCTCCTGGGGCTCAGATCCACGAGGATCGGGCTCAGATCCACCGGGACTGGTGCTGGGGCTGTGATCCACTGGGAGTGGTCCCAGGATTTGGATCCATTGGGAGTGGTCCAAGGGCTTGGATCCACCAGGATTGGATCCACCAGGATCAGTCCTGGGGCTCAGATCCACTAGGTTTGGATCCACCAGGATCGGATCCACCGGGATCGGTGCTGGGGCTCAAATCCACTGGGAGTAGTCCCAGGGCTTGGATCCACCGGCATTGGGTCCACCAGGATCAGTGCCAGGGCTCTCCTGGGGCTCAGATCCACCAGGACTGGATCCACTGGGATCAGTCCCGGGGCTCAGACCCGCTGGAATGGAAGGTGTTGTGCAGCCCCCAGGGCGGAGGAGGCCCCGCAGCTGATGAGGACCCGCAGCGACGTCGGCGTCCGGCCCCGCGGCAGCGCCCGCACGGCCGGGGAGCAGCGGCGGCTGCGGCGGCACCGCTTCTCCATCAACGGCCACTTCTACAACCACAAGGTGAGCGCCGGTGTCACCATCTGTGGTTTCACGGGTGGGTTTTGTGGTAGTGACTGATCTCAGAGCACAGAAAGAACCGACACGGTGCAAGGTGATGGTTCATGGGGTGATCTCAGAGTGCAGAAAGAACCGACATGGTGCAAGGGGGTTTGCATAACCATGCGTTGGTTGTGCTGGAGAACAAGGCAAGGGCAGAAGCAGCTGCTTGGGTCAGGAAGGATTTAGTGGCGGCTCCAACGGCTCGTGGGTGGTGGGATTTTGAGATTAATGGGAGGATGGCGAGTGTGTTGATTTCAAGGGGGTTTGCAGTGATAATCAAAACAAATGCAGCTTTATTGAATAACCGCAGCGAAATGCGATGGGGAGGAATGGGGGAAAAAAAAGGGAAAAATAAGGAAAAGAGGGGAAAAGGGGTGTCTGGCCCCGCGGCAGCGCCCGCACGGCCGGTTCTGGGGAGGATGCAGGGGATCTGGGGGTCCAGGGGGGTCCAGGCAGGGCTCTCAGTGCCCGCTGTGCCCCGCAGACCTCGGTGTTCACGCCCGCCTACGGCTCCGTCACCAACGTGCGCATCAACAGCACCATGACCACGCCCCAGGTGCTCAAACTGCTGCTCAACAAATTCAAGGTATGGGCATCACACCCCTCACTCAGCGCTCTGAGTGCAGCTTGTGGTTAAAAGAAATTAAAATGTTTTATAGGTTATATGTATAAAATCTGCATTTTATATATATATATATTTTAATATATATATATATATACACATATATATAAAGTATTATCTCTTTGTATTCATATTTTAATATTTTTATATTTTATAACTATATATATATAGTTTATAGTTATATTCATATTCATGTTATTTACAAATCTTTATATTATATACCTGTAATTTGCATTCAGATTATATACATATGAATTTTTATATATAAATCTTTATATTATATATAAAATATTTCTATTATATGTGCAAAATCTGCATTCACATTTTATGTATATATGTATACATACACATATATGTGTATACTTATATACATACATACATGCATACATATATATATATAAAAATATATATATACCCTATATAGATATCTATATGTATATATATATAGATAGAGTATACCAGGGCAGAACCAGTCCCTTTATCAGAGCTTTGTGTCTCTCCCCCAGATCGAGAACTCAGCAGAGGAGTTTGCTCTGTACATGGTGCACACGAGCGGAGGTGAGTGCCCCAAATCCCCTGGGCAGGAGTGCCCCAAACCCCCAGACAGGAGTGCCCCAAACCCCCAGGCACCAGTGCCCCAAACCCCCAGGCACCAGTGCCCCAAATCCCCTGGCTGTGAGCACCCCAAATTATTCCAGACATGAGTGCCCCAAATCCCCATGGTGCTGCCACCTTGGTCTTGGTGCTGCCCTGGCACTGCCAGAACCACTCTGGCACTGCCAGTACCTCATGGGCAGTGTTGGTACCACCCAGGCACGGCTGGTACCACCCTGGCACTGCCAGTACCTCACGGGCAGTGCCAGTACTACCCAGGCACCACTGGTACCACTGGGGCACTGCCAGAACCACCCAGGCACCGCTGGTACCACCCTGGCACTGCCAGAACCACCCTGGCACTGCCGATACCACCCAAGCACTGCCAGAACCACCCTGGCACTGCCAGAACCACCTGGGCACTGCTGGTACCTCATGGGCACTGCCAGTACCTCATGGGCAGTGCCAGTACCACCCAGGCACCACTGGTACCACTGGGGCACTGGCAGAACCACCCAGGCACTGCTGGTACCACCCTGGCACTACCGGTACTACTCTGGCACTGCTGGTACCACCTGGGCAGTGCTGGTACCTCATGGGCAGTGTTGGTACCACTCAGGCATGGCTGGTACCACCCTGGCACCGTTGGTACCACTGGGGCACTGGCAGAACCACCCAGGCACTGCTGGTACCACCCAGGCACCACCGGTACCACTCTGGCACTGCTGGTACCACCTGGGCAGTGCTGGTACCTCATGGGCAGTGCTGGTACCTCATGGGCAGTGCCGGTACCGCCGTGCCCTGCCGGTACCACCCTGGCCCGGTGCCCCGCCGGTGCCAAGGCCGCGGTTGTGTCCCTGCAGAGAAGCAGCGCCTGCGCGGCAGCGATTTCCCACTGCTGGCCCGCGTGCTGCAGGGCCCCTGCGAGCAGGTGTCCAAGGTGTTCCTCATGGAGAAGGACCAGGTGGAGGAGGTCACCTACGACGTGAGTGCGGCCTGGGGGCTGGGAGGGCGAAATTTGGGGTGTTTGGGGCTCGGGGAGTCCCAGGTTGGGGTGGGAGGGACCCCAAAGCCCACCCAGTGCCACCCCTGCCATGGCAGGGACACCTCCCCTGGCCCAGGTGGCTCCGAGCCCTGTCCAGCCTGGCCTGGGGCACTGCCAGGGATCCCGGGGTGGCTTTTTTGGGAATTCCGTGCCAGCCCCTCCTCACCCTCGCAGGGGAGGGTTTATCCCCCATGAACAGAGATGTGCTGGGGCTGCAGGAGCTGCTCTGTCCGTGAAAACGCCTGATCCTCCAGGAAATTCCCCAGAGCATTCCCAGAGCATTTCCAGTGCATTCCCATTCATTCCCCGAGCATTCCCAGTGCATTCCCAGTGCACTCCCAGTTCATTCCCAGTGCATTCCCATTCATTCCCAGTTCATTCCCAGCGCATTCCCAGTGCATTCCAGTGCATTCCCAGTTCATTCCCAGTGCATTCCCAGTGCATTCCCAGTCCATTCATTCCCCGAGCATTCCCAGAACATTCCCAGTTCATTCCCAATATATTCCCAGAACAGCCCTCAGTGCATTCCCAGTGCGCCCTCAGTACATTCCCAGTTCATTCCCAGTTCATTCCCATTCATTCCCAGTTCATTCCCAGAGCATTCCCAGAGCATTCCCAGTGCATTCCCAATTCATTCCCAGAGCATTCCCAATGCACTCCCAGTTCATTCCCAGTCCATTCCCAGTGCATTCCCAGTGCGCCCTCTACATCCCCAGTTCATTCCCAGTACATTCCCAGTACATTCCCAGAGCATTTCCAGTTCATTCCCAGTTCATTCCCAGTGCATTCCCAGTGCACCCTCAGTACATCCCCAGTTCATCCCCAGTCCATTCCCAGCGCATTCCCAGCCCCGCTGTGCCACCCCAGCCCTGCTCACAGAACAGGGATTTCCCAGGAATTGTTTTTCCCCCGGCTGGCAGCAGCTCCCTTGTGCCATCTGCCGGCTCTGCTCTGAAATCCCGCCTCAAACCCGGCACTTTCGGGGTCAGTTTGGGATTAAACAGCTCCGAGACTTTGGGGACGCTCAGAGCCACCTCCAGCACCCAGTGGTGAATTAAAATTAAATTAAAATAAATAAACCTTAGGCAGATCTTTTTCCCATAATTACCCACTTGTTTGCACAAGCCGATGGTCACAAACATCATTTTTTTTTTAGGGTTTGCTGCAAAATTTGGGGATCTTTGGGTAAATCTAAGGAGAGGAAGGGGGATGGGTGAGTTCATCCTCCTCCTCACCATCTCCTGCCTCTCCTCTCCCGCCCAGGTCGCCCAGTACATCAAATTCGAGATGCCCATCCTCAGGAGCTTCATCCAGAAGCTGGAGGAGGAGGAGGACCGGGAAGTGAAGAAGCTGAAGCGCAAGTACGTGGGGCTGGGGGGAAGAAAATCCCCAAAAAATCCCATTTTGCAGCCCTGGGATGCTCCAGCACTGGGATTTTCCCTGGCTGCTGATCCCTAAGTTTGGGGAAGCAGAGGGAGGGGAAAATAGGAGGGAAAATCCTCCTGTGGAGATTTTTTGTGGGATTTTCTGTCTGGTTTTTTGTGGTGTTTCCTGCGGTGAAAGCGGGGTTTGGCATCCCCAGAAGTGGGGTTGGAATTATGGCAGGGTTGAAAAATCCTTTTTTTGATTTCTGTGCCTCCCCAGATACTCCATCCTGCGGCTGATGATCGAGCAGAGGCTGGAGGAGATCTGCGAGGGCCCCACGGCCATGTGAGCATCCCTGGGATGGGCTGCACCAAATCCCAACCCCAAAACGCTCCTGGTGCCCGCCTGGATGGCCCCAAGCCCCGAGCCAAACCCCCTCCCAAGCCTCCATCCCCCCAAAAAACCCTCGGGGGGCTCCTCCCAGGAAGGCTCTGGCTGGTGGCAGCTCCAGCCAAAACCTCAAATTCAAGGAAAAAAGCAAAAGAAAAGAGAAAAAAGAGGAAATGTGTGAGCAGCACCAAGGAAAGGCTGCCAAGAATTGCAGAGCTGGGATTTTGGGGGGCTCAGGTTGGAAATGCCCAACTCTGGAAAATACAGAGAGAAAAAAACAAAAAAAAAAAAAAAAAAAAGAGAAAAAAGAGGAGACTTCCAGAACTGGAATTTTGGAGGGCTCAGGTTGGAAATGCCCAACCCTGGAAAACACAGGGGAAAAAAAAAAGAAAAATAAAAGAGAAAAAAGAGGAAATGTGTGAGCAGCACTAAGGAGAGGCTGCCAAGAATTGCAGAGCTGGAATTTTGGGGGGCTCAGGTTGGAAATGCCCATTGTGGCTCCCCAGGAGGGTCCTGCTGCTCGGCAGCAACAGAGCACAAAAAAATTCCTCTTTTTTTTTTAGAGAAAAGCACATTCCTGCCCTATCACCGCAATAATTCCCAGGTGTCGGGAGGATTTTGTAAATCCCAAGGGTTGGCTGAGATTTTGGGGGGGTTTAACCCTGACCTGGGGGCTCATGGGTGCGTTTCCAGCCCAGGAGAAAATCCCATTTTTCCCCCAAACCTGCAGCCACGGCATGGCCCCTCCGTCCCCCCTGTAATTTGCACTAATATTTCAGGATTTTGCAGAAAACCACGATGTCAAACCTCTCTGGTAGCTGAAAATGCCAAAAAACCACAAAAACAAATGGCTGAGGGCCTCGAGCACCTCGAGGGGTCTGGATGGGAAAAGGGGGAGAGGCAGGAGGAGAGGGAGGCAGAAATAAAGAGGATTTTGTTTTCCAAATCCATTTTCTAGCCAGGAAACGATCCTGGTGAAACCAGGACCAGCACCAGCTGGAAAATCCTCTTTTCTCCCAGGCTAAACCAGCAATACCCATTTTATACCTCGATGTGAACTAAACCTCTGACTTTCCCCCCCTTCCCTTTGAGTTTTTGCAATGCATCTTTGTAAGTGTTTTTTTTTTTTAAATTTTTAATTTTAATTTTAATGGTACCTTTTCCACCTTTAACTCGCGTTGGGGAAAGTGTTGTACAGCGAGAGGAGCTTTGGATGTGTCTGAAGGATGATTGTGGCACTGCTGCGTGGATTAACAAGGACATAAAATAAAATAAAATAAATTAAAATATGTAGCAACTTCATGCAGAATGAAATCCCCTGAGTCAGAGCCTGGCTTTGGCCAAAATCAATCACTTTTTGTGGATAGAAATGCCATGGAAATCAGTAAAAAATGAGAGAAAAGAGTAAATCCTGAATGCCAGTGGAGAAGCTCCCCAAGAAGAAACGTTCTCACCTCCCAGATTTAAACTCCCACCTAAATTTCTGCCGGATTTTTGGGGAACCCTGGGCAGGTTTAGGTTTTACCCAGCCCTTAGAGATTATCCATCCCCAGGAATTATTTACCCCTGTGCTCTGCAGGCTCCGCCCTGCGGGCATTTCCCTCCCAGCAGGTAAAACCCGGGTTATTTTGGGTTATTTTGGGTTATTTCGGCCTCCTGGAAGCCGAAGCGGGGCTGTCCCCGAGCCCTCCCCGCTCTCCCTCCCCTCCGGGGGCAGGACCTGCCCCGATCCTGCGGGAAAAGCCCAGCCCAGCCCGGCAGGGCAGAGCCAGCGGGGCCCCGGCGCACGGGTAAGGGCAGCACCTCGCGTTTCTGGGCTCAAAACAGACGGAATTGGGTGCAGAAATAGCAAAAAAATAATTGGGATTTGTTTGGCACAAAGCTGGGCTGGAGTTGGGATGGGGAGAGCAGAACTGGGATGCTCCAGCACTGGGACGCTCCAGCGCTGGGATTTTCACTGGCTGATCCCTAAGTTTGGGGAAGTATAGGGGGGAAAAATAGGAGAGGAAAATCCTCGTTTCGGGATTTTTTGGTGGGATTTGCCCCCCGGTTTTGTGCTGTTTGTGCCAACAGCTGGAAGGGGGGACACCCCTCAGCGCTTTCTTTAAAAGAACCCCAGAAACCGAAGGAGTGGGGGGCAGGAAAACGAGGCAAATTAAATTAAATTAAATTAAATTAAATTTTTTGAAGGGCTGGGGTTGGCAGGGCCGGGGGGGCCAGGCCTGGCAGGTTCCAGCGGGGAGGGAATCGCTGACACAGCGGTGCCGCGGCCAGGGGGGCTCTGTTTGTCCAAATCCTTTCGTCAGCTCTGTTTGTCCAAACCCAGCGGCTCTTTCGGGGCCGCTCTGGGGCCAGCGATGGCTCAGCAGCTTCAGCACAATGAGGATGTGTTTGCTCAGCCCCGGGGGAGGGGGACAGGGGGGGATCTCAGCCCGTTCCTGGGGGGGATTTGGGGATTTTTGGGGTGGCCTGCCCCGCGGTGCCCACGCTCGCTGCTTGGTGGAAGTGTGGAATGAGGTAAAAATTTTAAATAATGAGTTAAATTGTGGAATTCTGGAATGGGGTGGGTGGGCAGGGGGCTTAAAGGTCAGCCAGGCCAACCCCTTGTTATGGGGAGGGGTATCTTCCATTGGAATGTATTGACTACGTATCAATATAATATATAAAAATAGGTATAAATACATTAAAATGTAATAAAATAATGCCACACTTATTAATATAATAATATAATATTACAATATACAATAGAATAATATAGAATAACACAATGCTTATTCATATAACAATATAATAGTATATTAAATAACAATATAATAACATAGAATAACACAATACTTGATAATATAATAATATAGTAATATAATATAATAATCTAATATTATACACAACATTATCTATTATTATGTATTAATGGTCTCTATTAGAAATCATTGGTTATTGATCCCATATTGTTATATATTCTGTATTATCTATAGTACCTAGTAAACTGGACAAAAAATGAATATATAAATCATAAAATAGAGATAATAGAGGGATAAATAGAGACAATAGAGAGATAATATAGAGAGATAAATAGAGATAATATAGAGAGAGAAATAGAGACAATATAGAGATAAATAAACAAATAAATAGATAAATAGAAATATTATAGAGATAGAGACAATATAGAGGGATAAATAGAGATAATACAGAAATAAATAGAGACAATATAGACAGATAAATAGAGATCATATAGAGACAAATAGAGACAATAGAGACAAGATAATTAGAGATATATAGAGATAAATAGAGACAGTATATAGAGATAAAAGCCACTGAGGTTAGCTTGGTGCTAATAACACCAAGTTTGGGGCTTTGCTACTCACAGAACCCCAGACTCCCAGAATGGTTGAAAAAGCCTCACAAAGGCTGGAAAAGAACTTTGAGGTCACCGACCCCCACCCGTGAGCCCCCCACCACCCACCCCACCGAAGAGCCGCTCCCCATCCTTGGGGTTCCCTCCCAGTTCAGAGAGTAAAAAGAGAAAAAAACCCCAAACCCGCAGGACCCCCGCTGCGGGCGGGCCCGCCGCTCTCACGGCCCCGTTGTCCCGCAGGTGGCGCAGGATGCGGCCCCCGGCCCGCGCCCGCTGCCGGGCGCTGCTGCTGCTGCTGCTGCTCGCCCTCCTCAGCCACGCCGCCGGCGGCCGCCGCGGGGCCCCCGGCAGGAGCTCCGGGCCCGGGGGGCTCCGCGGGGGCTTCCGCGCCGTGTCCCGCGCCGGGAGCGCCCCGGGCCGCGGCTCCAAGGTGGCCGGAGCCATCGCGGCCGGAGCGGCCGCGGGATACGGGATGGGGCTGCTGGGCCGCCCGCGGCCGTCCCGCCTGGGCCACGGCGTGCCGGCGGCCAGGCAGCCCCCGGCGGCGGGCGGGTTCCACGCCGGGGGATGGCCCGAGCTGGGCGGCAAGCGGGGAGCCCCCAGCAGAGCCCCCGGGCAGCGGCGAGCCGGGCTCGGGCTCGCCCTGCTGCTGGCATCGGGAGCCTGCCTGGTGAGCCACGGGCTGCAGCGCTGAGGGCACCCCGGGCACCCCCGGCACCCCCGGCCGGCGTTTCGGACAGAAGTGACTTTCCTGGGAGATTGGATGTGGCTTGGGGAGGTGGGAGAGGCGCTCCCGGCCGGCGGCCGGAGCTGGGGGCGCACCGGGAGCCGGATCCTGCGAGACCCAGCCGGGACCGGGTGGATCCTGCGAGCCCAGCCGGGACCGGGTGGATCCTGCAAATCCACCCGGGATTGGAGGGATCCTGCGAGCCCAGCCGGGATCGAGTGGATCCTTCAAAACCCATCCGGGACCGGATGGATCCTGAGAACCCACCCGGGACCTGATGGACCTGCGAGCCCACCCGGGACTAGGTGGATCCTGCAAACCCCACCTGGGACTGGCTGGATCCTTCAAACCCCACCTGAGACCAGAGGGATCCTGCAAATCCACTCGGGATCGGGCAGATCCTGTGAGCCCAGCCGGGACCGGAAAGATTCTGCGAACCCACCCGGGACTGGAGGGATCCCACAAACCCCACCCGGTACCGGATGGATCGCGCAAACCCCACCCGGGACTGGAGGGATTCTGCGAACCCACCTGGAACCGGAGGGATCCCGTGAACCCCACCCGGTACCGGATGGATCCCACCCGGGACAGGACCTGCGTGAGCACGGGCAGCCCTGCCAGGACCTGCGGAGCTCGGGTCCTCAGCCATCCCCGCGGCACGGCTCCCCCAAAAACCGCTCCTTTCTCCCCAAAAGAGCGCTGGGACTCGCGGGGAGGGGGGGCGTGGGGCTGGGAAACCGAGGCCTCAGCCTCGCAATAAAGTTTGGCCTTGAGACATCCTCTGGTTCTAACCCAATCCATCGTTCCTAGCGCTGGGATGGGAATCTCCGAGGGAGGATGCGCTTTTCCAGGTGGGTGGAGAAGCCAAATCCAGGCGTTTCCCAGCAGCACAGAGCTCAGCCGGGGTTTGGAGCGGTTTTTTTGGCTATTCAGCCCAAATTCAGCCGTGTAAAGCCGAGCCCGGAGCTGCAGCCGGGCTCGGACGGGAGATGGAGCTGTTGGCCCGGGATCCCCGAGACCCGGGATAAAACCAGGCTGAGATCCGGGCTCCTCTGAATCCGGCTGCTCCTCCTCCGGCTCTCTGCAAACCGGGCAGCTGCGCACCAAAATTCCTCTTTTTACGGCTTTTTCCAGGCAGGAAAAACGTATTCAGCTGGTCTGACTGGGTGAGGAGTGTTTATTTGGGGAGATGGGGGGTGCCAAGGGCTGTGTGAGGAGAGATTTGGAGAAATCTCTATAAAAACCACCTCAGATTTTATTGTATATATATTTTGGGGGATATTTGGGGGATGCCAAGAGCTGTGTGATGAGAGATCTGGAGAAAACCCTAAAAAAACAACTTCGGATTTTATTGTATTTACACTTTGGGGGGTATTTACACTTTGGGGAGTATTTGCATTTTGGGGGATATTTGCATTTTGGGGTGTATTTATTGCCATCCTGGTAAATCAGGAACTCCTCCACGCGTGTACGCTGCAGGATTTGGAGTATTTAGCTCATTAATGAATTAATTAATTAATTTCTCAGCTTCAGCAGATCGCTGCAGAGGGGTAATTGGATCCAGCTGTCCTTCAAGGACACAAGAGTTCAGAGAGTGTCACCCCACTTGGGTGTTGCCAGAGCCAGGAAAGTTCTGACCTTCCAAAAATCACCCCAAACCCCCATGGAGGGTTAAAAAACCAGGGTGCTGCGTGTGCAGGGAGGGGGAAAGGTTATTTTTGATCTCCTCTGAGCATTGCCAATGTGTTTCCCATGACTGGGAGGGAGGGAATTGAAGGTTTTGGGGTTAAAAATGAGAAATTTGTAGTTCTGCTGCTGCTGAGGTCAAACCCTCCCCAGGGGAGTTCAGGGTGCAAGTGCTGGGAGCCTCTTCCTGGAAATATCCATGAGTTCATCTGGGGAAATGGGGGATTTTTAAATCCATTCTTTTTTTCCCCTTCCTTTGGATGAGGTGAAGTTTTTTCCTTCCTGGTTTGGGGGGAATTTCTCCTCCTCCCCGCGGGGCTGTTGAAGGAGGGGTTCTGCAGTTGTGAAATGCAAATAAATGGAAATAAATCCCATCGAGACCGATTTGCACCGAGCCTGGGCCCAGCCCCAGCGAGGGCAGCAGCTCCGGGGGGTTCTGCTCAGGTGAGACCTCACCTGCGGGGCTGGGAGCCCACCTGGTGGAGCTGGAGCTGCTGGGGAGAGCCCAGAGGGGCTGGAGCCGGGCTGGGAGAGCTGGGAATGGTCACCTGGAGAAGGGAAATTCCAGGAGAGCTGGGAATGGTCACCTGGAGAAGGGAAGGCTGGGAATGGTCACCTGGAGATGGGAAATTCCAGGGAGGGCTGGGAATGTTCACCTGGAGAAGGATCCAGGAGAGCTGGGAATGTTCAACTGGAGAAGGGAAGGCTGGGAATGTTCACCTGGAGATGGGAAATTCCAGGGAGAGCTTCCAGCACATTCCAGGCCTTGAAGGGGCTCCAGGAGAGCTGGAGAGGGATTTGGGACAAGGGATGGAGGGACAGGACAGAGGGAATGGCTCCCACTGGGAAAGGGGAGATTTAAATGGGATTTTGGGATGGAATGAGGGTGGGGAGGGAATTCCCAGAGCAGCTGGGGCTGCTCCATCCCTGGATGTGTCCAAGGCCAGGCTGGAGCACCTGGGACGGTGGGAATTGTCCCTGCCCATGGCAGGGGTGGCACTGGATGGGATTTAAGGTCCCTCCCAACCCAAAGCACTCCAGGATTCCACGGTAAAGTCTCCAGGATGAAGCAGGGCTTGGGTCGGGCTTAACGCCACCGAAACAGCAAATGTAAAAACTCCTTTATTAGAACAGAAACCGGAATGAGACAGAAATTAGAAAACTCCTCTTGGACTGCAGCGATGCCATGGGTGGGAGCAGGGGAGGAGAAAAGGTTCACTGGGACTGCGGGGTTTGGGCCGAATTGGGGATGGAAGGGAACAAAAGCTCCTCAGGCTAGGGAGGGAGGGCGGAAATGCAGAAAATGCAGAAATGCAGAAAATGCAGAAATGCGGGAAATGCCGCGGGCTGGCACACAAAGGAGGCTGCCGGGCACCTTGGCTTGATCCGTTTTAATTTGTACCAGACGTGGAACACTTAGAAAAGGCTCAGCACGGCAAATCCCGGGCATGCAGCGTGACGGGGTTACAAAACATCCGCGTGTCGCAAAGCACGGGGCGCCCCAAAGCCCTGCTTTGGCTGTCCTGAAAGGTTTCTCTTTGTTTATAGATATTTATATATAATCTTTATATCTTCACTTAGCTTACACCGATGCAAAAAAGGAAAAAATAATTAAAAAAATCTCATTTAGGACAGTGTTATTCAGTGCCTTGCAAAAATAAAATTACACGAGGGATACCGAACGCAGCGCCACGGGTGTTACAGCTCGTCCCCAGCCCAGCAGCCACACCAGAAGCAAGAATTAAGAATTTCACCCGTTGCTTCCACAGGGCAAAGGAATTACTCACAAAAGTGACATTTTTTAAAGCATCTCCCTTTCCCAGGCCCATTTTTCCCGATGCTGTTTGCTGTACCAGCGTGCTTCAGCTGCTTTCAGTCTCTTGCTACGTGCCTGACCCCCCTGAGAATCCTTTGTGCTGCATTTTAACGTCCCTTAGGTCCAGGTGCTGAAGCACGAACACGACTTGTCACCTGGAGCACCCAAACTAGCTTTTTCTCGGGCTGTAACACCATTTTGGGGGTGTTTGGGGCATTCAGCAGCACTTTCTGCCTCTCAGCACCGACTGGCACCTCAGCCTCGCCGTGACAGGGAGTAAAAAATTACTTTATTTTGGTGTCTTGCTGCAGGGGGCTTTTGCAGCATGCAGGGTGTGGAGCGGCAGCTCCTTATGTACACGGGGAAGGGGCTTTTTTTGGGGTGGAAGGGTTCAAATTGCAACCTGGCAGCTTGAGAACCCCAGGGGTTCACCCCAGGGAACGGGGGTGAGACAAATCCCTGCCTGTTAACAAAGAGGATTTTTGGAAAAGCTCCTGAGGGACGCCAAGGAGAGCTCCCCTCTGCCTGGTCCCTCTCGGGGTGACCCCGAGGAGGAGGAGGAGGCGAAGGCCGCGGTTCTGTGCTCCAGCACCATCCCGGAGCCATTTTTTGGGGCAGAAAAAGACATTTTCATCCCATTGCCTGACCCTGAGGCGCCGCGGATCGCCCCCAGGGGGCTCCTCACCAAAACCAAGCGAGACCGGGGTGGGCGTGGGGACCCCACGGGGGACACCTGGACGGCGTGGGGCGCCCTAATGCAGGACGACGAGGACGAGGAGCATCAGGGTGGCCAGCGGGGAGTCAGCCAGGCGCTGCCACGCGCCCGAGGCCAGCCGGTACTCCTGGTACTGCTGGATGCACATCTCGCGGATCACCTTGGTCACCACGCGCGTCTCCAGCTCCGCCTCGGTCTGGTTGAGGGCGTCCGAGGCGTTGCCCTTCCTGGCGGCGGGGCCGATGTTGTGCTCGGTGACGGTGATGTTGAAGCAGTCGGCCACGAAGACGTCCTGCGGCACGGGGCCGCCGCGCTGGTCGCGGTAGTCGCGGTAGTAGACCTGGTTGGGGTAGCGCGCGGCGTTCTCGTTCCACCAGCGGTACTCG
Organism: Tangara arthus; assembly: GCA_035584835.1. Taxonomy (NCBI): domain Eukaryota; kingdom Metazoa; phylum Chordata; class Aves; order Passeriformes; family Thraupidae; genus Tangara; species Tangara arthus. Next base: position 725,013 of record JAWMQZ010000082.1, read on the forward strand.
TCGGGGCTGTCGAAGCTGTAGTGCATGCCCGACATCACCCTGCCCATGGCGTAGCCCCCCAAGCCCCCCACCACGGCGCCCGCCGCCGCCGCGCCCGCCACGTGCTTGAAGCTGGTCTTGGGTTTGGGCGCCTTCCAGGGCTTTTGGTGGTAAGTCCCTCCGCTGGATGGGTTGTAGCCTTGGCCCCAGCCCGGGTAGCCGGGGTTGTGGGGGTAGCCGGGGTTGTGGGGGTAGCCTGGGTTGTGGGGATAGCCGGGATTGTGGGGATAGCCTGGGTTTTGGGGGTAGCCGGGCTGGCGGGGGTAGCTGGGCTGGCGGCTGCCCGTGCCCCAGCCGCCCCCGCCGGGTTTGCCTTTGCCCTTCTTGGAGGAGGCGACGTCGGCGCAGAGGCCCAGGAGCAGCAGCAGCAGCAGGCAGGAGGTGCCGAGGAGCCGGGCCATGGCTGTGGGGACAAGGACAGCGTCAGGGGGCAGCCCTGCCTCCGGTGGGTCACAGAAACCACGGCTGGTCCCCTCAAATCCAGCTGCAGAATGAACAGCGTTGGACTGAAGGTATTCATCATCCCCCCAAACCCTTCCTTTATACACAAATGTAAAATATTTTATATGTTTTTATACATATACATGTGTGTTTATATATATATATGTGTGTACTTATATGTATATAGATGTATTTTTATATATGTGTATATATATGTATTTTTATATAAGTATATATATATGTATTTTTATATATGTATATATATATGTATTTTTATATATGTATATATATATGTATTTTTATATATGTGTATATATGTATTTTTTATATGTGTATATATATGTATTTTAATATATGTGTATATATGTATTTTTTACATGTATGTATATGTATTTTAATATGTATATGTATATGTACTTTTATAGATGTATATATATATCGTACTTTTATATATGTATATATATGTATTTTTATATACATATATATAAAAATTTATTCATTGTTGTAGGCATATATTTTTATTTATTATTGTATCATTATTGTATTTATATTTATTATTATTGTGCTATATATGCTTATTTTATTTTTATCTATTTTTATATATTTACATACATGCATATATAGGTAAATATGTATATATTGATATATTTGTGTATATGTATTTTAATATATTTATATACATGTATTTATATTTTAGTATATGTATATAAATATATATATACACATGTACTTATCTATTTTATATATGTAGAAATAGATGTATTTTCATATATTTATTTATTATTTATTTATTTTATTTATTACATACATACATATATGTATGTATGTATTTATATTCTTTTTAAAAATATATCCCCCAACAGGACCCCTGCTGGCAATGGCGGCTTTAAGTGGTGAAAGAAAATCTTTTATAAGAAAATACTTCTCCTGATTCTGAGGTAAAACCCCGCTTATCCATCCCTACCCAACGTGGGGGCAGAAATGAGATCCCTGCTGTGCCACCATCGGTGCCAAGGACAGATCCAGCCCAACCCCGGAGCTCTGGGGCCCTCAGTGGTGCTGCAGGGAAGGCAACGCCCAGCCCGGCCCCAGGGGGTTCTTTTCCCAAATTCAGCACTGTTTTACCCAAATTCCCGTTAATTAATGGGTATTTTTGGGATTCAGAGTTTGCCAGCATCCAGTGACTCAGTGAATGCTGCTGGCATTCCGGGCATCTCCCACATTGCCCAGGGGATAAATCCCATTTCCAGGGGGGATAAATCCCATTTCCTCCATTTCCAGGGGGGATAAATCCCATTTCCCCCATTTCCGGGGGGGATAAATCCCATTTCCACCTGTGTGCATAATCCGGCCAGGACAAGGGACAATCCCCACCAGGGCTGCAAATCCTTTGGAAAACACCTCAAAGACCAAAAAAAAAACCAAAAAGGCCAAGCTGCCAAAGCCCTTTAATGCCTCCTGGCAACGCCAAGGGCTCTGAGTCACTGCTGCCGTGGGTTTAATGATAAAAAGGGGATTTTCCATCCTCCCCGAGGCTGAGCTGCCCCCCAAAATCTCCCCTCGCTGCTGGGGAGGGTGAGAGGAGCATTCTCGGTGTGGGTGGGCGTTTCAGCATCCCTGGATACAGCAAGAAATAATTCAGTTTGGGTCCTAAATCTATATTTTTGCAGCAGTTATGGAGTTACCCCAGGATTAACCATAACACAGGCAGGAGATGCTGAACTTTCCTACAGCCACAAAGGCCAAACGAGCCCCTGTTCAAGCCAGAAACTCTCCTGTTGCCACCTGGACACGGATTTGTGGGCCACAAAAGGAAAATTCGTCTCTCTGGGTTCGTTAGTGATGCTTTTTCTGCCAAACATCTGGGTTTATGCCCAGAAATGTTTGAATTAAAGGCCCTTCAAGCTCAGTGGTTTGGGTGGGATCGTTCACAGGGCCCGAAATAAAACCTCAGGGGGATGCAAAGCCCAGTCCTGGTGATGGGGAGGAATTCCAGGTTTGAGATTTGCAATTCCAGGTTTGGGATTTGCAATTCCAGGTTTGGGATTTGGATTTGATCATTCATGGTGAGGGGCAGGAATTCCAGGTTTGGGATTTGGAATTCCAGGTTTGGGATTTGGAATTTCAGGTCTGGGATTTGCTTATCCCTGGGAATTCCAGGTTTGGGATTTGCCAGTCCCTGGTGATGGGCAGCAACTCCAGGTTTGGGATTTGGAATTCCAGATTTGGATTTGTTCATTCATGGTGATGGGCAGCAATTCCAGGTTTGGGATTTGGAGCTCCAGGTTTGGGATTTGGATTTGCTCGTCCCTGGTGATGGGCAGCAACTCCAGGTTCAGGATTTAGAATTCCAGGTTTGGGATTTGGAGCTCCAGGTTTGGGATTTGGAGCTCCAGGTTTGGGATTTGCAGTTCCAGGTTTGGGATTTGAAACTCCAGGTTTGGGATTTGGAACTCCAGGTTTGGGATTTGGAACTCCAGGTTTGGGATTTGCTCATCCCTGGGGATAGGCAGCAATTCCAGGTTTGGGATTTGGAGCTCCAGGTTTGGGATTTGCAATTCCAGGTTTGAGATTTGCCAGTCCCTGGTGATGGGCAGCAACTCCAGGTTCAGGATTTGCAATTCCAGGTTTGGGATTTGCAGTTCCAGGTTTGGGATTTGCTCCTTCATGGAAAAACCCGGGCCCGAGGAGCAGGCTGGGGCTCGCTGCCTCCCTCACCCTGCAGCACCCACCCGCTGGGGGCAGGGATGAGATCAGGGGCGTTAAAAATAGCCAAAAGGCAGGGAAAACAACCAGCCCCTTGGGTGCTCGGCAAAACGAGCAATGGAGGAGGAAAATCCAGAGAACTGGGCATTTTAAAATATATTTTTAGAGGTGTCGATGCCCGCTGTGAGCTCCGAGGGGGTAAAAATCAGGCCCTGGTTGAATTAAAAATTAAAAATCCCTGTTGCAGAGGGGTTCTGGCAAAGCACTGCGATGGTTTTACGGAGGAAATCGCAGGGTTTGAGGCTGATTCGGGGATCTTGGGGCATTGCAGCGCCTGGCAGCGCTGAGCTGCTCCTCCGATTGCCTTTGGAGCGCTGATAAACAGGATGCGGCGCTAATTAGCGAGCCAGGAGCTTCGCCCCGAATAAATGAGTTCCCTGGCCAAATCCCTGAAGGAGCTGCTTCCTGAGAATGCGGGATTTTCTCCCAGAAAAATCCCAGATTTCTCTCGGAGAAGAGAAACCAGGAGCTGGGATCTCTCTGCTCGGAAATTCTATTTATGGCCGGACCGTGACATTAATATTAAATTACAGATCGAGTGATTTCACTGGGATTTTTTTTTTTTTAACCTTTCTGCCCCAGATTCGCCCTCCCGGCGGATGCTGGAAATGACGAATTAATTCAGGTGGTTTGTGGCGGAGCCGATTTTTTATCCGCGCCGGAGGAACCCAGCGGAAAAATGGAGGCTGAAAGCAGCAATTACGTGCTCGGCGTTGGCAAGGAGGAGGATTCGCTTCGGAGGGGAAAAACCAACACCCAGGTGCCAAAATACGCCTGGAAATAACCTTGGGAAGGTCCCCGGGGAGGCGGAGGAGGAGAGAAGGGAGGTGGGGAAGGTGGAGGTGGGAAGATGCTCGGGGATGGGGGAGTCCGGACCCTCCCGGGCTCAAAATTCCCGCCTGGGGCTCTGGAAATTGGGAATTCAATCGGAATTGCCCCGAAAATGTCACCGTGGGTGTAGAAATCTCTCCTTCACCCCTTTGTCTTTCGCTTTCCCCAACAATGGGGGAGCAGCTGGCGGTCGGGGGAAAAGGCAAAACCCTCGGAGGAGAAATTCCCGATGTTGAGCAAACGCTGAGTAAACAAGAGCCGGGCAGGAGCAGGGCGCTGGCTCTTAAGGAGCCGCTGGAAATGTCAATTTTTGGTCAGGAAAAGAGGCAGCCCCGCACGCCCGAGGTTCAAACCCCCCTCGCCTGTGGGTTTATCCCTCCCCAGCCCCTCCATCCCGTTTTTCCCGGTACTCACCGGCTGGAAATGCGCTGCCCGCTCGCCCCGAGGTGATTCAGCCGCGGAGCTCGGCGCAGGAATAAATAGCGAGAGGGAGGAGCTGCTCCAGAGCAGCCCGGCCCCGCTGAGCCCTCGCCCATCATCATCGTCATCCTTCACCCGTCATCCGGCATCCTTCCCCGGGGAAAACCCCGGCCCGCTGCCCGAAACCCGCGGCTTCACCCCAAAGCATCCCCCGGGCACGGGCAGCGAGCAAAGGAGAGCCTGGAAAATCGAGGGGGTTTCGTGGTTTTATTGGAGAATTATCAGGGTTTGAGGCTGGTGATAAAATCCTGGAAAACGGCAGCACATGGATGGTTTTATGGAAGAATTATCAGGGATTGAGGCTGGTTATAAAATCTTGGAATACTGCAGCCCATGGATGGTTTTATCAGGGTTTGAGGCTGATTAAAAATCCTGGAAAACTGCAGGATACCGATGGTTTTATGGAAGAATTATCAGGGTTTGAGGTTGATTATGAAATCCTGGCAAACTGCAGAACACGGATGGTTTTATGGAAGAATTTTCAAGGTTTGAGGCTGGTTATAAAATCTTGGAATACTGCAGCCCATGGATGGTTTTATGGAAGATTGATCAGGGATTGAGGCTGGTTATAAAATCTTGGAAAACCTCAGAACCGGGATGGTTTTATGGAAGAAATATCAGGGCTTGGGCCTGATATAAAAATCTGGGAAACTGCAGCCCATGGATGGTTTTATTGAGGAAATATCAGGGTTTGAGGCTGGTTATAAAATCTTGGAAAACTACAGAACATGGATGGTTTTATTGAGGAAATATCAGGGTTTGAGGCTGGTGGTAAAATCTTGGAATATTGCAGCGTTTGGATTTTATACTGAAGAAATATCAGAGCTTGGGGCTGATTTAAAAATCCTGGAAAATCGCAACACCTGGAGGATTTTATTGAAGAATTTTCAGGGTTCGAGGCTGATTTGAAAATCCTGGAATATTGCAGCATTTGGATTTTATACTGAAGGGATATCAAGGCTTGGAAAATCTTGGGAAATTGGAGCGCCTTGGTGGTTTATTGAAGAAACACCAAATGGAACGAGGAGGTTTGGGGTCGTTTTGGGAATCTTGGGAAATCACAACGCTTGGATTTTTTTTAATGGAAGAAACTCCGGGGTTTGGGGTGGGTTGAAAATCTCCTGGCTGGGAATCTGGGAGAGGCCAGGATGCTTTTAGCAGCTCCAAATCCATTATCCCGTGGAACAGAGCTGCTCCCAGGGCTGCTGGAGAGGAAATCAAACCAGCCCAGAGCTCTGGGAGAAAAGGTGGATTTGCCTTTCAAAGCTGTGTCCAAGCAGAGGAGCAGAACTCACTCCTGCAATCTCAATTTGTGTCGAGGAATCCTGAAATTCAGCGTGAGGAAATGCCACAGAAAACAACCAAAAATCCCATGGGATGGCAAAAATGGGGTTTTTTGGAGGGTAAGGATACAGGAGTGGAATATGCAGAGACAAGAATGAGGGTGTTTCCCAATTTTTAGGTTTTTCCCAATTTTTAGGGTTTTCCCAACTTTTAGGGTTTCCCAGGGCCAGCTTGGAGCACCCTGGGACAACGGGAGGTGTCCCTGCCATGGGTGATTTTTAAGGTCCCTTCCAACCCAAATTCCAGGATTTTATGATTTTATCACCCCCCAGACACTCCTGAGGCTGCCCAAAACAGCTGGGCCAGGAATGGCCATGCTGGGCCACATCTGGATGGAAAAGGGATTTTCCTGTGATCCATTTGGGTTATGCTGAAATAAATTAAAGTGGTTTCTCCCTGGCAGGGAAATGGGAAAACACAAATGTTAATCCGGCCAGGAGAAAATGAAATCAGCAGGATTGAGGTCTGTGGGCCTGGGGAAGCCCTGCCCTGCAGGAGGAATTTATTCTGTGTGCGGAATGGCTCCTGACTGCCTGGTTTGGGTTGAAACATTCATCCAAATTCCATGCCAGGAAAAGGGAGAAACCAGGAATGGGTTGGTTGGGGTGAATTAATCCTGCATTAATCCAAAAACCAGGGTTTTACTGTAATAACTTATTCCAGGAGCACAACAACAACAAGGGAAAATTATTTATCTTGAAAAGAACATTTACTGAAAACCGTGCTGTGGCCAACACTGAAAAATAAACCTTTTTTTTTTTTTTTCCCAAGAAACAGAAATTTTATTTGCAGAGACAGAGCCACTTTGTCAGCTCCCAGCTGCGCATCAATCAGCAGCACGGATTATTAATGAATTTTTAATTCCTTGTGGAAGTCATCAGGGCTGAAGCCTCCCCACCAACGCATCCAGGGCAGATCTTAAATGGATTTTTGGCATCCCAAGGTAAAATTTCTCTCAGCCTCGAGGCAGGAGCTGCAGCTCCTCAGGATCCACGTGGAAATGATGCCCCAGGCCCTGGGCCAGCTCAGCAATCGTTCATGGGATGAGTTTTGCTCAGGAAATGCTGACTGTGGTTCTGGGGAGGGAGGAAAGTTCATCTCCTTCGTGGTCTCTCATTGATTTTGTGTTGGTTTTTATGGCTTGGGTTCATTGAAGATGCTTTTATTCACCCAGCCCTGGCTTTGCAAAGGCTGGGTGAATATTTAACTCCTTGCAGTTAAAATCTTCATCCGTGGGGTTAAAAACGTTCATTTATTGGGGTTAAAATGTTCATCCATTGGGGTTAAAAATGTCCATCCATTGGGATTAAAATGTTCATTTATTGGGGTTTAAAATGTTCATTCATTTGGGTTAAAAATGTCCATTCATTGGGGTTAAAAATGTTCATCCACAGGGTTAGAATTATTTTAGGGTTAGAAATCTTTATCCATGGGGTTAAAATGTCCATCCATTGGAGTTAATAAATGTTCATTTTTTTGGGTTAAAATGTCCATCCATTGGGGTTAAAAATGTCCATCCATTGGGATTAAAATGTTTATTTATTGGGGTTTAAATGTTCATCCTTTGAGGTTTAAAATATTCATTCATCAGGGTTAAAAATGTTGATCCATAGGGTTAGAATTATTTTAGGGTTAGAAATCTTTATCCATGGGGTTTGAATGTCCATCCATTGGAGTTAATAAATGTTCGTTAATTGGGGTTAAAATTGTTCATCCATTGGGTTAAAAATGTTCATAAATGGGATTAAAATTATCCCTCAATAGGGTTAGAAATCTTTATCCATGGAGTTTAAATGTCCATCCATGGGGTTAAAAATGAGGTTATAATTATTTTAGGGTTAGAAATCTTTATTTATGGGGTTTAAATATCAATCCATTGGGGTTATAATTATTTTAGGGTTAGAAATCTTTATTTATGGGGTTTAAATATCCATCCATTTGGGTTATAAATGTTTATCCATGGGTTATGAGTATTTTAGGGTGAGAAATTTTTATCCATTGGGATTATAAATGTCCATCCATGGGGTTATAATTATTTTAGGGTTAGGAATCTTTATTCATTGGGGTTTAAAATCTTTATCCATTGGGGTTATAAATGTCCATCCATGGGGTTATAAATGGTCATCCGTGGGGTTAAAATGTTCTTCTATCAGGGTTAAAATTATTCATAAATGGGATTAAAATTATCCATCAATAGGGTTAGGAATGTTTAACCATTAGGGTTATAAACGTTCATTAATTGGGGTTAAAAATGTCCGTGTATGGGATTATAATTATTTTAGGGTTAGGAATCTTTATCCATGGGGTTTAAATGTCCATCTATGGGGTTATAAATGGGGTTATAATTATTTGAGGGTTAGGAATCCTTATCCATTGGGGTTTAAAATCTTTATCCATTGGGGTTTAAAATCTTTATCCATTGGGGTTTAAACGTCCATCCATGGGGTTATAAATGTCCATCCATGGGGTTTATAATTATTTTAGGGTTAGGAATCTTTATCCACGGGGTTAAAAATGTCCCTGGAGCTGCTCCAAGCTGCTTAGGGCCGTGCTGAGCTCCTTACCCTGCTCCATCCCAGCGGTGCCACATCCTGGCCATGGCATCACCTGCACGGGGCACAGCCCCAAAAAATGCATTTTGGCCCTCCCAGCATCACCAGGGCACTGGGAGGTAAAATAACAGATTTTATTTAAAAAAATAGAACATTAAAATGCTCGTTTGGGGAAAAAAAATTTGAATTTAGGGGCAAAAATTGGTAATAAAAGTGCTTTGAAGTGGGGGTAAAATCGAGTTTTTGAGGCTTTTATTTAAAAAAAATAACATTAAAATGCTCGTTTGGGGAAAAAAATTTGAATTTAGGGGCAAAAATTGGTTTTAAAAGTGCTTTGAAGTGGGGGGAAATCGAGTTTTTGAGGCTCTGTCTTATCTACTGGAAAAATCAAGATTTTGAGGCCTTTATTTAAAAAAATAATATTCAAAAGCTCGTTTGGGGAAAAAATGAATTTAGGAACAAAAACTGGTAATAAAATTGCAGTGAAGTGGGGGAAAAAATTAATTTTGGAACAAAAATTGGTAATAAAAGTGCTCTGAGGTGTGGGAAAAAAAGAGAATTTAGGAACAAAAACTGGTAATAAAAATGCTTTGAAATGGGGGAAGAAAAGAATTTTGGAACAAAAATTGGCAATAAAATTGCTCTGAAGTGGGGGGAAAATGGAGTTTTTGAGGCCCTTTCTGGGTGAATTGCTGGGAGATGGGAGCAGCCCGTCCTTGTTTGCTGCTGCCCCAGCAGCAAACTGCTGCTCCAGCCCAGCACTGGAGATAAAAATAAAAATAAAAATAAAAATAATAAAAACAACCCAGCAGTGCCTGGGAACAACAGCCCCAACAATTCCCTGCTGTGCCTGGGAACAGCTCCCAGAAAGGGCTCCTTGTGCTGAGAAATCTCTTTTTTTTTTTTTTCTGCTGGAACAAAACCCAAAGCAAAGTTTTGTTCCTCCCCAAAGCTCGGGAACAAACCCGTTCCCAGAAATGCCGGAATTCCCAGAAACTGCCCCAAAACTCCATCACCCTTGGCAGGAAAATGGGATTTATTTTTTTTTTTTTCCTTTCTTTTCCTCGCGGTTCTTTGGGGTTTTGTCATCTCCTGGAAGGGACCCGGGCACATCGGGTGACTCTGGGTGAGGTCAGAGCCCGAAAATAACCCGGGATGGGCCCGGGAGCTCCCGGTGAGTCACGGGCACCTCGGGGCTCTCGGAAATTCCGATTTTAAATTCCGGCCAGGGAATTCTCGCTGCTTCTCCTGGCTGGGGAGGAAAAAAGAGCAGGAAAAAGGCAGGAAAAATCGGATTTTCCGCTTAGAAAAGGGGTTTTGGGGTGAGCTGGGGAAAGCTGGACCCCCAAAAAATGTAGATTGTAATTTCAATTTTACTTTTTTTTTTAAGTCAAGCGATAGACTGAAACAGAAATAATTTTAAAACCCAGTAATAATTTTTTAAAAGTTAATTAATTCATTTAAAAAATAAGTTAAATAATAAGGGGAATAATTTTAAAACTAAGTGATAATTTTAAAAAAGCACGTTAATAAATTAATTTTTAAATGAGTTAAATAATAAGAGAAATAATTTTAAAACTGAGTAATAAATTTTAAAATTAGTCAATTCATTAATTTAATTTAAAAATTAGTTACATCATAAGAGAAATAATTTTAAAACAAAATAGCAGTTTTAAAAGTAAGTTAATTAATTAATTAAAAAAATAAGTTACATAATAAGATAAATAATGTTAAAAATAAGTAATTTTTAAAATTAATTAATTGATTTTTAAAATAAGTTAAGAAGAGAAATAATTTTTAAACTAAGCAATAATTTTTAAAATGAGTCAATTAATTAATTAATTTTAAAAATAAATTACATAATAAGAGAATGTTTAAAATAAGGAGTTTTAAAAGACAATTAATTTAAAAAATAAGTTAAATAATAAGAGAAAATATTTTTAAAATAAGCTAAAAATTAACTTTCGTATATTTTTTTAAACAATATTTTTCCTTCATACAGCGATTTTTAGCCCAGGTCTCCACCTTGTTTATTCACCTGAGGACTGAGCCAGTTTTTCCTGCCCTGCCCTGGTTTCTCAAGGAGGATGAGATGATTAAACCCAACGTCAATCCTCTTATGGTGAGGAAATTTCCCAGCACCTTATTGGCTCTTTATGAAATTTGTCTTCATTAGGGCACCACGGAAGTTTTACACGCCAAATATTCATTAATAATACAGAATAGAATAGAATATTTTAATGATATTAATCCATAATTAAATGTCCAATTTGCCCTTTGACCCTGGAAGTGGAGCTGCTCATGAGTCTCTTTATAAAGTTTGCATTTTTAAAGACACCAGGGGAGTTTTATTCACCAACTATTAAATATTATATTATATTTATATTAATCCATCATTAAATGTCCAATCTGCTCTTTGACCCTGCAAGGGGAGCTGCCCACAAGGCTCTTCATGAAGTTTGCCTTTATTAAGACACCAGGGAAGTTTTACACACCAAATATTAATTAATCATGAAATTAATAATAATTTTATTTTTTAATAATATAAATCCATCGTTAAATTTGCCCTTTTGGCCCTGGAAGTGGAGCTGCCCACGAGGCTCTTTAGAGAGACACCAGGGGAGTTCTATACACCGAATATTCCAGAATTACACCTCAAATCCTCTCACCCTGGCAGGGCCCATGAGGGGGAGCCAAAACTCGGAGTTGAAGCCCGGGGGAGGCTCTGAGGATGCTCCTGGGGTTGCCATGGGCACGGGGCCGTTGCCATGGCTACCGAGGGATGCAGGAGCGGTGCTGGGGACAAACCCTGCTCGTCCCTCCCTCACTGAGTGAAATCCAGCTGGGAATGGGGATCTCGTCCCTTCCTATCCAAATAAAATCCAGCTGGGATTTGGGATCTCATCCCTCACTGAATAAAATCCAGCTGGGATTTGGGATCTCATCCCTCACTGAATAAAATCCAGCTGGGAATGGGGATCTCATCCCTCCCTCACTCCTCGCTGCAGAAAGAGCTTTAAAAGGAACATTTTGGGGATGGGGATGAAATTCTGAACAATTCCCCACGGCAGCTGCTCTGTGTCTCAGCTTCCCGAGCTGTTTTTAGGGGATGATGAGAAAAACGGATGGAAGAGGTCATGGATGCTTTTTGTGGAGAAGAAAAGGAGGTCGGTGTTCAATGGAAACCAGGGAGAAAAATGGGGGGAAATGGAGTAAGAATGGGAGAATTGAATGCTGCTACAATTGCAGGAATGAGCTGATCCTGGCTGGACTTTTCCTGCATTTCTCCTCCGTTCCAGGAATAGAGAAGAACAATTTGTGTCCTGAAATAGGAAATTTATAAACAATTTCTGCCCTGAAATAGGAAATTTATGAACAATTTGTGCCCTGAAATAGGAGCTGGGCAGCAGCAGCTGGGCTGAGCAGAGCTGCCAGAGCTGCAGCCCTGTGAATCAATTAATTATTGATTATTTATGGATTATTAACACTTCCCGGGACAGCAGGAGTGAGGTGAGGGGCTGAATCCCAAGGGGGAAGGGAAATGGTTTAATCAACACCAGTTAATGAAGTGCTTAGAAAGTAAAGAACGCAGATCCAGATAAACTGGGATAGAGAAAAAAAAATTCAAAGAATACAGGTCCAGATAAAGTGAGATAGAGAAAAAAGAAATTCAAAGAATACAGGTCCAGATAAAGTG
>JAWMQZ010000082.1:741129-762279 GCA_035584835.1 Tangara arthus
GTGTCACTCCCTCAGGCCTGGAGCCACCTCAGGCCCGGTCCCTGAGCCCCCATGTCCCTGTAACCTCCTCGGTTCTGGGCCCTCATGGCCGTGTCACTCCCTCAGGCCTCTTAGGCCCTGGAGCCCCCATGTCCCTGTCACTCCCTCAGTCCTGGAGCCCTCATGGCTGTGTCACCCCCTTGGTCCTGGAGCCACCTCAGGCCTGGTCCCTGAGTCCCCATGTCCCTGTAACCTCCTCGGTCCTGGGCCCTCATGGCCGTGTCACTCCCTCAGGCCCGGAGCCACCTCAGGGCCGGTCCCTAAGCCCCCATGTCCCTGTAACCTCCTCGGTCCTGGGCCCTCATGGCCGTGTCACTCCCTCAGGCCTCTTAGGCCCTGGAGCCCCCATGTCCCTGTCACCCCCTTGGGCACAATCCCAGCCCCAGAGCTCCCCTCAGCCATGGGCCTCCCTCAGTCCTGGAGCCCCCTCAGCCATGACCTCAACCCTGAAGTCCCCCTAAATGCCTTCAAACCCAGAGCCATGGGCTCCCCTCAGCCATGGAGTCCCCTCACCCCAAATCCCCTCAGTCCCCTCCTCCCCAAATCCCCTCAGCCATGGAGTCCCCTCACCCTAAAGGCCCTCAGCCCCCTCACCCCAAATCCCCTCAGAACCGTTCCCTGTGGATAACGGGAGCATGGAGGGTGTGAACAGAAGAGCCAGGGGCAGATTTTTGGGGAGGGTTTTAATGTGCCCCACACTGCCCAGGGGTGCCGGGAGTGGGGGATCGCTGTGGGGTGTGAGAGGGGTGGGGGAGCCTCCCCTTCCAGCCGGGCTCTGTGAGCCCCCCAGAGACCCCAAATCTCTGGGTGCTCCACGCTCGGGAAGGACGCCAGACCCCAAAGGACACTGAGAAAGAGACGACAGAGGAATCCCAAGCCCTGAGAGGTGCCAGAGGGATCCGGAGCTTTGGCATGGGTTTGGGTTTAGGGTTGGGGTTGGGTTTGTGGCAGCTCCTGGGGCGCCGCACCCGGCAGAGCCCCGTCCTAGAGCTTGAGCGCCGTGACTCGGGGGATGTGGAAGGGACAGGTCTCCTCTGACCCCGTGGAGCTGCAGGAGAGATGGAGAAAGCCCGAGGGATGGTCAGGGAGGGGTCCACACCCCCATCCCCGTGTCCTCCCCATCCCCATGTCCCCTTGTCTCCCATCTCCTTATCCTCCCCTCGTCCCCGTGTCCTCCCTATCTCTTTGTCCTCCTTGTCCACGTGTCCTCCCCATCCCCTTGTCCTGCTGCTCCATGTCCCCCTCATCCCCTTGTCCTCCCTGTCCCCGTGTCCCCTTGTCCTCTCCTTGTCCCCTTGTCCTCCCATCTCCTCGTCCCCCTGTGTCCCCCGTCCCCGTGTCCTCCCCATGTCCCCATCATTCTCTTGTCCTCCCTGTCCCCGCGTCCCCTTGTTCTCCCATTTCCTTATCCTCCCCTCCTCCCCGTGTCCCCCTCATCCCTGTGTCCTCCCATCTCCTTGTCCTCCTGCCCCGTGTCCTCCTTGTCCCCGTGTCCTCCCCATCCCCTCGTCCCCCGTGTCCCCGTCCCCGCCCGCCCCTCACATCAGGCGGTTGCGGATGGGCCGGAAGTGTTTGGTGAGCCTGACGGCGAAGATGATGCTGGGGATGAGGAAGAAGGTGCAGCAGCCCAGGCTGAACCAGAAGGCGTTCTGCAAGGAGAACCGGCCGGGCTGAGCGGTGCCGGGAGGGCAGGGACAGCCCCGGTGCTCCCGCAGCTCCCCGCGGAGCCCCGAGGAGGGCGATGCTCACCCAGGGCTCGGCGATGCGGTCGCACAGGATCACCCGCCCGTTGTCCAGCGCCGTGGCCAGCGGCTGGCACGAAGCCACGTCCTCCCTCAGCTGCAAGGAGACAAGCATCACGCCTGGCTGCTGGCGTGCGGTTTGCTTGTGGGGAGGGATCCGTGGGGGCTCCTGGGCCCCAAAAATCCCCGCGGGGTGACGGGTGGGGGGCTCTCACCGTCTGCCCGACCCAGTTGAGGTACTGGGTGAAATAGCGCAGCTCCTTCCTGGTGAAGCAGCCGAGCTCCTGTGCAGGGGGAGGCAGCGTGGAGGGAGAGCCCGCAGTTCCCGGCCCGGATTCAACCCCGCAGTTCCCAATTCCCATTCAGCCCCACGATTCCCAATTCCCATTCAGCCCCGCGGTTCCCAATTCCCATTCAGCCCATAGTTCCCAATTCTGATTCAGTCCCGCACTTCCCAATTCTGATGCAACCCCACAGTTCCCAATTCCAATTCAGCCCCGCATTTCCCATCCCGGTTCTGTCCCTGCACTCCCCATCCCCACGTTTCCCGGCTCCATCCCCGCGTTCCCCACCCCAGCTCCATCCCCTCACTCCCCAGCCTCTCTCCAGCCTCTCTCCTGGCTAATACAGGCTGGGAAACGAGGGCTGAAGGCTCCCGGTGTCCTCTTCTCCCTCCTTCCTCCTGGCTGTAGCAAATTCTACTCCCGCCGGTTCACCCGGCCCCGCCTCACCTGCCGCAGGATCTGCTGGGCCTGCAGGGGCAGCCGGGCTTCCACCGAAGCCGTGGTGGCCAGAGTCCTCCTCACCCGCTCCTGGGGGAGCACAGCGAGGGCAGAGCATCCTCAGGGCCCGGAGCAGCGGGGTGGGTGCCCGAGGGGCGCAGGGAGCGGCCCCAAATTGGGTCTGGGTGCCGGGCAGGGAAAGGGGGATCTGCCCTGAGCAGGAAAACCCCTTTATAGGGGGATTTCTGTGTGACAGCAAATCTAACCCCTACAGGACACTGATTTTCCTGGCTGGTATTTTTCCTGGCTCTCCCATCACCCTGCAGCTGTATTTTTTTGGTTTTTGGCAGATGGGACCTACGGAGCACCACGAGTTTTTGGGGCTGGAAGAGACGTGCGAGTACCTTGAGGTGCGGCGCCAAACGGGAGAGGAACTGGACGCTTTCCCCCAGCTTTGCCTGCGGGACACGAAGGTAAGAAAGGTTCAGAAACCTCGTTTTCTCCTTCAAGGGGCTGCCAGCGGCACCGCTGCCACCAGCCCGGCACGGACTCACCACCAAAGCCTCCTGCGACTGCACCGTGGAGTTCTGCATGTGCCACAGCGCCCTCGCCTCCGCCGCGAGCCGCGCGGCCACCGTGCTGTTCCTCTGCGGGGCACGGCGGGGTCAGCGCGGCCCCGAGACCACCGAGGGCTCGCCCTTTGCCCGCCCCGCCGCTCACCTGCATCTTCTGCAGCCCCTCCAGGCTCCTCGCCAAGCCGGGCAGGCTGGTCTGCACCACGGGGTTCTTCATCTGCGGGGAAACGGAGTTGGGGGCTGCCCAAAATCTGGCCCCACATCCCGCAGAGGGTCCAGGTGATGGCGAGCACCCCTCACCTCCTCCTGGAAGCGCCCGTAGTCCACCTCGTCCAGCTCGCTGCGGGCGAAGGTCTCCAGGTCCTGCCTGCCCTCGCTGCGGAGGAGCCGCACGGCGCCCAGGTCCGCCGTGAAGTCTCCCAGGCGTTTTTGGAAGTCGGCCGTGTACTGCAGGGCGGGACAGGGCGTTCTGCGGGGCTCCCAGTAAAGCTCCCGCCTCCCCCTGCCCGTGAGCAGCCGCTCCGGCCCTCACCTGCGGGGTCCTCAGGTGCTCATCCAGGTCGTAGGAGCTGTCGAGCTGCAGCACCTCCCAGAGCCCCGCGCCGCTCTTGCACTCCCTGCAAGGCACGGGGGGCGTCGGCAGAGCCATCCCAAATCCTGGCGGCACGGGGCGGCTCCCGCCGCGCTCACCTGTACGCCGAGCTGAGGTTGGAGTCCCTCCTGAGGTTGAGCTGGCGGCTGAGGTTCATGGACGGAGGGAGATTCCCCGGGGTGTCGATGAACTGCGCCAAACAGGAGGAGAAACGGGCTCGGGGTAAGGCAGGGGCGCTCCCAGCGGGGATTCTGGGGTGCTCTGCCCTCGCAGGGGTGTCCTGGGGGAGCTCATGGCAGCCTGAGCTCATTTTGGGTTTATTTGGACATTTCCCAGTGAGGAGCCTGGCCAGGTGTATTTGGAGGGACCTGCCCGTGTGTGGCACTGCCATGGGGACAGTCCTGACCCCAATCCCACGGCCCCAATCCCTCTCCCACCCCCATCAAGCACCCCAGGGGTGCCCAAGGACCAGGGAACAGCAATTAGGAAGTGAATTAACAGCACAAAGGCGATTCCCAGCTGATGATGCAAATCCGAGGAGCTAATCCTAAACTTAATCTTCTGGTCTAGGACGGGACTTTTCCAGTCGGGTTTAGGAGGAGGACACAGAGCCTTTGGAGGCGTTTTGGTGCACGGGAGGAGAGATTTACAGGGCGATGGGTGGATGTGTGGCCACCCACCTTGTAAATCTCCTGGTTGACCCAATTCCTGCAAACCAGCGTCTGGATGTTGCCCCCGACCAGGAAGGTGGCAAAAACCAGGAGGATGAGGAGCCAGGAGAACAGGAAAGCCAAGGCCACGCCGCTGAAAGAGGCAGAGGAGGCGGCGCCGGTGCCTTCGCAGCCCCGAGCGGGCAGGAAGGGACCTGCCCGTCCAGCTGCAGCCCCGCGGCTCCTTCCCGAGCCCGGGCACGCCGCGCTGGGCTGGGCAGGGCCCTCCCTGGCAGCGGGGTGAGCTGCCAGCTCCCAGGGAGGAGCGGCTTCTCCCAAAGCTGCCGGCGCAGGCGGTGCCTTCAAAAGCTTTTCCGCTGGCCCTCTCCCAGCCCCTCCCTTGGCTTCGCCTGGGTTTTTTTTTTGGGGGTGTGTGAGCTGGAGCAGCCCCCCAGCACCCAGATAAACACAGTGAGATGGAGCAGCCCCCCAGCACCCAGATAAACCCTTACACCAGGAGAAACTTGGCGCCAGCTTCTCCCCGGCACTCGTAGTCGCTGGGGTCCTCCCGCTTGGAAAGGCCGTACGCGCCCAGGGCCATCCCCGTCACGTTGCAGGCGAGGATGAGGAGGATGATGGAGCACAGCACCGTGCCCGCGATCCACCTGGAGGGAAGAGCAGCAAGGGCACAGGCTCGAGAGGAGGGGCTGAGGCACCGGGGGCTCGGGGGCATTCTCTGCTAGGAATGGCGTTCCTATGAGGGCGAGGTTGCTGATGGTGAGGCATGGAGTGGCTGCGGGTAGCATCTTTTGGAGCCCTCCTATTTTTCTGGATATCTTGTTCGCCATTTAGGCTGTGAATGATGGAGCCTGAGCATAGGAAGAGCACGGCTTTGAAGAATGCGTGAGCTGAGATGTGGAAGAAGGCGAGTGCGGGGAGGTTTAGTCCGACTGTGACTATTATTAGTCCTAGCTGGCTTGAAGTAGAGAAGGCAATGATTTTTTTAATGTCGTTTTGGGTCAGGGCGCATGTGGCCGCCCCCGGGCTCACCTGTAGCGCTCGAAGCGCTCCGCCTCCCGCAGGTACGGCCGGCTCCGCTGCTCCGCCTCCGCCAGCGCCTCGCTGGCCGGCCGGGTGTAGTCGGGCAGGGGGAAGCCGTCGGCGATGGACTGCACCTTCTCCGCCGTGCGGGCCAAATCGGCCCGCAAATCTGCGGGAACGAGGATGGGCTGCAGGGTTGGATGGTCCCTGCACCGCACCCCGTGTCCCCAAAAGGATTCCCCGCGTGGGGGGTGGCCCCGCTCGCTGTGGCAGCCCCACTCACCCTGGATGACCTGCGCCATCCTCTCCACGGCCAGCTCCGGGATGGAGTTGAAGGTACCGTTGCCCTGCAGGGAAAGAGGGGGTGCTGGAGCTGCCTGTGGGTGCAGGACACCCCCACGCTTCACCCCGACCCCCAAACCTGGCGAATCATCTCCGCAAAGTCACTTCGGGGCAGACCGGCCAGCGCCTTCAACACCTTCTCCACCGACGGCACCTTGGGAGGGCGGACAAAGGACCCCGTGAGCCGCGGGGCGGCGGCGTGGGGAGGCCACCGGGGCCACCAGGAGCCCGTGCCCACCTTGGCGTAGTCAGCACCGAGCTGCAGGCCCTGTGCCCTGCCCAGGACGCTGGCGCAGGAGGTGCAGCGCGGGTCGTCCAGGAGCGCGACCACGCGGCGCCTCCGCTCCCGCAGCGCCGGCTCCAGCTCGGCCCGCGCCGCCGCCAGCGCCCGCGCCGTCCTGTGCACGATCTGTAAATGGTGCAGCGAGCTCTGTAGGTCTTAAAGAGAAAGCCCAGGGCTCGGTCACGCTGCTCCGCTCGGCCGCCGCGGAGAGGCTGCGGCGCCGGTGGCGGTGCCGGGGACAGCGGAGCTCCGGCCGTACCTCCGGCCCGCTCCTGCAGGTCGGCGAGCGCCGCGTAGGTCATGGCCTGGAGCTGTGCGTGGATGGAGAGCCCCACGCTCCGGCTGAGCCCTGCGAGGCACCGAGGCTCCATCAGCACCGAGACAATCCCCGGGCCGAGCTCGGCACCGTCAGCACCGAGTCCATCCCCGGGGTGAGCTCGGGGTGCTGCCGGTGCCCTGCTTACCCCCCAGGTCGGAGCTGATCTGCTTTCGGGGCACCTCGAACTTGTCCACCACCATCTGCACGCCCTGCCGGGAAAGAGGAGCCGCTCAGCCGCGGGGAGGGAGGGCAGGGAGCCCCGCGTTGCCGTTCGGAACGCATTTTTAAGGCGGCCGCGTCATCTCCTCTTGCCTGGCGAACCATCCCCCGAGGGAAACGCGGCCATCCCTGGGCAGCGCCCCGTGCCGGGGGCAAGGCTGCACGGGGACTCACCTGGGGGACCTTGGCAAGGCTGCACGGGGACTCACCTGGGGGACACTGGCAAGGCCGCTCGGGGACTCACCTGGGGGACGTTGTCAAGGTGCTGCCGCAGCGTGCGCAGGGTGGAGGGCACAGCCCCCAGCCCCGGCTCCATCTGTCCCTTCACCCTCTGGCTGGTGACCAAGGCGCAGGTGACGCTGGCCCTGCGGGGAGCGAGCAGGCGGTGACGGCGCGGCCCCGCAGGACGCGGCTCCCCCCGCCCAGCCCAGCGCGGGTTTTGGGGGTGACTCGGGGCGCTCACAGGATGACGAGGGAGGTGAAGGACAGGCAGGCCAGCAGGCAGCGGCGGCGGCAGCCCAGCGAGCGCCGGTGGGCGCGGAGGCGGCCCCCGCAGCGCCGGCGGCTCCGGCAGTAGCAGAAGCACATCCCGGCCACCGGCACGGCCACGGTGAAGAGCAGAGCCACGGCGGCACAGACGACATAGCCCAGCTCGTACTGCACCACCTGCGCCACGGGAGAGCCTCCTTGGGGCACCTCTGCACCGAGCTCGGGGTGCTCCGGGTGCCCTGTGCCAGGTGGGAACATCCCCGTGGCATCCCCTGCCCCACGGCCCGGCTCACCTGCGATGTCCTCACCGAGCTGGGGTCGTTCAGGGCTGTCCTGAGCAGCTCTGCGAAAAATAAATCATGGCACAGGCAGAGGAGGCCCCACCCGGTACATCCCCAACCTTCCTGGGGCAGCAGCACCGGGACTGAACCCTCTTCTGAACCCCTGGGACCCCTGGAACTGCTCTGGGACAGAGGCAGGACCCTCTTCTGAACCCCTGGAGCTGCTCTGGGACAGAGGCAGGACCCTCTTCTGAACCCCTGGAGCTGCTCTGGGACATGGGGATCACAGCCAGCAGAACACCCAAGGTCCTGGCAGCAGTGGGATCGCTCTGCTTGAGGTGAGGAATCATTATCCAGCTCATCCTCACTTTGTATTTTTTCCCCCTAGTAAGCAGAGTGCTCTCCAGTTGGTTTAGGACAATTTTCTGGATTATTCCTGGGGGATTTACCATGAACTCAAGGATCCTCCCATTTTTAATCCCTCCACATCCCAGGCAAGTAATGGGGATATTCACAGATCTATCACAACCATTTATTTTGGGGTGAATCCCTCTGCCATTCATTATTTATTCTGCAATTTAGAGCTGCCCAGCTACAGGAAGAAAACCCAGCCGAACTAACCCCATTTCTTCGCAAACCCACCGCATTGAACGACCCTAAATTTCTTCCCCCCAGCTCGGGGCTCACCTGTGGGCAGCGGGTTCTGCTGGATGAGGTCCAGGCAGCGCCGGACGAGGCCATAGAGGGGATCCAGCGCGCTGGGCACGCGGTGCAGCGCCGGCACCCGGATCTCGGCGTGCCTGTCGGTGAAGCGCAGCACCGGCGCTGCCCCGGGGCCGGCGGGGTGGCACTGCTGGCTGCCCGCCCCTCGCAGCATCGCCCCGGCCAGCAGCAGCAGCAGCAGCAGCAGCGGCAGCCCGGCCGCCCGCATGGCTCCGGGGGGGCTCGCTCCGCTGCGATCGCCGGCCCCGGCTGCGCTGCTGCCGCTCCGGGAAACCTGCCTGACGGGTCAGCAGAGCCCAGACGCTGCCGCGGCTTGTTCCCCCAGCACGGCTTCCCCGGGGCGGCTGCGTGGAGGCGTCTCCCAAACCATCCCAGGCGTGTTTGGCAAGCCCCGGCACCCCTGAGTCACCGGCGCGGGGTCCCCGCTGTCGAGGCTGTCCCCAAAGCCACGGCGGGGTTTTGGTTTTTGGGGGGCTGAACCCCCCCCGTGCTTGGGCTGGAGGGTGCTGGACCCCACCCCAGCCAGCTTGGGAGGAGGGATTTGGGATTTTGGGCATGGCTGCGAAGGGTGGGAATGTCCTTGTGGGGGGATGCTCGTGTGTGGATGGGGTACCCGGGGGTCAGAAAAGCGTCCTGAGAGCTGGGGCAGCAACAAGGAGACAAAATCAGCGTGTGGAGAGGGGCACCGAGGCCCGGCCGGGTGTGAGATGGGTTCTCCAGCCTCAGCCAGCGCCGGTCCCACACCCCGAGGCGGCCGCGGCTCCTTCCCAGGGCCCGGATCCTGCTCGGCCTGGCCCGAGCGCTGATTACAGGCTGGGCTGGAAGCGCAGGAGGTTCGACCTGATCTGTGCGTGCGGGGGGAGCGGCCCCGCCGTGCCCACAGGGCCCCGGGGCACCCCGAGAGCCGCGATCCCGCTCGGCCGGGCGGGTCGGACCGGCCCGTGCCCTCCGCCCGCTGCCCACGGCCCCGGCTGCCCGGCGGGGATGCTGATCCGGTGCTTCCCCTCCCTCTGGAAAAGGGGATTTCCTCCCGGCTTTGTTCCAGGCTCATCCCCACCACCCGCTTGGGAATGGGGTGTTGGGGATGGGAAATCCTGTCCCGACTCGGTTTGTGCCATTCCAGGCCAAGAAATCCCGGGATTTTCAGGATTTCTGTGCCCAGCAAGGGAGCCCTGGCTGGTGCTGGGCAGTGATGGGGATGCCAGGGATTATTTCCCACCATGATTTCCCATTCCCACCACGATTTCCCAACCACGGCCTCCATTTCCCGTTCCCACGGTGATTTCCTAACCCCAGCCTGTATTTCCCATTCCCACGATGTTTTCCCATCCCCATTCCCATTTGACTTCCATGTCCACGAGGATTCCCACCCCATAATCATTTCCCATCCCATGATGATTTCCCATCCCCATTCCCATCGGACTTCCCTGTCCACGATGATGATTTCCCATCCCACAATCATTTCCCACTCCCTGGTTCGGTACTGGGGCAGAGATGTTGGTGCTGGTGTGGTGGTGCCAATGCTGGTACTGGACTGGTGACACTGGTTTGTTACTGGGGCAGTGATGCTGGTTCGGTCCTGGTTCGGTGACCCTGGTGTGGTGACAATGATTCGGTAGCCTCGGTTCGGTCCTGGTTCGGTGTCCCCGGTTCGGTGTCCCCGGTTCAGTGTCCCACGTTCGGTGTCCTACGTTCTGTGTCCCCGGTTCGGTGTCCTCGGTTCCGTGCCGGTTCAGTCCCGGTTCTGTCCCGGTTCCGCGTCCCCGGTTCTGTCCCGGTTCTGTCCCGGTTCGGTGCCGGTTCAGTCCCGGTTCAGTCTCGATTCAGTGTCCCCGGTTCAGTCCCGGTTCTGTCCCGGTTCGGTGCCGGTTCCGCGTCCCCGGTTCGGGGGCACCCCAGCTCTGTGCCTGCAGTACCGCCCGTGACCGCTACGCGGCGCCAGAGCCCCAGCGCGCCGCGCGGGTGGGCGCGGCCTCTCAGCGATGGGCGTGGTCTCAGCATGGGGGCGTGGTCATTGGAGTTCTGCGCACGTGCGGCGGGCGCGAAAGTGACGTCACGCGCGGGCGCTGTGGCGTCGCCATCATGGCGGGCAGGGGGGCCTGCCGCGTCCCGGAGCGGTGAGCGCGGCCCGAGCGCGGGCTGTGTGGGGCTCCGGGGATACGGGGTGTGAGGGCTGTGGGGATACCGGGTGTGAGGGGCTGTGGCGTCTGTGGGGCCGCAGGGTGTGAGGGCATACAGGGTGTGAGGGTTCCCGGGCCGGGAGACGCTTGAGGATCTCTGGCCAGGGTGGGAGTTGAAGGTTCCTGAGCCAGGGGGGAAATTGGGAGTCCGGGGAAGGTTTGAGGGGGAATTTGGGGATTCCCGGCCCTGTGGAGATTCGAGGGTGGATTTGGGGTCCCAGGCTTTGTGGGGGTTTGAGGGGGGGTTGGGAATTCCCGGCCTTGTGGAGGTTTGAGGGTCCCCAGACCAGGGCCGTGGTTCCCAGGCCGGGGTGGGCTTCAGGGTCCTTAGGACTGGGGAGGAATTTGGGGTTCCCTGGGCCAGACAGAGTTTGAGGGGTCCCCAGGACAGGGGGTTTGGTGTTCCATGGCTCGGGGGTCCCTGGCCGTGGGGGATTTTTCCCTGAGGGCTCTCAGTGCTGCTCAATTCGGGGTTCCCGGGCTGGGGGGGCTGTGTTGCCGGTTCTGGGGGGGGGCGGGCCGGGGGTCCCTGCCCCGTGTGACCCCCACATGGCTCAGGTGGACAGAGTACACCCCCCTGGGCCGCAGGATGCCCGGCACGCGCTTCGTGGCCTTCAAGGTGCCCCTGAAGAAGGTGAGGGGACAGTTTGGGGCTGGGGGGGGGTTCCTTGGGGGAATTCCTGATCCCAAAATGCAGAGCTGGGTTTGGGAGGGGCAGCAGCTGGGCTCTGCTCCAGGGAACGGGGACAGGAGGAGAGGGAACAGCCCCAGGATGGACACCAGGAGGGATTTCATCCTGGGAAAGGAGGGGAGGTTTGGAACAGGGACAGGAGGAGAAAAATCAGCTGCAGGCTGGGCACCAGTGGGGATTTATTCCTGGGAAAGGAGGGGAGGTTTGGGGCAGGGACAGGAGGAGAAAAATCAGCTGCAGGCTGGGCACCAGGGGGATTTATTCCTGGGAAGGGCAGGGAGGTGTTGGAGCTGCCCAGGGAGGTTTGGGACAGGGACAGGAGGAGAAAAATCAGCTCCAGGATGGGGCACCAGGAGGGATTTATTCGTAGGGAGGTTTGGGACAGGGACAGGAGGAGAGAAATCAGCTCCAGGCTGGAGATTAGGAGGAGTTTCTTCCTGGGAAAGGCAGGGAGGTGTTGGAGCTGCCCAGGTTTGGAAGAGGGACAGGAGAACAAAAATCAACCCCAGGCTGGATATCAGGAGGGATTTCTTTCTGGGAAGAGCAGGAGGAGAGGGGCAGGAGGACAAAAATCAGCTCCAGGCTGGGCACCAGGGGGGATTTATTCCTGGGAAGGGCAGGGAGGTTTGGGACAGGGACAGGAGGAGAGAAATCAGCTCCAGGCTGGAGATGAGGAGGAATTTTTTCCTAGGCAGGGTGGGGAGGGTTGGGACAGGGACAGGAGAAGAAGAATCAGCTCCAGGATGGGCACCAGGAGGGATTTCTTCTTGAGAAGGGAGGTTTGGGCAGGAGGAGAGGAAACAGCCCCAGGATAGACACCAGGAGGGATTTTTCCCTGGGAAGGGCAGGGAGGTGTTGGAGGTTTGGTGCTGCCCACCCTGGAGGTGGCACTGAGTGCTCTGGGCTGGGTACAGGGTGGGCATCGGGCACAGCTGGCACTGGATGGTGCTGAAGAGCTTTTGCAGCCTCGGGAATTCTGTGATTGGTGTGTTTGGGATGAATTCCCACCTGAAGTGAGTGCCCAGCTGTGTTTGTCAGTGTGAAAGTTGTCCCTCACCCCTGGGAGCTCCCAAAGCTCTGAGCAAATCCGTAAACTGGATGATTTTAATGTGAAAAAATAAACTGGATCATTTTATTGTGAAAACTAAAATGAGAATTTTAATTTTCACCCAAACAATCCCAGAATTCAGTGACCAAACTGTGATTTTCTTTTTTTAGATTGGATTGTTGTCTCTGATCTCCAGCACACTCCAGAGCAGGAGTGTCCCCTCTCCCCACCCCCAGATTTTAGTAACTGCTTTAAACCATCATTCCCTGCTCTAAACCATCATTTCCTGCAGAGCTTTGAGCAGAACCTCCTGCCAGAGGAGAGATTTTCCCCCCGTGACCTCATCAGGAAGGTGCAGGAGAGGAAGGAGGAGCTGGGGCTGATCATCGACCTGACCTACACCACGCGCTACTACGGCAGGGAGGTCAGAGCCCCAAATGGGGGAGTTCTCCCCAAAAACAGCTCCCTGGGGGGCTGGGAGGGGCTGGGATCCCCTGCCAGGGCCTGAGCTGCAGCCTTGCAGGACAGTGGGGTGTTTCTGATCAAATCTCCAACCCTCAGATCTTTTATTACCTGTGATTGTGTAATTAAGAAGGATTTTTGAGTGAGGAAAACTGGTTTTTTCTAGTTTATTACCTGTCGTTCTTTAATTAATAAGGATTTTTGAGTGAGGAAAACTCATCTTTTATTGCCTTTAATTGTATAATTAATAAGAATTTTTGTGTGAGGAAAACTGGGGGTTTTTTCTGGTTTATTACCTGTCATTTTTTATTTAATAAGAATTTTTGTGTGGCAAAAACTCTTGTGTTATTACCTGTCATTGTGTAATTAATAAGAATTTTTTGTGTGAGGAAAACTCATCTTTTATTACCTGTGATTATGTAATTAATAAGAATTTTTGTGTGAGGAGAACACTTTCTTTTCTGCTTTAGTACCTGTGATTTTTTGATTAATCAGAATTCTTATGTGAGGAGAACTCATCTTTTATTGCCTGTGATTGTGTAATTAATAAGAATTTTTGTGTGAGAAAACTCTTTTTTTCCTGCTTTGCTACCTGTGATTCTTTAATTAACAACAATTTTTATGTGAAGAAAACTGGTTTTTTTCTGATTTTTTACCCGTGATTGTGTAATTAATAAGAATTTTTGTGTGAGGAAAACTGGGGGTTTTTTTTGGTTTATTACCTGTGATTCTTTAATTAATAAGAATTTTTATGTGAGGAAAACTCATGTTTTATTGCCTGTGATTGTGTAGTTAATAAGAATTTTTGTGTGAGGAAAACTCATATTTTTCTGTTTCTTTTACCAGTGTTTGTATAATTAATAAGAATTTCTGTGTGAGGAACACACATATTTTTTTGGTTTTTTACCTGTCATTCTTTAATTAATAAGAATTTTTGTGTGAGGAAAACTGTTTTTTTCTGGTTTATTACCCGTGATTGTGTAATTAATAAGAATTTTGGTGCTTTTTCTGGAAATTGCTGATTTTTTCCCACAGGAGCTGCCCCCCACAATGCGCTACTGCAAGATCCTGACCATGGGCCACGAGATCCCCAACAGAAAAACCTTCCTGAGGTTCAGGTACCTGGTGAGAGGGTTCCTGATGGCCAACAAGGACAACGGTGAGCCTGCACTGGCCCAGCAGGGATTCCTTCCCCTCCTCTGGGCAATGTCCAAGAAATCCAACAAATTGGATTTTCCTGGGGAAGGAATTCTGATATCCAGGGCAGGGATGGAGGCAGAGCTCACCTGGGTGGGCTTTGATGTCCCTCCCACCCCAAATACTGCAGGGTTCTGGGATTTGGGCCTTAATTGGGATTGAGCTGATGAGCAGCCAGAATTAATGAGCTGAGTGCTAATTAGACCTGAGCATGGTGATGAGTGTGGGTATTGCAGTGAGGGATTTTGGGGCAGATGGGCTCATTCTGGGGACATTTGGGACACTGGGGAGGGGAAGCAGCTCGGGGTGCCCTGTGTGTGTTGCAGATAAACTCATCGGGGTGCACTGCACACATGGGCTGAACAGGACTGGCTACCTGGTCTGCAGGTGAGTGCTGCTGCTGGGGGCACTGCCAGGGGGGGCTCCGTGGTGGCAGTGCCAGGTCACTTGGTGGCAAGTCCAGGTGAGTTCTTGGCCAGATGAGGTTCAGTGGTGGCAATTCCAGGTCAGTTCTTGTGGCAATTCCAGGTCAGTTCTTGTGGCAATTCCAGGTGCGTTCTTGCCCAGGTTGGCAGTTCTAAGTCAGTTCTCCTTGCCCAGGTGGGCTCAGTGGTGGCAATTCCAGGTGAGTTCTCCTGGTGGCAATTCCAGGTGAGTTCTCCTGGTGGCAAGTCCAGGTGAGTTCTTGGCCAGATGAGGTTCACTGGTGGCAGTTCCAGGTCAGTTCTCCTTGTGGCACTTCCAGGTGAGTTCTCCTTGCCCAGGTGGGCTCAGTGGTGGCAATGCCAGGTCACTTCTCCTGGTGGCAATGCCAGGTCAGTTCTCCTTGCCCAGGTTGGCAATTCCAGGTGAGTTCTCCTGGTGGCAATTCCAGGTGAGTTCTCCTGGTGGCAATTCCAGGTGAGTTCTCCTTGCCCAGGTTGGCAATTCCAGGTGAGTTCTCCTGGTGGCAATTCCAGATGAGTTCTTGGCCAGATGACGTTCAGTGGTGGCAATTCCAGGTCAGTTCTTGCCCAGGTTGGCAGTTCCAGGTCAGTTCTCCTGGTGGCACTTCCAGGTGAGTTCTCCTTGCCCAGGTGGGCTCAGTGGTGGCAATGCCAGGTCAGTTCTGCTGATGGCACTTCCAGGTCAGTTCTCCTGGTGGCAATTCTGGGTGAGTTCTTGGCCAGGTGAGGTTCAGTGGTGGCACTTCCAGGTCAGTTCTCCTGGTGGCACTTCCAGGTGAGTTCTCCTTGCCCAGCTGGGCTCACTGGTTGCACTTCAGGAGGAAACCAGGCTGGAGTGATTTCTGTGACCCCAAACATACAAGGATTCACAGGGGGGCATTTTTTCCATCCCAAAATCCAGCATTAAATGCTGATTCTCCATAAATAAAAGGGTTAAAACTCCCCAGTCCTTTTTTATCTGTTTGAATTATCACCAACCCATCAGTGTTTTCATAATTAATTGTGTCATTAGAGATGTTTTGCTGCTCTTTCAGGTACCTGATTGAGGTTGAAGGCATGGAGCCCAATGCTGCCATAGAGTGTGAGCATCCTGCTGGGATGGGAATGTTCAGGGAGGGAAGGGCAAATTTTGGGAGGAAACTTCTAAAAGAGGTTTTATAAAAAAGTAGCTTTAAGTGGTTTTTCTTTTTATTTGGGAAAAGATTTTTTTTTGAGAAAAGTGTAAAAAATTGTTAATTTAACAAGGTGGTTATAGGTATGAAAAATGAATAATGTTAATAATTTTGTTGTTTTCAGGAGAAATTAAATTAAATTTAGAAGGTTTTTTTTGTGGTTTGTAGTTTGGTTTGCTTAGTTTTTTATTAGTTTTTTGGTGTTGGAATGTAGTGTTTTAGGCTCTGGTGGTTTTTAGGTTTTTTGTTTAGAGTTGAACAGTTTTAAAAAAAGAAAAATTATAGTTCAGGGATTTTTTTTTTGTTTTAGTTAGCTAAAAATGAAATGAAAAATAGAGTTTTGGAGGGTTTCAGCTGCTCTGGGGTAACTCTGTGTGTCCCCAGTGTTCAACACATCCCGAGGGCACCCCATGGAGAGAAGCAACTACATCCAGGACCTGCAGAGGAGAGCCCCGAGGTGAGCCTGGCTGCAAAACCCACAGAGGGCAGGGTCAGTGGGGTTTGGGGAGAAATCCCCCCCTGGGAGGGAGGGGACGGGCTGGGATGGAATTCCCAGAAAATCTGGGGCTGCTCCATCCCTGGAGTGTCCAAGGAGCAGCCTGGGCGAGGGAAAGGTGTCCCTGGCTGGGATTTAAAGTCCTTTCCAACCCCATTGTGGGGTTGGAGCTGGATGGAAAAACCCCCCAGGCCTCTTTCAGGGTGTGAAGAGCTGATGGGATCCCCCAGTGGGTGAAAAACTCCATTTTTGAAGTAAAAACATCTGGAATTCTCTTTCCAAAGCAGCTGGGAGCTGAAGGATTTGGGCTCAGATCTCAGGAAGGAAAGCAGTGCCCCCCAGAAGCACCCCCAGCCCCCCCTGGCAGTGCCCAGGTAGGTGTTGGCCCTTCCCCTGCTCCCTCCCTTTGGAACAACCCCAGCTGGGTTTTTCCAGGCTCCCCCAGCTCTGGGAGGGTAAAAAAAAACATTTCTGAAACTTGTTCAGGGCCAAAATGGAAGCAGGGAGGCTCTTGTGCCTGGGAGTGCTCACAAATGCTCCCAAAGCATCTCCAGGACAGCTTTGGGCACAGCTGGGGCTCCTTCCCCTCATGCCCAGTTCCTGATGGGGATTGAGAAAAATTCCTGATGGGGATTGAGAAAAATTCCTGATGGGGATTGAAAAAAATCCCTGATGGGGATTGAAAAAAATCCCTGATGGGGATTGAAAAAAATCCCTGATGGGGATTGAAAAAAATTCCTGATGGGGATTGAAAAAAAATCCCTGATGGGGATTGAGAAAAATCCCTGATGGGGATTGAGAAAAATTCCTGATGGGGATTGAGAAAAATTCCTGATGGAAATTGAAAAAAATTCCTGATGGGAATTGAAAATTCCTGATGGGAATTGAAAAAAATTCCTGATGGGAATTGAAAATTCCTGATGGGGATTGAAAAAAAATCCCTGATGGGAATTGAAAAAAAGGCTCTGGGTGCACGCAGAGGGGTTTTGGGTGCTCCCCCCAGCCCTTTTTTGGGTGCTGATCCCCAATTTCCCTGCAGGAGCAGCAGCAGTGCCAGGCAGAGGCAGGAAGAGCAGAAGAATCTGGAGCAGAGGAAGCAGAAAAAGCAGAATTATCAGGAACAGAGGAAACAGAGAAAGCAGAATTATCAGGAGCAGAACCATCTGGAAATGGAGCATCAAGAGCAGAGGAAGCAGAAAAAACTGGAGGATCTGGAGCAGAATCTTCTGGAGATGGAGCATCTGGAGGAGAGGAAGCAGAAAAAGGTGAAACATCAGGAACAGAATCACCTGGAACAGAGGAAACAGAAAAAGCAGAATCATGTGGAGTGGAGGAAGCAGAAAAAATTGGAACATCAGGAACAGAATCATCTGGAAACTGAGCATGAGGAGCAGAGGAAAGAGAAAAAACAGAAACATCTGGAGCAGAAGAAGCAGAATAACCTGGAGCAGAATAATCTGGAAATAGAGCGTCAGGAGCAGAGGAAGCAGAAGGAGCAGAATCATCTGGAGATGGAGCATCAAGAGAAAAGGAAGCAGAAAAAGCTGAAACACCTGGAGCAGAATCATCTGGAACAGAGGAAGGAAAAAAACCTGGAGCATCAGGAGCAGAATAATCTGAAACAGAGGAAGCAGAAAAAACTGGAGCTGCAGGAGCATCTTGAACAGAGAAAGCAGAAAAAGCTGAAACATCTGGAGCAGAATCATGTGGAGCTGGAACATCTGGAAACGGAACATCAGGAGCAGAGGAGGCAGAAAAAACTGGGACATCTGGAGCAGAATCATTTGGAAAAAGAGCATCAGGAGCAGAGGAAGCAGAAAAAGCAAAATCACGTGGAAATGGAGCATCAGGAGGAGAGGAAGCAAAAAATACAGAAACGTCAGGAACAGAATCATCTGGAGTTGGAGCATCTGGAGCAGAGGAAGCAGATAAAACTGGAACATCTGGAGCAGAGGAAACAGAAGAAGCAGAGTCATCTGGAGATGGAGCATTTGGAGGAGAGGAAGCAGGAAAAGCTGGATAAGAGGCAGCAGAAGAAACAGAATCATCTGGAGCGGAGGAAGCAGAAGAAACAGAATCATCTGGAGCAGAATTATTTGGAACACAACCATCAGGAGCAGAAGAAACAGAACTTTTTGGAACACAACCATCAGGAGCAGAGGAAACAGAACTTTTTGGAACACAATCACCAGGAGCAGATGAAACAGAATTATCTGGAACACAATCACCAGGAGCAGGAGGCCCTGGGGCTGCCCTGCCCTGCGCCCCCCAGGAACTGCTGCCTGTCCCCACCTGCCAAGAAGAAGAAGAAGCAGCAGCACCAGGAGCTGTGTCCCCCCCAGGCCAGGAGAGCCCAGCAGGACAGGTCCTGACAGCTCCACCAGGAGAGCCCTGCCCAGGGCTGCTTTTAATCTGCTTTTAATTGGATTTTTAACTCGTTTTTAACTCGTTTTTAACCTGGTTTTTTCTCACTGCCCACAGCTCTGGTGTTTTTCCACCAGGAGAACCCTGCAGGGAGCAGCAGGAGCTGCCAGGCAGCAGTTTTTTTAAAAATCAAGGCTGGTTTTTAATCTGGTGTTGTCACAGCTCTGGTGATTTTACAGGAATTTTGTCATCGGTGCTGTGGCTGATCTGTGAGGGATTCTGGAATAATCCTAAGGAAACTTCCTCAGGTACCCCTGGACCTTCAACAAAACGGGTTTTTGTTGATTTCCTCAGGGCAAGGAACGGAACTGACCATGAAAACTTCGATTTTTATCCTTTTTTACCCATTTTTGCTATAATGGGTAAAATCAGCAACATTTTTTACCCAAATATAAAATTTTTACTTTTGCTAAAGTAAATTCCCACGCTGTGCAAACTCCAGCCAGGCTGCGGAGCAGTGATTTCCCGTGGTGGGGGGGGTCGGGCGCGGTTTTGGGGTGAGAACGGCCGGGTTTGGGCTGGGGGGAGCGCGGCCTTTTCAGGGGCGCTGCCGCTTTAAGAGCTACCGCTGTGACGTCAGCACGCACGACGTGGTGCGGAAGCCGCTTGGCAACCGGGCGGAAGTAGGTGTGGTGTGCTGCATACCCGGATGTTGAGGCGGCTTCTGATTGGCTGCCGAGAGCGAGGCTGCGGCAGGTGGGGAAGAACCCGGAAGGGCTGAGGGGGAACGGCGGCCGCCCGTGCCAGGTCAGGGCCGGGCCGGGCTGGGGAGGGCCCTGCGGGATGGGGGGGCCCGGCCGCTGCTGGGGGGTCCCTCTGAGCACCGGGGGTCGCTTGAGGCGCCAGGGCCGCGGTGCTGGGGCGTCCTGAGCTGCCCCGAGAAACCCCGGCAGGAGGGCTCCGGCCGGGGGGGTCCGGTATGGCGGCGCGGGCAGGGGGGGCTGGAACCTTCCCTTGAGCAGGGGGGACCCGGCCCGGAGCGCTGCGGCCGTGGGATGGTCACCTCAGGAAGGAGGAACCTATCACGGGGGAATCATGGCTGTGGGAACCTTCGCTTTAGGTTCCTGTCGTTAATCCTAAATTAATTTCTAGCTTAAATTAATTTGTAACCGCCGTGTCTGATAGGAACTGCTGAGATCTGCTCAGGGCTGGGGCATGTTTCCCCTCAGGATGGGGGGATTTGTTTTGGGGCTCCCTTTGCCCCGTTGTGGGGGGAGGATTTGGGATGGAGCCTGTTGGGTCAGGATGGCTCTCGGAGGATCCGGGAGCCCCGTGATCCTCCAATTCTGGGATTCCATGTTTCCTCTGATTCCCTGATTTCCCCAATTCCCTGATTGTCTGTTTCTCTGATTTCTGTGTTTCAGTGATTTCTGTGATTCCCTGATTCACGATTCCCTGATTCCCCAATTCCTTGGTTTCTGTGATTTCTGTGTTTCAGTGATTTCTGTGATCCAGTGATTCTGTGATTCCCCAATTCCCTGATTTCCGTGATCCAGTAATTTCCCTGATTTCTGTGGTTCCCTGATTTCCCTGATTCACGATTCCCCGATTCTCCAATTCCTTGATTTCTGTGATTCCCAGATTTCTGTGATTCCCCAATTCTCTGATTCCCTGATTCAGTGATTTCTGTGATTCCCTGATTTCACTGGTTCCCTGATTTCTGTGATCCAGTGATTCTGTGATTCTGATTCCCTGATTCCCAGATTCAGTGATTTCTGTGATTTCCTGATTTCCCTGATTCACGATTCCCTGATTCCCTGATTTCTGTGATTCCCTGATTTCTGAGATCCAGTGGTTCTGTGATTCCCCAATTCCCGGATTTCTGTGATCCAGTAATTTCCCCAATTCCCTGATTCAGTGTTCCAGTGATTTCTGTGATTCCCTGATTTCCCTGATTCTATGATTCATGATCCCCTGATTTCTATGATCCAGTGATTTCTGTGTTTCAGTGATTTCTCTGATTCCCTGATTTCTCTGATTCCCAGATCCAATGACTTCTGTGTTTCAGTGACTTCTGTGTTTCAGTGACTTCTGTGTTTCAGTGACTTCTGTGTTTCAGTGACTTCTGTGTTTCAGTGATTTCTGTGATTCCCTGATTTCTGTGATCCAGTGATTTCTCTGATTCCCTGATTTCTCTGATTCCCTGATCCCCAGATCCAATGATTTCTGTGTTTCAGTGATTTCTCTGATTCCTTGATTTCTCTGATTCCCTGATCCCCAGATCCAGTGATTTCTGTGTTCCAGTGATTTCTGTGTTCCAGTGATTTCTGTGTTCCAGTGACTTCTGTGATTCCCTGATTTCTGTGATTCCCTGATTTCTGTGATTCCCTGATTTCTGTGATTCCCTGATTTCTGTGATCCAGTGATTTCTGTGTTTCAGTGACTTCTGTGTTTCAGTGATTTCTGCGATCCCCCAGTTCCCCACACTCTGACCCCCCTCCCTGTCTCTCCCCAGCCCCGTGCTGTCCCCGCAGCCATGCCGGGCCCGGGCCCGGGCGGTGCCAGCCTGGCCCCCGAGGAGCGGGTGCGGCGGCTGGTGCGGGCGGGCAGCCTGGTGCAGGTGAGCCAGGACGTGCCCCCGCGCCGCTACTTCCGCTCGGGCGTGGAGATGCTGCGCATGGCCACGGTCTACTGCCAGGAGGGCAACCTGGAGCACGCCTTCATCCTCTACCACAAGTACATCACGTAAGGAGAGGTGCCAGGGGCAGCTGGGCACGGCCAGGGGGCACGGGGGAGAGCCACGGGGCTGGGGTCTGGCCAGGGATCTGCTCCCTGAGGGGTTTGGGGTGTTCTGCTCCCTGAGGGCTTTGGGGTGCTCTGCCCCCTGAGGGCTTTGGGCTGTTCTGCCCCCTGAGGGCTTTGGGGTGTTCTGCTCCCTGAGGGGTTTGGGGTGCTCTGCTCCCTGAGGGCTTTGGGGTGCTCTGCTCCCTGAGGGCTTTGGGGTGCTCTGCTCCCTGAGGGGTTTGGGGTGTTCTGCTCCCTGAGGGCTTTGGGGTGTTCTGCTCTCTGAGGGCTTT
>JAWMQZ010000082.1:772390-788167 GCA_035584835.1 Tangara arthus
GATGGGATGGGATGGGATGGGATGGGATGGGATGGGATGGGATGGGATGGGATGGGATCCATGGGATGGGATGGGATGGGATGGGATGGGATCCATGGGATGGGATGGGATGGGGTGGGATCTATGGGATGGGATCCATGGGATGGGATGGGATGGGATGGGATGGGATGGGGGGGGATCCATGGGATGGGATGGGATGGGCCTGCAGAGGCTGCAGCTGCAGAGCTGCTGTTCTTGCTGCAGGACGGGGTTCTTCAGGCTGACAGAGCATGGCATGGAGGAGATCTCATCCTGCAGGCAGCAGGGGTTCCACCCACACTCCAAAGACCCCCCTCTGTTCACAGTGAGTGCCCTGGGGGCTCTGGGGAGGGGCTGGCTGTGCTGGGGGTAAATCCACCCTGAGCTGCTGGGAGGCTCAGCCTGGCAGAGGCTGCTCTGCAGTCCCCAGAGAGGGCGTGCAGGAGGTTCCTGAGGTTCTGCAGGTGCTGGAAGTGCTGCAGAGCTGCAGGAACAGGGCCAGGCAGCAGCCCAGGGCTGTTTGGGGTGGGGGATTTGTGTCTGGGGCCTGCCATGATCCCTGTGTGGCTCCAGGCAGGGCCAGCAGCTGGGGTGGTGCAAGAACTGGATCCAGGGGCTGTTCCGGGTCAGCACAGGTTGTGTCAGGAGGTGGGAACACCTGAGTAACCCCTGTCCTCTCTTGTCCAAGGGCTGTTCTGGGTCAGCACAGGTTGTGTCAGGAGGTGGGAACACCTGAGTAACCCCTGTCCTCCCCTCGTGTCCTCTCTTGCAGACCTGCAGCCACGTGTCAGTGGTGGAGAGGGACGTGGTGCTGCTGGATCTCCGATAATCCTCTTGCCTTGTCCCCTCTCAGGAGCCACCCACCTCCCCTTAGGCCCTGCTAGGGACTCTTTTCCTCTCCTGTAGCAGATGAGTCCCACCATGCTGTGATCCCTCCCTGCCTCCCCACGGTGCAGTCCCACCCCTGGGAGCCCCTGGACCCTCAGTGCCTGCCATGGGGCTCCAGGTGTGGGGAGCGGCCAGCTGGGAGCTCAGAGACAGAAGCCAACACTAAAGCAGTTGTTTAACTCTAACCCACGGCCTCCTGGGGAGGTTCTTTGTTCACTTGCTGCAACCCTGAGGTGTGGAAACCTCTTCAAGTGCTTTTGGGACTTGCCCACTTCAAGCCCTGCCCTGTTCTGTCCCTCATTCTGGGCTGCTGGAGGAGCTCCCAGGAGCAGATAAACCTTTCCTCTGGTTTAAACCCAAACCTTGCTGACCCTGCTGAGCCCCTCACCAGCTCAGTGCTGCTGGTGGGTACCTGTGTGTCTGCCTGGGGAGGGAAGAGGGCCCAAGGCATCCTTTGGGATCCTTTGGGATCCCTCTGTCAGCATCTCAGGCTGGAAACCCCTGGGTGTGGCCCTGCTTTGCACCCCAGCAGTGTTTAGGGATGTCTGGGCACTCATCCCTTTCCAGGCTTGGTGTTACCATGGGGGAGCTTGGTCTGGCTGCCACCACCACTGCAGGATGGGATTCCAGCAGCTTTGACCATCCCAATCCCACTCCAAGATGGGATTCCAGCAGCTTTGACCATCCCAATCTGACCCCAAGATGGGATTCCAGCAGCTTTTACCACTCCCATCCCACTCCAAGATGGAATTCCAGCAGCTTTGACCATCCCAATCCCACTCCAAGATGGAATTCCAGCAGCTTTGATCACTTCCATCCCACTCTAGGGTGGGATTTCCAACAGCTTTTGCCATTCCCATCCCATTCCAAGATGGAATTCCAGCAGCTTTGGCACTTCCCTGCTCCAGCTCCCTGTGCCCGGTGCACACCCCAGGGCAGCACAAAGCCTGGCTTAGGAAGCCTGGCCTGGCCAAAGCCGAGCTCAGCCCTTGTGCAGGACCCTCCTGGAGGGGCTTTGGTCGGGGGCCTGGCCCAGATTGTCCTGGCTGGCCCTCGGGGGGAGGGAAGCAGCAGAATTCCAGGGTGGGAGAGATGGGGAGGGAATCATTCCAGGGTGGCAGAGGAGGGAATCATTCGAGGGTGGCAGAGGGGAGGGAAGCAGCAGAATTCCAGGGTGGGAGAGATGGGGAGGGAATCATTCCAGGATGGCAGAGAGGAGGGAATCATTTCAGGATGGCAGAGAGGAGGGAATCATTCCAAGGTGCCAGGCAGCTGTTCCAGGAATGCTGCACATCCCCAGCGGGGTGGGATGGTCGGCACATGGGGAAGGGGCTGGAGCTGCCCTCCCACCTGCCCTGCGAACACCCCCGTGCCTTTGTGTCTGGCGCACATGGACGGGATTATCCGGGCTGGATTTTCCCCTCCTTTTCCCGGAGCTCTCGGTGGGGTGGGGTCTGCCCCGGGGGGATCCTTTCCTTTGCGTTTGCCGCCTTTGCGTGACAGCGCTGCTGCGGCTTTTACCCAGCCGCTTTTGGGAACAGGCTGGCCCGGGGCTGGGAGGGGAGGGAGGAGCCTTCGGGGCATCTCTGGGAACTCGTTTCCAGCCCTAATTAATTGAAGCCGTGCTCGGGAGGGGGGTGCAGATTCCGCGGTGTTCATCCCACAGCTCCTCACCCCGAGGGCTCCCCCGGAGCAGCAGCGTGGGGACACCGAGTGGAAAATCTCATCCTGCAAAGCAGCGATTCCTTCAGATCCGCGGGGATTTATCCCAGCTCCACATCCCAGGTGTCAGCTGGTGGCACATTCACCACTTTTGTGCTGTCCCAGTGGCTGGTGAACCTTCCCAGGGAATTTTGCACGTTCCTTGGAGCTGGGAGTTCCTGCTGTCACCTCGCTCCCAGCGCTGCTCCCTGAGCTCCCAGCTCTGCTCCCAGCCCTGTTCCCTGAATTCTCACCTTTTTCATCCCATTTTTTCACCCCAGCTCCCTGAATCCTCACTCTGTGTGTGGCAGTGAACATCAACATCCAGGCGCTGCTGCCCAGCCTGGCTCTCCAGCTGTGCCAGATGTGGCTGTCACACCTTAACCCACCCAAACTTGGGACGGGTTTGGGAGGAGCTCAGCCCGGCGATAACGCAGGCTCGGGAGCGATTAATTGGCCGCGTGTTCTGGGGGGATCCCGCGGGCAGGGAGCGATGGGCGACGCTTATCTCCGCCTCAGCGCAGGGAACGCGTCCAGATCTCTCTTTTCACGCCTTTTGCTCTTCCTCAGCAGCATCCCCGGAGCTTCCAGGCTCGAACATTCCCCCCGCGGGCGGTGCCGGCCCCGGGGCTTTGCCGAGGCAGCGGGGCCGGTCCCTGTCCCGTGCCGGGGGATGCCGGGCGTTCCTGCGAGCATCCCGGGCCCGCGGGATTGGCTGCGGGGGCCAAACCTTTCCTTTTTAGGCTGCGCCCGGCTCCGCTCGGGGCTGCGCTGCCGCCGGCCCCGCTGCAGCCCCGGCCGGCCCGGGATGCTCCGGGATCCCGCCGGGCTCGGGGATGCTCCGGGATCCCGCCGGGCTCGGGGATGCTCCGGGATCCCGCCGGGCTCGGGGATGCTCCGGGGATCCCGCCGGGCTCGGGGATGCTCCGGGATCCCGCCGGGCTCGGGGATGCTCCGGGATCCCGCCGGGCTCGGGGATGCTCCGGGGATCCCGCCGGGCATGGGGCAGCCCGGAGCTGAGCCGGCCCCAGCCACAGGGATGAGTCTGGGGGTGCTCGGGGATGTCCGTGGGGTTCGGGATGTGCCCCTGCCGGGAATGGGGTGGGGTCCTGCCGCCGGCTCACTCCACACGGTGCTGCCTCCATCCCCCCTGTGCCCTCCCCACTCTGCTGGG
Source organism: Tangara arthus (assembly GCA_035584835.1). Taxonomy (NCBI): domain Eukaryota; kingdom Metazoa; phylum Chordata; class Aves; order Passeriformes; family Thraupidae; genus Tangara; species Tangara arthus. Next base: position 776,172 of record JAWMQZ010000082.1, read on the forward strand.
TTTGGGGTTTAATTCATTTTAAAGGGTTTTTTACACGTTATGGCCCTCACTCCCCTCGTGACCTCGTGTTTGGTGGGTGTGAGGTGACAGCAGGACCTGGGGCTGGGGGCGTGGGGGACACCAGGGGCACGGCCAGGGGACACATCCGGCCCCTGTGAGCTGCTCCACGGGGAAAGGGACCTGGCAGAGCCATTCCTGGGGACCTGGGGCTGTGAATGGACTGGCAGTGATGGGGACACTGTCCTGCTCTGGGAGGTGACAGCTCAGATGGGACAGAGCCATCCTTGGGGACATTAGGCTGTGAATGGACTGGTAATGGTGGGGACACCTGTGGGACACCGTGTCCCTGTCCTGCCCCATGGGTGACAGCCCAGAGGGGACAGAGCCATCCCTGGGGTCATTGGGCTGTGAATGGGCTGGCAGTGCTGGGGGGACACCACGGCCCTGTCCTGCTCTGGGAGGTGACAGCTCAGAGGGGACAGAGCCATCCTTGGGGACATTGGGCTGTGAATGGGCTGGCAGTGCTGGGAACACACTGTGGCCCTGTCCTGCTCTGGGAGGTGACAACTCAGAGGGGACAGGGCCATCCCTGGGGGTGTGAATGGACTGGCAGTGCTGGGAACACACTGTGGCCCCGTCCTGCCCTGGGGAGTGACACCCAGGGCCCATTCCCTCCCCCTGGAACCATGGGGGGGACACCAGGACTTTGTGTCCCTGCCCGTGCTGACAGCTCCTGCTCACGGCTCCAGTGCTGGGATGTCCCTGCCCCGGGCACAGCTCAGGACCAGCCCGGGCCCGCCGTGCCTCAGTTTCCCTGGAGCCCTCTCTGGCTCGGGGGGTGACTCGGGGGCACCTCTGCTGCCTCCCCCGGGTGCTCCCTGCCGAGGGCCCGTTGTCCTTAAAAAGGCAGCCGGGAGCTGGGAGCCTCTGGTTGGGCTCTGCCAGGGCTGGGGGTGGCCCCGGCCCTCCCGGGCTGTGGCCGGGCTCGGGGACAGCTCCCACCGCGTCCCTGGGGCGGTCTGAGCTGATCCCCCCGGGAGGGACCAGAACCAGGCTTGGCCCTTGAACCCACAACCCCTGGGCTGGCTCAGGCCGAGGATTTGGGGCTTTGGGACAGCAAAAGCCCAAAAATGGGGGCGGAGAGAGAGCGAACCACGGGGAGAGGCATCCCAGGAGCGCCGGGCGCCCGGGCCGGGGGGGAAGCGAGGCCGGGAGGAGCCGGGGCGGCTCCGGCAGCTCCGATCCCCGGCCCGGCCCGGGGGTGTCCCCGCGGCGGAGCCCCCACAGTCGCCCCCGCCCCGCTGGGGCTTCTCCAGCGCTCCCCAGGGCCTGGAGGCGCTTCCAGCTCCTTTTTCCCAGCCCGTCGCGTATAAGGACTTGTGTCTCGCTTGTTTATCGCAGCGCAGCATAAAAGGAACGGATCCCGACGGGGCTGATGCTCCCAAGCATCCCTACCATACATTTTCCTACAATAATTAACCGGGCCGGGTCCTACCACCGGCCCGAGGTCAATTTAATGAAATAAAACACCTTATATGGCCATATGGCCAACACACCATCACTGAGCCTATTTAGGGTCTTTGTTTAGAGCGGATCCGCCTCTGAGGTTCCTCGGGCTCGCCGGTATTTATACCCAGGGCTCCGGGACTCGGTCCCAGAGGAAAGGAGCTCTCGCCTCCGCGGTGAGTAATGCCCTGCCCTTCCTGCTTCCCTTCTTCCTCGCAGGACGCCGGGCATGAGAAACACCTCAGGGGGTTTTTTTTGGGGTGTCCCCGCGTTTCTGGGGTGGCACCAGCTGGGTTTGCCCGGCACGGAGGGGGTGCCAACCTCGGCACGACCCCGCAGCCGGGGCCTCGCTGGAGGTGCTGAGAGCTGGGCTGAGGCCAAGGCAGGTTGTGCTCTCGCAGAAATCTCCACGATTTGAGGTTTTTCTTTTGCTTTCTCTGTGATTTGGGGTTTTCTTTTGCTTTTCGGGCTCCTGCAAGGTTTTGCCTGTTTCCCTCTGGATTGGGGAGCTCATGCTCTGGCACAGGGGGCACCCCCTGGGAAGGGCAAGTTTTTCTCCCTCCTGTTTTTGGGAGCGGATGCGAGGTCAGAGCAGCAAAATGCTGCTGAGACAGAAGCGGATGAGGAGAGGGCATCACCTGGCACCCCCTGCCAGGCATCACCTGGCACCCCCTGCCCGCTCTGGGGGGCACCGGCCAGGCACGGCAGCACCAGAGCTCCCGGGGGGAAGCTTTGGCACCGATTTTGGCCACGAAGAGGCTGCAGAAGGATGGAGCAGCAGCGTGGAGCAGCACCCACGGGGAACGAGCATCACCCAGGGAGGATTTACAGGGCTGCCCCTCCCCGAGGACTCCGACAGCTCCGAGCCCAAACCCCCAGCAGTGGCAGCACGGGATGAGCCCCATGCCATCCTGTGTGTAACCCCCATTTCCCTCCCGGGCAGCTTTTCCCCCAGGTCCCCCCAGCACCGAGCGCTGCCGCCCCGCCATGTGTGACGAGGAAACCACGGCCCTGGTGTGCGACAACGGCTCCGGGCTCTGCAAGGCCGGCTTCGCCGGGGACGATGCCCCCCGCGCCGTCTTCCCCTCCATCGTGGGCCGGCCCCGGCACCAGGTGGGTACCCGGGGGTTCGGGGGGAGCCCCCAGCCCCGGCTCAGCAGCACAGCCCGGCTGACGAGGCCTCTCTCCCGTTAGGGTGTCATGGTGGGCATGGGGCAGAAGGACAGCTACGTGGGCGACGAGGCGCAGAGCAAGAGGGGCATCCTCACGCTCAAGTACCCCATCGAGCACGGCATCATCACCAACTGGGATGACATGGAGAAGGTGAGGCCCTGGCGGGGCGGCGAGAGGGGTCAGCCCCGCCTTGGTTTGGGGTGACACCCCCGGTTCTGTGCCCGCCTCAGATCTGGCACCACTCCTTCTACAACGAGCTGCGTGTGGCCCCCGAGGAGCACCCCACCCTGCTCACCGAGGCTCCCCTCAACCCCAAGGCCAACCGGGAGAAGATGACCCAGGTGGGGCCCTGGAGATCACCCCTGGATGGGGCTGGACCCTCCAAAACCGCAGGGAGGGCTGGGGGGGATTTGTGGGGTGCACGAGTGGGGAGTGGGGAGTGGGGTATGGGCAGAGATCCCAGTGGGAAGTTCCCACTTCTAACCCTAACCCTAACCCATGCCTGAGGGCCCTGGGGGTCTCTTGGCAGCGTGTGGACCTGTAGGATTTGTCCCATCACGTGTCCCCCACTCTGCACAGCCCCACGTGGCTCTGTGAGATGTGGTGACCCACGTTTCCATGCCATCCCTTGACCCATGTGCTCCCCACACCACTCTCCACCCCACGTGGCTCTGTGAGATGTGGTGACCCACGTTTCCATGCTTGAGCCATGTGCTCCCCATGCTGTGCACAGCCCCACTGGCTCTGTGCCCTGCCATCACCCACATTTCCACTTCTTGGACCACGTTTTCCCACAACTCTGTGGGAAATGTGTTTCCCTGTCCTCCTCCATGCCCCACAACCCCACCATCCACCCATTCCCCATGCCCCACACCATCCCCGTGCTTCTCCATGCCATGCCCTGACCCCACGAAGCCACAGGGCTGGGGTGGCACATGCTGGTGACCCCCTTGCCCACCCCTCACCCCCTGCCGCTCTCCTGTCCCCTCCAGATCATGTTTGAAACCTTCAACGTCCCCGCCATGTACGTGGCCATCCAAGCCGTGCTCTCCCTCTACGCCTCCGGCCGCACCACCGGTGAGTAGGGGGGACCACGGGGGACAGGGACCAGCCTGGGGTGTCCCCTCCTCACCTCCCCCGTGTCCCAGGCATCGTCCTGGACTCCGGGGACGGCGTCACCCACAACGTGCCCATCTACGAGGGCTATGCCCTGCCCCACGCCATCATGCGCCTGGACCTGGCCGGCCGCGACCTCACCGACTACCTCATGAAGATCCTCACCGAGCGGGGCTACAGCTTCGTCACCACCGGTACGGGGAGCGGGGAGGCGGGGTCGGGCACGGGGACAGCGCGGTGGCACCGCCGGGACGCCGGGCTGAGCCTGGGCCGGGCACGGGGACAGCGCGGTGGCACCGCCGGGACGCCGGGCTGAGCCTCCCCCGCCATCGTGTCCCGCAGCCGAGCGGGAAATCGTGCGCGACATCAAGGAGAAGCTGTGCTACGTGGCGCTGGACTTCGAGAACGAGATGGCCACGGCCGCCTCCTCCTCCTCGCTGGAGAAGAGCTACGAGCTGCCCGACGGGCAGGTCATCACCATCGGCAACGAGCGCTTCCGCTGCCCCGAGACGCTGTTCCAGCCCTCCTTCATCGGTGAGCCCGCCCCGGTGCCCCCAGACCCTGCTCCGGTGCCCCCAGACCCTGCTCCAGTGCCCTCAGACCCTATTCCAGCCCCCAATGCCCCCAGACCCTGTTCCAGCCCTCCTTCATCAGTGAGCCCACCCCTGGTGCTCCCAGACCCTGTGCCAGTGCCCCCAATGACCCCAGACCCTCCTCCAGCCCTCCTTCACGGCTGAGCCCACCCCCAATTCCCCCTGGCCGTGGTTGCCCCCATCCCCACCAGAGACAAAGAGAAAATGCCCCTCTGGCCATCCCCCACCTCCCCTGGGTGCCCCATGGAGGCGTTTTGGGGCTCCCCCAAGCTCTCGGCACCGCCCGGACCCACGGCTGCCCCCGTGGCTGTTTTGGGGAGCCCTGGGGGGGCACGGGGAGGTGACAGCCCCGTCCCACGCCAGGCATGGAGTCCGCCGGCATCCACGAGACCACCTACAACTCCATCATGAAGTGCGACATCGACATCCGCAAGGACCTGTACGCCAACAACGTCCTGTCCGGGGGCACCACCATGTACCCGGGCATCGCCGACCGCATGCAGAAGGAGATCACGGCCCTGGCCCCCAGCACCATGAAGATCAAAGTAGGCCCTGGCTGAGCAGCCAGCACCCCAAAGCCCCTCCTGCCGCGGGGTTTTGGGGCGATCCTACAGGCCGCTGTCCCCGCAGATCATCGCCCCGCCGGAGCGCAAGTACTCGGTGTGGATCGGCGGCTCCATCCTGGCCTCGCTCTCCACCTTCCAGCAGATGTGGATCAGCAAACCCGAGTACGACGAGGCCGGACCCTCCATCGTCCACCGAAAATGCTTCTAAGCCCCCTCCCCGCCCCGCGGGCGCCCCCCGTGCCCAGGCTGGGGTGCCCCGCTCCCCCCGGAGCCCGCTGCTCCTCCCCACGCCCGCCGCGCATTAAAAAAGCCTTTTCTCCAGCTCGGAGCCTTCCTGGGACAGCTGGGCTGGGGGGGACTGGGGGAATGAGGGGGGAAAGAGCCCTGACCTCACCTTGGTGGCGTGTCCTGCTCATGGCCTTGATGGCCCCAGCCCCATGGCAATGCCCTCGACCCCATGTTGGTGACCCCAACCCTGAGGTGATGTCCCTGACCCCATGTCAGTGACCCCAACCTTGCCATGATGCCCCCGACCCCATCTTGGTGACCCCCAACCCCCTGTTGGTGACCCCAATATTGTTTTGGTGACCCCAGCCCCATACTGATGTCCTTGGCCCCATGCTGGGGACCCCAACCCCATGTTGGAGACCCCAATGTTGTATTGGTGACCCCGATGTTGTTTTGGTGACCCCAGTGTGGTTTTGGTGACCCCAAACCCATGTTGATGTCCTTACTCCCATGCTGCGACCCCACCACCATTTTGGAGACCCCAATGTGGTTTTGGTGACCCCAACCCCCTGTTGGTGACCCCAATGTTCTATTGGTGACCCCAATGTGGTTTTGGTGACCCCAACCCCATGCTGATGTCCTTGGCCCCATGCTGGGGACCCCAACCCCATGTTGGGGACCCCAATTTTGTATCGGTGGCCCCAATATGGTTTTGGTGGCCCCAATGTGGTTCTGGGGACCCCAACCCCATGTTGATGTCCTTGGCCCCATGCTGGTGATCCCAATGTTTTATTGGTGACCCCAACCCCATTTTGGTGACCCCAACCCCATTTTGGTGCCCTTTACCTTTTGTTGGTGCCCCCGACCCCCCATTTCGTGCCCCGCCCTCTCTCCCCTGCCCCCCCGCATCGCCCTGACGCGCTGCGGACAGCGTCTCATTTGCATAAATTACCATATCGCCCCCGTTCCGCCCCCCTCCCTCGCTGTTTCCGCCTCCTTCCCCCCGCCCACTTCCCGCGCGCTGACGTCACGGGGCGGTGGCGCGCGCCGCTGATTACCATGTCATTAGCATATGACGCGAGAAGGCGGAAGCGGCGGCGGCATGGGGCGGTGCGGGGCCGCGCTGCGGCTCGCCCTGGAGGGGAACATCGGTACCGGGGGGACCCGGGGGGGTTTGGGGGGGCCAGGGGAGCTGATGGCTGTAATTAATGGCTTTAATTATCTTAATTATCGCTGCTGGGGGCGCACCCCAAAACCCCGAGCTGCTGGAGGTGGGAGTGGGGACACAAAGGGTGCCCCGGGTTAGGGACAGCCAGATTCTCGGGGGTCGGGTTGGAGTCACCCAGCGTCACCCCACATCCCTTAGGGCCGGGATTGGGGACCCCCAGGCTGACCCCACAGCCCGGTGTGACCCTGCTCTCCCTCCCTCCCTGCAGCCGTGGGCAAATCCACCTTCCTGAGGCTGCTGGCCGCCACCTTCCCGCGGTGGCACCTGGTGACAGAGCCGGTGGCGCGGTGGCGCCGGGTGCCGGGGGCCGCTGGCACTGCCCAGGTAACGGGGGCGGCTCCGGCCACGCCCCGGCCCCAAATGTGCCACCCCCGACCCCAAATGTGCCCGCAGGTGTCCCAGGGCTCTGCCAACCTGCTGCCACCTCCACCCCAATGGGTTTAGGGTGGGTTTATGGGGGGGTTTAGGGTGCGTTTTTGGGGGGGTTTTGGGGAGGGGGTGCAGCATCTGCTGGGTTTGTGCTTCCCACGTTCCTTCCCTGCCGCTGACCCCCACCCTGTTTTCCTGCATGCTCTTTTATTTTTTGTATAAATATATATTTATTTTTATATATTTATATGAAACGTCCCCACAGGTGTCCCAGGGCTGTGCCATCCTGCTGCCAGCCCTGACCCCAGTGGGTTTAGGGTGGGTTTATGGGGGTTAGGAGGGGTTTAGGGTGTGTTTTTAGGGTGGGTTTGGGGAGGGGGTGCAGCATCTCCTGGGTTTGTGCTTCCCACATTCCTTCCCTGCCGCTGACCCCCCCTGTTTTCCTGCATCCTGTTTTATATTTATATATTTATATTTATACCAATATCATTATAATTATAAACATATTTTTATATATTATATAATAGTTATATTGATAAAATGCATATGTATATCTAGAAAAAATATGTATTTATATTTATAAAAATGCGTATTTATTAAATGTGTATGATGTTCATATCTATATTTTTTTGTATTTGTAAATATACAAATTTTTATATTTATTACTATAAGCATTTATAAAAATATTTATATTTATAATATATAGGATAATTATAAATATAAATATGTTTATGTATATTATATTTGTTTTTATAAAATGTATATAATATGTATATCTATAAAATGTATATAATATTTAAATTTATATATAAATGTATCTTTATAAAATGCATATAATATTTATATTTATATAAACATTATGTCTATAAATATAAGTATTTTTAAAATATTAAGTAGATAAATAAAAATACAGTTTCTGTCTATTATATAATATTTATATTTATAAAACAGGTGTCGGGGGGCAGTGCCAACCTGCTGCAGCTGATGTACCAGGAGCCAGCCCGCTGGTCCTACACCTTCCAGAGCTTCTCGTGCCTGAGCCGCCTCAGGGCCGTGCTGGAGCCCCCCGAGGAGAGCGGGGGGACCCCCGGGACCGCCCCCCCTGTCAGGGTCTTTGAGCGCTCGCTGTTCAGTGACAGGTACCCCAAAAAGGGGGAATGGGCTGGGGGTGCCCAGGGTGGGCAGGGTCTGTCCCCAGAGGTGCCCAGAGGGTTTTAATGGCAGCAATGGCATTTTGGGGTCACTTGGGGGGGTCCCGTGAAGGCCTTTGGGTGATGCCAGGCTTGGTGGGCACTGCATGGGGCCCACATTGGGGTATTTACCTTAATTTAACCTTGGGTTTAACCTTGGTTTTTTACCTTAATTTAACCTTGGTTTTAACTTTTGTCTTCTCTTCAAGCCATCTTTTAGATTAAATGTGTGTTTTTAATCTATTTTGTTGCATATGTTTTATATTTTTATATTTCTTAATATATATAATATATATTTTATTTCTATTTTATATATGTTAGATATATAGTATATAATATATACCTTTTTGTATTTTAATATATATTTTATATTGCTTTCATATTCTATATATATTTTATAGATATAGTATATATAATATATGTTATATACTTTTATTTATATTATATATTTTATATATATTTTAAATATTTTTTATATACACCAAGGAGGAGCACCTGCAGCTCCTCGTTTTTATCTATGTTTTATCTGTATTTTATCTGTATCTTATCCATATTTTATCTATATTTTATCTATATCTTATCTATATTTTACCTATATTTTATCTATATTTTTCTATATTTTTTCTATATAATGTATATATATATTTAAAATAGATTTTATTTGTATTTTCTATATATTTAATGTACTTATATATATCTTCTATATACACCAAGGAGGAGCACCTGCAGCTCCTCCTGACTACAAAAAAAACCCCAAAAAAAAACCCCAAATCAGTGCCAAAACCCCCCTGTGCCCATCCCTGCCCAGGTACGTCTTTGCCAAGACCCTGCTGGAGGCCGGGCACCTGCAGCCCCTGGAGTGGGCGATCTACCAGGAGTGGCACGAGCTGCTGCTGCGGCACCTGGCACCCCACGCTGCCCCCCACGGCTTCCTGTACCTGCGTGCCAGCCCCCAGGTGGGCACTGCTCAGCCCCCAGGTGGGAACTGCTCACCCCCAGGTGGGCACCAGGCACGGGGCTGCCCCAGGTGGGCACTGGGCACCAGGGCTGACCCAGCCCGGGGCCACCTGGGATTCCACACCTGGAGTTCCGTACCTGGGATTGCACACCTGGAATCGCTGCCCTGGGGGAGCAGGGCCAGGTTTATCCCATGGGTGTAGGATGGGGTTAAGGTTGGTTTTTAGGGTGGGTTTAGGATGGGTTTTAGGGTGGGATAAGGGTGAGTTAAGGGGGGGGTTTAGGATGGGTTTTACAGTGAGTTTAGGTGTGTTTAGGGTGCGTTCTTGGGGGATGTTTAGGGTGGGTTTTAGGGTGAGGGTTAGGGGGGGTTTAGGATGGGGTTTAGGGTGGGTTTAGGAGAAATAGTAATTTGATAAATATATTGATAAAATAATTGTTAAATATATATTTTTATTTTATATATTTGATAAATATATTTGTAAAATATTTGCTAAATATATATTTATATTCGATATAATTTATATGTTTGATAAATATATTCATCAAATTTATATGTAGATAATACATATAATCTATTAGATAATATATATATCTTAAAATCTTGATACATATCTATAAAGATTTATATATATATATATATATATAAAACATATTTTATGTCTTTTATCCCTATTTACACCTTTATAAAACATTTTCCAATGGGTGAAATTTGGTTTTTTTCCCCAGACGTGCCTGGAGCGGCTGCGGCGGCGGGCGAGGAGCGAGGAGGGCGGGATCCAGCTGGGCTACCTGCAGCAGCTGCACGGCCAGCACGAGCTCTGGCTGGTGGCCAGGGCCACCGAGTGAGTCCCCGTGTGTGCCCAGCTTTGGGGTGCCCCGGGTTTTGGGGTTTTTTTGTGGTTTTTTGGGGGGGTTTTCGGGTTGAGCCCTCGCTGTGCCTCCCTCTGCAGGATCCACTGTGAGGCGGCGCGGCGCGCGCCCGTCCTGGTGCTGGACGTGGAGCAGGACTTCGAGCACGACGTGGCCAGGCAGGGCCAGCTCATGGCACAGGTGGGTGCCACGGGTGGGTGGCACAGCTGGCGTGGGTGGCACAGCCCCGGTGGCTTCCCGGTGCCATCCTGCTACCACCCCAGTCCATCCCAGTTCCATCCCAGTGCCATCCTGGTACCACCCCAGTCCATTCCTACACTGTCCCAGAGCCAGGGATATCCCAGTGCCACCCCAGTTCCACCCCAGTGCCATCCTGGTGCCACCCCTGCCTATTCCTGTACCGTCCCAGTGCCATCCCAGTGCCATCCCAGTGCCACCCCTGCCCCATCGCGGTGCCATGCCGGTGCCACCCCTTCAGCCAGGCTGTCCTTGCAGGTGGAGGCCTTTGTGACATCCCTGGGTGCCCACTCTGTGCCATCCCATCCCGACCCCCTGAGCTCCGGGCAAGGGGCAGCGTCCGCCTGAAGACCCCGAGGAGAGGGGACAGTCCCAAGGAGAGGGGACACGGTCCCAGGGACAGGGGACACGATCCTCAGGACAAAGGACACGGTCCCAAGGACAGGGGACATGATCCTGGGGACAGGGGACACGATCCCAAAGACAAAGGACACGGTCCCAAGGACAGGGGACACGATCTTGGGGACAAGGGACACGGTCCCGAGGACAAGTGACACAATCCTGAGGACAAAGGACGCAATCCCAAGGACAAGGGACACAATCTTGAGGACAGGGGACACGTCCTGGTCCCCACTGTCCCCTCATCCCCTCTGTCCTGGCCAGGGCTGGATGCTCAGAGCCGTGTGGGGTTTTGGGGTCAGGATTGCCCAGGTCCTGGCTGTGAGCCCCTGCCCCTCTTTGGGGTGGGTTTCCTGCTGGAATTCCCATGGAAAATCCCGGTGTTTAGCCCAACCCCCATCGTTTGGAATTTTGTATTTAATTGTTTCCCTTAAATTAAGATCAGATCGCTGAGGAGCTGCTCCGTGTCTTGGGGTGGAGAGGGTCGGGGTGGCCCTAAGGGGACACGGGGGGACAATAAGGGGACATGGGGGGACATTGTTCCCCCAGTTTTGGGGGTTTGCGATGGGGGGATGGCAGTGCCCTGTGAGTTTGGGGGAAAACCAAGGGGATTTGGGTCCTAAAAGGGGAGTGGGGGACGGTGCTCAGCCTGGTGAGACCCTACAAAAACACGGGGGGGTGGGATTGGGGTGGTGATTTGGGAGGATATGGGGCAGGGAATGGGGGGTCTGGGGTATGGGGGATTTGGGGGCTGTGGGGTGGGATATGGGGCAGGAAATGGGGGAATCTGGGGTACGGGGGATTTAGGGGTTGTGGGGTGGGATGTCTGGGGCAGGGTAGAGGGGATTTTTGAGGCTCTGGGACAGGATATGGGTGGGGTGGGGGGCACAGGAGCCGGGCTGCCCCCTCTTGGGATTTCCCCCGGTGACCCTGCAATAACAGAGTGAGACCCGCACAGACCCCGCTGCCGACCCTACAAAAACAGCACCGACACCGCCAGAGGACTCAAACAGCCCCACAAACCCAGGAGGGTCGCACAACCCCCAGACCCCACAACAACCCTCCAAAACCAGCCCGGCGCACCCCCGCGCTCAGCCACAACAAAACCCCGCAAAACTCCCACCCCCCTTTCTCCCCCTTACCCTCGGGGTTCTCCCCTTCCCCATTAACCCCTGAACCCCCCGGGATTCGTCCCCTCCCCGTTGCCCCCCGTTCCCCCGGGGTTCTCCCCTTCCCCATGACCCCCGTTCTCCCCGACCCCCTCGGAGTTCTCCGTCTCCCCGGCACCCCCGTTCCCCCCGGTGTTCCCTCCGGTGTTTCTCCCCCTCCCCGTTACTCCCAGGGTTCTCCCCCTCCCCATTCCCCCCGTTCCCACGGGGTTCTCCCCGTTGCCCCCGGTGTTCTCCCCCTCCCCGTTGCCCCCGTTACCCCCGAGCCCCCCGGGGGTTCTCCCCGTCCGTCCCCGTTTCCCCTGTTACCCCCGGTGTTCTCCCCCTCCCTGTTACCCCCGTTCTCTTCGGGGTTCTCCCGCTCCCGTTCTCCCCGGAGTTCCCCCCGGTAC
>JAWMQZ010000082.1:792004-827609 GCA_035584835.1 Tangara arthus
GGGGCGGGGCGGGGGAGGTTAACGCCCCCCCCCCCCCCCGCGGTGTTGGCGGCCCCGCGGGGCCGAGAGGACAACGCGGCGGGGCTGGGGAGGGCCCCGCGCCCCCGCCCCCGTTTTGGGGCTGTTTTCCTTCTTTTATCCCTTTCCTTTCCCTCCAGCATCGCTTCGTGGTTGGGGGGGGTGAAGGGGGGGGTGGTGTTTAGGGGTGGGAGGGCGATAAACCTTAAGGTGCACCCCCCCCCTCTCCCCCCCCATATCGTCATTCCCCCGTGTGCTTTTTCGCCTTTATTGATCATTATTTCCATTAACCCATCGCGAAATGTGCTGAGCTCAGAGGTGCGGCGGGGTGATGCGAACAAGGGCGATGAGGCTCCCCGCCGTGACGTCACCGTGACGTCACCCGGGGCCGGTGGCAGCTGTCATCCCTCGCCGTGACGAAGTCCCGGGGTCCGGAGCGGGCATCCCCCCGCTTTCCGTCACGGCAGGACGGAGGTGGGCACAAAAAACAGCTGCTCCTCCTCAGGATGGGTCTCAGCCACCCGCCCAGGCGGTGATTTTGGTTGTATCCCGGCACGCTTTGGCAGTTTTGGCATCCCGAGCGGCTGCGGGTGCTGGTGGCTCCAAGGGACGTTCGCCGAGGTCAGGGTGGGGAGAGCGTTGCCAAAAATCGAAGTTGGGAGCCGGCGGTGAGCGGCGTTTTTGGCACCACGTGTGGGGATGCTTCGGATCTCGCGGCCGGCGCGTGCGCCCGCCAACGCCGGAGCTGCCTCCGGATGCTGTGCGAAAAAAAAAAAGAAAAAAAAAACCCAAAAATCAGAAATCGCAGCTAGAGCCGGTGGCAGGTGCCGGGGCCGTGGGTTGTGCCGGGATGCGGTGAGCCCCGAGGTTGCATCATGCTGGGAAGGGCTGGGCAGAGTCCTCCAGGGTGTTATGGTGGCCCCATAAACGAGCCCAGCTCTTGGCCTTTGGCACCTCGTTAGCTGTGACCGGGTTTGTTTTCCGGATTGCCCGGCATGGACTCTTTTCCGCAGGTAATTAAGGGGGAAGGTGGCTCTGGTGGGGTCTGGGACATGTGTGTCTCCAGCATTTTAGCCTTTCCTTTGAGGGGCTTTGCTGGCCCAGCTGGGAATGGGGATGGCAAAGTGGTGGCATGATGGCTCTGGGACTCTTGGTTGTGCTGTGGGTCTGTGTCCCAAAAAGCCCTTGCTGGGGTGTCCCTGGTGCTGGCACACTGGGGGTGAGCTGTCTCCGTGGCACTGGGGTCCCCAGTCCTTGTCCCCATGGTGCCAGGGTCCTTGGTCCTGGTTCTGCATGTGCTGCAGTCCCCATGGCATCAGGATCCCCAGTGCCCTTCCTGCACGTGCTGCAGTCCCCAATTCTTGTCCTGCTGGGGTCCCTGGTGCCCTGTCTGTGTGTGCTGGGGTGCCTGGTCCCTGTCTCCGTGCCTTTGGGATATTCAGACTCCTTCCTGCATGTTCCCAATTTCCGTTCCCACACTATTGGGATCCCTGCTCCCCATCCGTGTGACATCGGCGTGCTCCGTCCCCTGCCCGTGTGTGCCAGGGTGCCCTGTCCCCGTGGCAGTGTGTGTGTCCCTGTCCCCACAGCGTTGGGGTTCCCTGTGGGAGTCTCACAGTCCCTATCTCTGCTCCATCAGGATCCTCGGTTCCCTGTTTGTGTGTGCCAGTGTCCCCATCCCCGTGACAGCGGTGTCCCTTGTCCCCCACCCGTGCACGCTTGGCTCCCTGCTCCCTGTTCCTGCAGTGCTGGCATTCCTGATCCCTTCTTGCCTGTGCAGGGTCCCTTGTCTCCATTCCCATGCCACTGGAGTCCCTTGTCCCCATTTCTATGCCATTGGGGTCTCTTCCTGGCTGTGCAGGGTCCCTTGTCCCCATTCCCATGCCTTTGGGGTCCCAAGTCCTCTACCTGCATGCACAAGAGTTCCTTGTCCCCATACCCATGCCATTGGGGTCCTCATTCCCCATTCCTGTACCATTGGTGTCCCCAGTCCCTTCCCTGTGTGGACAGGCCTCCCTTGTCCCCATTCCCATGCCACTGGGCTCCCTTGTCCCCATTCCCGTTCCCCTGGGGTCCCTTCCTGCTGTGCTGGACCTCTTGTGACATTGGGGTCCTCGGTCGCAGCCCGTGCCAGCTTCCCCTGTCCCTGTGGCACTGGGTCCCCATTCCCTGTCCCCACCGTGTCCCTGACTCCACGTGTGCTCAGGGTGTCCTCTCAAGGGGACATCCTGAAGGGGCCAGCACCAAACCCAGAGTCCCTGTCCCCTCGCTGTCCCCACTGCGGGCTGGGATGGGGGAGATGCCCCCAGATCCCTCCTGGGGACACCCCCTGCTCCGTCCTGTGCCAGCGCTTTAATCTCGGTGCTTTGAGCTCTGTGTAGAAGGGTGCCAGACCGTTTCTGAGGATGAAAGAGCTTTTTTTATTTATCCCCCGCTCCCCGGGCCGGCGTCCAAGGGGAGATGAAATGAAACGGGAAGAGGCTGGAGGTGAAACAGCTGCGATGGGCCCGTCCCCATTCCACATCTGCCTGCCACACCACTGCCAGCCCCACCAACCCAGCTCAGCCCCTTTGCTCCTCTGTCCCGGGGCCAAAATCCCCTTTTGCTGGGCTGGGGTTTGCAGGCAGGGCTGCGGAGGCAGGGACAATGCAGCGTGTTTGTTTGCTACAGCTAAAATGGCAGTTCTTAAGGGGAAAAAAAGAGAGCGAGAGCCAAGTGCTTCTGCACATCCAGTCGCCGCATCTTTTGATTAAATGAGATTTTGCTGTCGAAGGGGGGAGCTGGGGACCTGAGCCTGTAGTTCCCATCACAGCCAAACGAGGGGAAAAAAATATTCCGAACCACCCTGAGCCCTGAAAATGCTGTTTAAAAAAAAAAAAAAAGGGATTTGAGCAACTTGTAAATGCTGCAGTTGTCAGCGTGGAGGCCGTGGGGTGGCCGGAGGGTTTGTCACCACAGGACTGGTAGCACAGTCTGCTCTGCTTCTCAGGTGGCTGGAAAGGATGGAGAAACATCCCGGGAGCTGGGATGGAGCAGGGAATGTGGGGCAGGATGAGTGAGGGGCTCCAGAGGTGGGACAGGATGAGTGAGGGGCTCCAGAGGTGGGGCAGGGTGAGTGAGGGGCTCCAGAGGAACCCACTGGTGTTGCAATTAAAGCCTCTGCACTTAAGGCCGTTGCATTGAAGCCACTGCAGTTAAAGCTCAGGCGCCTAAACCCTCACCAATTAACGCCGTTGCAATTAAAGGCCCGGCACTTAATTAACGCCATGGCTGCACCAGCCCTGGTGGCAGTGCTGGCTTCTCCCAGCTGTGCCAGGTGTCTCCGTGAGCCTCCCTGGTTGGGATGTTTGGTGTTGGAGCACACTGGGAGCAGCCTGTCTGCCAGCTGGAGTGCACTGGGAGCACTGGGAGTGCACTGGGATCACTCTGGAAGCACACCTGCCCACTGGATGACACTGGGATCACACTGGGAATCCACTGGGAGCATACTGGGATGACACTGGGATCACACCGGGAATCCACTGGGAGCATACTGGGATCACACTGGGATCACACTGCCTGCCCTGTGGATCTCCCTGCTCCCCCCTGGATCACACGGGGATCACACTGAGATCAACCTGGGGTCACACTGGCATCACCCTGGGATTGCATCGGGATTACCCTGGGATTGCCCTGGGATCCCACTGGGATCACCCTGGGATCACCCTGGGATCACCCTGGGATCACCCTGGGATCGCACTGGGATCGCACTGGGATCACCCTGGGATCACCCTGGGATCGCACTGGGATCACCCTGGGATCACCCTGGGATCCCACTGGGATCGCACTGGGATCACGCCGCCTGCCCCGTGGCTCTCCCTCCCCGCCTCCCCGCCGGCCCAGCACGCTGCCTGCCCGCACATGGCTTTTTTTAGGTTTACAAACACCACGGCCCCGTGCACGCGCCGCTTCCCCCCCTCCTTCCTCCCGCCTTCCCCGTGAGTCATCATCAGCCCCGGCACCACCGGCACCACCGGGCTGGGGACACCGGAGGCGGCAGCGGCGCTGTCCCCGTGCTGCTGCTGACCCCAGCGAGGGAAAAAGAAAAAAGGGCAAAACCAGATTTCATTTTTCTGTTCTTTCACCATTAGGCGCTTTCCCCTGTGGTGCTGCTGACCCCAGTGAGGAGGGCAGGGAAAAAAGGCAAAACCAGATTTCATTTTTCTGTCCTTTCACTGTTCCGTTTCCTCTTTTGGTGAGCGAGGTGGGAAGGATGAAGGTGGCTGCCGTCCCGGCTCGTGGGTGGTCTGTGCTGAGGTGTTTTTGGAGAGGACCACGGCGTGGTTGGAGGGTGAGAAGGCTGGGAACGTCACCGGCTTCCCCGGCGTGCTCACCCTTTGTTGGTTGCGTTTCTGTGGTGTTGGATTTGCGCTGTGGTTTTGGGGATGGCTGAGGAGGAGCTGGTGAGACCCCGGAATGTTGGCAGAGGTGTTGGCAAAGGCTCCGAGGAGCGTGGAGATGCCAAACCCCCGCACTGAGCTCATCGGCTGAGGTGGCCCTGGTGACTCAGCAGAGCCGGCGCTGACTCAGCGGCCCCAACCCCCTGGAGGCAGCGGGATAGCGGGAGAGCTTGAAATTTTTGGGTAGAAAAAGGGATTTCTTTGTACAGCGCGCTGCACTTTGCCGAAGCCGTGCTGCCAACACATTTTCCTCGCCGTGCACCTTCCTCCAGCTCTGGGGAGAGGGATTTCATCCGAAGGGGCTGCGTCTCCCACCTGCCACGAGATGCTTTTCCCCACGGGGAACGGGTCGTGGCGGCGAAACCAGCCGTGGGTTTGGCAGGGGAGGCGTTTCCCTGCTCCCAGGCGGGGCAGGGCCCGGCTCCCACTCATCTCCCGGCTCCTGCCCGCCGGCCGTCGCGCCAGCAACGTGCCCGTGCTTGCCAGGCGGCACACACGGTTCTCCTCCTCCTCCTCCTCTTCCTCCTCCTCCTCTGCTGAAGGTTGGGCTGTGTGCGGCGTGAGGAGCCCCACGTCCCGGGGAGGGGAGGCACAGCAGCATCTCCCAGGTATGATGGGATGGGAATAACCTGGAGGGGAACTGGGCACCCATGGGTGCTGGCTGGCACATCCCTGGCTTTCACCTGGGGACCAGGAGGGGCACAGCAGCATCCCCCAGGTATGATGGGATGTGGATCATATGGAGGGGAGCTGGGCACCCATGGGTGCTGGCTGGCACAGCAGCATCCCTCAGGTATGATGGGATGGGGATGACCTGGACAGGAGCTGGGCACCCATGGGTGCTGGCTGGCACATCCCTGACTTGCACCTGGGGACCAGGAGGGTGCAGGGACTCCTCCCCTGTTCAAAGCCTTGGAAACTGGGGTGCAGTTTGGCTGTGGAAAACCTTTCCTCCTCGCTCCCCCAAACCTGGCTTTTCCCCCTGATTTGCAGTGCAAAGCAGTTGGTGGGGTGGAAATGCTCCCTGTGGGGGCTGGAGTGGCTGGGAGGGGACGGAGCCTGGTCCTGTGGGGAATGCTGACATTGAGGGTTGTGAAATTGGGCTGGAGTGGGATGGGAAGTGCAGCTGGGCCGGGTGGCAGGTGAGGAGAGGCCCCAGGCCTTTCCCACACAGCTCATGTGCTTCCGCTTCCTTCCCATGTGTGTCCTCGTCCTTCCCTGCCCCTGTCACCTTCCTCCTGTCCCCCTTCCCATTCTTCCCCTTGTTTCCCTTCCTCCTCATCGCCATGTTCCTTTTCTATCTCCCCTTACCCTCCTTGCCCATCCCCTTTCTCCCATTCCAATTCCCCTTTCTTCCCTTTTTCACTTTTCTCCCCATTTCTCTTCATTCCCTTCTTCCCTTCCCCTTTCCCTTGTCTTTCTCCTTCATCTCCTTCCTCTTTGCCTTCATTTCCTTCCCCATATTCTCCTTCCACTTCCCTCTTCCTCTTCCTTTTCCTCTTTCCCTTCCTCTTCCTCCTCCCCTTCCCCTTTCCTTTCTCCCCTCCTCTCCATCCCTTCCCCGGGGTCGGAGCAGGCTCGGTGATTCAGCCGTGCCAATCTGGGAGCCGGCACGAGGGCAGCCAGCTGTGTTTAAGGAACAAACCGCTTCGAGAAACAAAAATAGTCCCTTGGGGTGGTGGTTGTTTTTTTTTTTTTTCTCCTTTTTTTCCCTTTCAAGAGCTGGGCTCTGGGCCGGGGCCGGCAGCTGTGCCGTGCCAAGCCTTTCCCCGTGCCTGTGCCAGCTGGCGGCTCCCGGCTGGGCTCGGCGCCGCGCTGGGAAGGTGCAGCGTGCTGGGAGCACACAGTGTGGGCATTCGGCCTCCCAAAAACTGCTCTGCTGGGAGCGGCCGCTGGGAGCAGCTGCTGAGGCAGTGCTGAGCATCCCCGGGTGCCCCTGGCCCAGGTGTCCCTGCTCCGAGTGTCCCTGCTCCCTGTCCCTGCTCCCTGTCCCTGCTCCCTGTCCCTGCTCTGAATTTTCCTGCTCCTTGTCCCTGCCCTGAGTGTCCCTGCCCTGAGTGTCCTGCTCCAGGCGTCCCTGCTCCAGGTGTTTCTGCTCTGTGTCCCTGTTCAGTGTCCCTGCTCTGAGTTTTCCTGCTCTTTGTTCCTTCTCTGTGTCCCTGCCCTGAGTTTTCCTGCTCCTTGTCCCTGCTCCATGTCCTGACCCCAAACATCTTCTCCCCGAGCATCCCCCCCAAACATTCCAACCCCAAACCTTCCTGCTTTGAACATCCCCTTGCTGAGCGTTCCTGATCCCAAAATCCTCACCCCAACCCCAAGCATCCCCACTCTTGGGTACTCCCACCCTGAGCTTCCATTCCCCAACCATCCTGATCCCAAACATCCCCACCTCAAGCTTCCCTTCCAAAAGGGAAAAACACTTTTCCTGGAGGTGGTTGGAGGTGGGAACAAATCCTCTACCTCCCTTGGAAGCCCCCAGTACTGGTGGGATGGGGAGTGGGACTCTATCACGTTCCAACTTGTCATACCCCAAAGGAGGAGGAAAAGGGGGTGCAGTGGTTGCTGGGGTGGAAGGCTCGTGCCCATGGGAGTCCCCAGAAGTGCTCCTGGGGCTGGAGCGGAGCAGAGCCGGGTTCCTGCAGGGGAGATCAGCTCAGCTCCCTGGGTTACTCCGGCTTTTCTCCGGGCTAAATGAGGACAGGAGTGAGCGGCTCAGCCCCGGCGCGGGGTCAGCCGGGGCCACGGAAACAGCTCGGGAAACAGGGCGGGAGAGGGGCGGGACCAGGGCGGGTACCCGGCCACCAGGGGGGACCGGGGGGACCCGGGGGCTCTCAGGGCTCTCACTCAGCCCTCGGCCTTCCCACGTTTCCTTGAATTCCCCTTTTCAGGGGCGGCGAGTTGGATTTAGGTCATCTGCTCCCCTGTGGCCTGCCTCCCGCTTCTCCTTCCCCTCATCTCCTTCCCCTCATCTCCTTCCCCATATTCCCCTTCCACTTCCCTCTTCTCCTTCCTCTTTCCCTTCCTGTGCCTCTCCCCTCCTTCCCGCAGCTGGGGGCTGTGGAGGGATTGGGTTCGGGAAGGGCTTTCCTATCTCTGGGAGTCTGGTGGTGCTCCCAGAGCGTGGTGTGATCCCTGCAGCATTCCCGTCCCTGGCACAGCCCTTGGGCTGTTATTGTAGGGTCTGCCGCGCTCAGGGCTTCCCCCGGCGGTGCCCCAAAGCCACCATCCCGAGGGAGGAGGATCCCCGGGGTGGGTGCCAGAGGAGGAAACCACAATCCAAGTGCCGGGGCTGGCCGGGCTCCACCGCAGCGGGGCCGGCAGCCAAAGCTCCCTCTTGGCCGGCCCGTGCTGCCGGCTGGCAGCAGCTCCTGCTGACCTCCACGGCTCCCGGCCGTGCCCTCGCTGCAGCCCTGGCACACGCTGCCCCCTGAGCCACCCCAGTGTCCCAGAGCCACCCTGGTGCCCCCAGAGCCACCCTGGTGTCCCCTGAGCCACCCCAGTGCCCCCTGAGCCACCCTGGTGTCCCCTGAGCCACCCTGGTATCCCCGGGAAGGGCTCAGCGTTAGCACCGAGCTTTCTCTGGCCCCCAAATTCTCCACTTTTATTCCAGTTGTGTGGTTTTTGCATGGGGTGATACCAAGCTGTGTGTGTGCTCCATTCTCTGCGGCTCCCGACCCCTTTAGCACTGTCCGTCCATCCATCCATCCATCCATCCATCCATCCATCCATCCATCCATCCATCCATCCATCCATCTATCCGCCTTTCCCTCCATCCATCCTTCCGTCCCTCCCTCCCTCCCTCCCTCCCTCCGTCCATACCTTCGTCCGTCTCTCCGTCCATCCCTCCCTCCGTCTGTCCATCCATCTATCGGTCCATCCCTCCATCCTTCCGTCCATACCTTCGTCCGTCTCTCCGTCCCTCCCTCCATCCCTCCGTCCGTCCCTCCCTTCCTCCCTCTCTCCGTCCATCCCTCCGTCCGTCCGTCCGTCCGTCCGTCCGCCGCCGGCCGGTCCGTACGTGCGCGCGGCGCGGGCGCTAATGGCTCCCGCGGCTGCTCTGGCAGGGGGCGGGGAGGGCCGGGGCTCCCGGTGCTGCCGCGGGCCCCGCTCGCTCTCTCCTGCCCCGGACGGTGCCGGTGCCGCCGCTTCTCCTCCCGCCCCGCACCCGTAAGTGCCGCCCGGCCGGAGGCGGCCCCGAGCCCGCGCCGCGCTCCGAGCGCTCCGGGCTGTTCCCAGGGAGCGCAGCCCAGGCTGGAACCGCTCCAAGCCGGGCTCAGCCTCTGTGTGCCTGATTTTTGTTTTTTTTCCCCCTTCCTTCTCTCTGTTTAAGGCATTTAAACTGGGGGGGATTTAAAAAGGGATGAAAAACGGGTAAAAAAAAAAAAGTTGTTGTCCTCACGGGGATTTTTTCACCTTTTGTAGGACGCAGAAGGGGATGTGCTTAACCCCAACCATATTGCTTGGTTTTCTCTTTATTTTAATTTATTTCCTCCCCTCCCCAGCTTTTATCCTTTCTCGGGGTGAATGGAAGGAGGTTCGGGAGCTCTGGGAAAACTTTTTCCGAGGAAAATAATCCGAGGGCGGAGGAATTGGTGCCCACGGCAGTGAGGGGGGATTGCTGCGGGATGGGGAGGGGGGATCGATTTTTGGGGAGAACCTGCGGGCTCTTAACATCTCCCAGGCAGCAGGGCTGAAACAAAAGGAGCTGGATGGGACAGCCGGGAAAAAAATTGATTTTTTAATATATATATGTATATATGTGTGTATATATGTGTGTATGTGTGTGAAGTTTTATTCCTCCACCGATTTAGGAGGGTTGTGGCTTTCGGGTTAACCCTTTAGGAGCAGCAAGGGATGTTTGCTCCTCCCTTCAGTTCACACGATGAAGTATTTTCCTACATTCCCAGCCCGGTTCCATAACCCAGTTTTATGGGCTGGAGCAGCCCAAGGTGCCTCCCTGGCCCTGCGGCTGATTTTTGGGGCTTCCCCTGCCCTTTCCCCGCAGGTTTTCCCCCGGGCAAACCCCTGGGGCCTCTCCCCACCCGGGGCAGAGCAGGTTTGCCATCATTTCCCTGGGCTGGCGACCCTTGGGGCACCGGAGCCCTTGAGAGGGGGAGCTCAGGGCGTTTATCTCCCCGGCGCTTGGGAAAATCCCCTTTGGCTGGGCAGGAGGAGGAGGAGGGCGGAGGAAGGACGGGCGAGGCCGTTCCCTGCTGGGTTTGCAAAGGAGAGCGGAGGCGTGCTGCGCTGTCCCCACCCTGCCCGGGCTGCGCTTTCTCCCCGGACCCGCCGGACCGGTCCCATCGCCTCGGAGCCCCTCTAAAAACCCTCTACAAACATCACGGGGTGATGCCGTGCCAGCCCTGCGCCGCCCTGGGGGATTTCTCCGCTGGGGAAAAGGGGTTTTTTGGATAGAGTCGTGCTGGGAGTGGTTCCTCCGAGCTTTTGCCGGAGTCAGCAGCGTTCTTATCTCTCCAGCGTAGCGTTCTTATCTCTGCGGCGTGGCTCTGCTCACGCTCTCACAGAGAAGGGTGAAGGACTCTGTGCCGAAGCCGCGGTACCTGAAGGGTTAAAGCAGCCACGCATGGACACTTTGAACACTCGGAGCCGTAACTTTGTATTTAACCTTGTCTTTAACTTTGTATTTAACTTTGCATTTCGGCTCGAATCTGGGTTGCGGATCCTTCCCACGGGCCGCTGGCGGCCCCATCCAGAGGCAGGAAGCTCTGCCCACAGCCACTGCTTGCTTTGGCATGGTTTTTCCAGTGAACTCTGCTGTATTTTTAGCGTGCCGGAAGCTCCCCTTGCTTATCAGCAAACGGCACCGAAATCCCCAGTGCCGAGGTGGGACAGCACCGCGGAGAACAGAGCGACCCCCTCCATCCCTGGCAGAACCCCTTGGAGGGTCTTAACCAGGGTGTTGGGCTCCCCGGGTGCCACCAGGTGGGTTTGGTGTGTCCCTGGCACGGCCCCGGGAGCCCTGGCCGGCCGTGTTGATGCAGACACGGGGTTATTTGAGGTGAAACAGCCCCTGGCACCGGCGTAGCCAACTCGGCGGCTTCCTGCCGTGCCGCGGCCCCGGGTGAAGGACGGCTGCTCCCGGCCGGGATGTTCGCTCCTGGCACGGCTCCAAAACCCCCCTCTCCTCCTCATGCTGCTGCCTTCAGCGCGGGCAAACTGTGCCACCGCAGCCAGGGACACCCTGCCTGTCCCGCCCTCGGCGGGTGATGGAAATCCCGAGCGGTGCCGTGAGTGATTTCGAAAGCGAGTGGCGGGGTGGGGACGTGGGTGGCACGGTGGAAAGTGGCCGCCCTCTGAGCTGAGCCGAGCTGCTCCTCACTCAGCCAGCCGGGCAGAACCCGCGTGGCTCGTCTGCCTCTTCATCCCCCCGGTCAGAAAATGAGATGGGGAAAGGAGAACTAAAGGAAACAGAGGGGAAAAATTAGGGTTGGGGCACGTGGGGATGCTCACGTCTCTTCTCTCTCCCTCCTCACAGACAGGTTCGGTGGGCAGCGCGGTTGATGGACCCAGCAGAAGCCAAATGGAAGAAGGGCCAATTAATTATGTGGAAGAAAGGCGGCTGAAGGAGGGCAGCGGGCTCAGCCTGGTGAATGGGGGCCGGCCGGAGGCGGGGGGTCCCGTGCTGATGGAGCCCAGCGGGTGGTCGCCGGGCCAGCCGCCCGCCACTGGCAAAGCCCACTTGGAAGACGTCCGGAACCTGGTGGCCTTCTCAGCGGTGGCCGAGGCCGTTTCCTCCTACCGCCTCCCACCGCCGGCGTCGCCGTCGCTGCTCTACGAGAAGTTCGACTCGGAGATGAGCCGGGGCGGGCTGGGCACGGCGGACGGGGTGCCACGAGGAGAGGACCTGCACGCCCTCAAGGCTGCCCTGGCTTTGGCCAAGCACGGTGTGAAGCCCCCCAACTGCAACTGCGACGGCCCCGAGTGCCCCGACTACCTGGAATGGCTGGAGCAGAAGATCAAGACGGCTCTCGGAGAAGAGCTGGCGTCACCGCGGCCCCGCGCTGCCGCCATCCCCCCGCCTCCTCCCCCGGAAGGTGCTATCGACCCCCAGCCGGTGCCTGAGGCTGCCGAGCCATGCCCGCCTGACGGCCTCCCCTTTTCCCAGAGCGCGCTGACCATCGCCAAGGAGAAGAACATCAGCCTGCAGACCGCCATAGCCATCGAAGCCCTCACGCAGCTCTCGGCCGCCCTGCCCCAGCCCGCGGGCGATGGGCAGCCCCCGCCGCCGCCGTCCCCCGCCGTCCCCTTCGGCCCCGGCCCCCTCGGCCCGCCGGGGGCCGCGTGGCAGAGAGGGGACGAGCCCCGTTACCCGCCGGAGCCCGGAGCAGCACCTGAGCCATTTTTCGGTGCGGCGCCTCCGCGGGGGAACTTTGCGGCCACGTGGGGGCTGGAGGCCGAGGGCGCAGCGGGGGCTGGAGACCCCATGGCAGAGCTGGAGCAGCTGCTGGGTAATGCTGACGACTACATCAAGGCGGCTTTCAAGAGACCCGAAGTGACGGCCGGCAAAGTGACAGCCCCCAAAACAGAACCCCCCGAGCGAGCACCCAGCAAAGAAGCACCGGGTGGGCCCCGCGTGCCGCCGCCACCGCCGGAGCCCGACCTGCACAAGAAGACGCAGCTGGTCCTGCAGCAGCATCTCCACCACAAGCGCAGCCTCTTCCTCGAGCAAAACCTGGCAGCAGCAGCGGCACCACCGGACCGGCCGAGCGGCTGGTGGGCTCCCGGCGCCCCCGCCGCGCCCCCCAAGCCCTTCGAAAAGCAGCCCAAAGAGAAGAAGAAGAAAACGCCGCCCGAAAAGCCCCCGCCGGCCAAACCTCTCCGCAAGCAAGTGCAGATCAAGAAGGCGAAGCAGAAGGACTCACAGCCGCTCTTCCCTCCCCTCTGGCAGATCAGCCTGGAGGGGTTTCGGGCGCCCGCCGAACCCCCCGCCGAAGAGATGCAAACGGAGCCGCCGCCGCCGGCCTTCCCACACCAGCCTCTTGCACTACCCCTGCCTGCCGCATGCCCCCCGCCACCAAACCCCCTGGACGGCGTCCCCCCGGCTTCCGACTCTCAGGAAAGGGGTGCCCCCGGGGGGGGCCCCCAAATTCACTCGGCGCCGGCGGGCTCGACTGGCTCGGAGGAAGCACCGGCTGCCCCCACGCCGGCCAGCTCGGCTCCCATCATGGTGGATGACAAGTTGGAAGAGCTCATCCGACAATTTGAAGCCGAATTTGGGGAGAATTTCAACCTGCCGCCCCCCGAGACGCCTGCCCCGCTCGCCCCCGGGGCTGCTGAGCTGCCGGGGGGGACAGCACCAGCTCCACAAGGGTCCCCCACCACGGCCACCATCACGGCCACCACCGCCACCCCAGCTCCCTGCAGCACTCCCCAAGCCGGACCCAAAAGCGTCTCTCCAGGGAAGGGGCTGCTGTCAGAGCCACCCTTCACTGCCCGCTCCCCCAAACAGATCAAAATCGAGTCTTCTGGTGCTATCACCGTGGTGTCTACCACGTGTTTTTACTCTGAGGAAAGCCAAAACCCAGACGTGGATGACGTTGACAGAACACCCACCAAGGACGAGGTGCCGCTGACGCCGACCCTGAGCGGCTTCTTGGAGTCTCCGCTGAAATACCTGGACACGCCGACCAAAAGCCTCCTGGACACCCCTGCCAAGAGGGCACAGGCTGAATTCCCCACCTGTGACTGTGTTGGTGAGCCAGGGGTGATGGGGAGGGTGGCAGAGGTGGCTTTGCAGGGTGGGGTTGAGCTGGGTAGGTAACGGAAGCCATGGCATCAGCAAAGCCCTGGTTTCTGGGGAGGTAAGGCCACACGAGGCCCTCACGTGGTGAAACCCCTGTGCTGTGGAGCTCCCTTTTGGTTTCCCTGCTCCTCTCTTGTTTTTACAGTTGGATGGAAATGGCTGTGTCTCCGCGGGGGTGGCACTGGTGTCACTGGCTGTGCTGGGGTGGGGGGGTTGGATGAACAGCAAAACCAAAGGGCTGGTGGGTTTTCCTTCTATTTCACCTTAACCAGTTGAATGCCCTGAATCCATGGTAGTCCCAGTGCCAAAACCCACCTAAACTCTCTCTCACCTGGATATCCCTGGTGTTTTCAGCCAAATTAGCTGGTTCAGGTTGCTTCGAGTGACACAAACTTTGGTTTGATGCTTGTGCTTATCACTTGCTGCTGGGATGTTGCCTTGTTCACTGGCCAATCCCACCAGGATGCATTGAAAAATCACCAAACTCTTGGATTTGTGAGGTTTTTTTGTGGTTATTTTTGGTGTGCATTGGCATTTGTTAGACTTTGCAGCAAGTGCTGGAGAATTCCTACCCAGTCCTTCCAGTCCACCTCCATCCGAGCGTGAGGAGCTGAATATTCCCCCCCAGTGCTGGGAGAGGATGCCCTGGGCTAAGCACAGGCTGCAGTTTATTAGTGGGGCTTATGATGATTTATTTATCTGCTTGTGAATGGCAGCAGGAATGAGCCCAAACTCCATGGAGAGGAGGGAAAGCTTTCCTGAAGCCACTCAAACCCAGCCTCAGAGTTTGCCAGGAAAAGATTTGTTTAGGGGCTGGGAGAGGGGGGATTCCCCCCCTTCCCCTTCTCTGTTTTCTCAGGGAGAAAGAAATGCAGCAGGAGAGGGCTCGGTGCTTTATTGGGCGCGGGAGCTGTTGGAGGCTGTAATAAAATGAGCTTTTTCCAAGCCTCCCGTATTGATCCCTGTCTGGACAGCTGCAGCCCAGCTGAGCCTGGCTTTCTCCTCAGCCTGGCTCCTGGCCAGCTGGACATGAAGGGAATGCAAATCAGGCTGGTGAGAGCAGAGGGATGCAAACACAGACCAGCCCTGGCCATGGTGCAGGACACATCCCAGCTGGTGGTTTTGGAGCATCCCTGTGTGCTGGGGCTGCTTGGGGCATCCATCGCTTCCCACCCCGGCTCCTTCATGCCCTGAAAGCCCCCAGGGGTTTGCTGTGTGCAGGGCTGTGTCCCAGTGTCCTTCTCCTGCAGCTTCAGGATCCTCCTGCAGCCCCCAAGATCCTTCCATAGCCCAGATCCTTCTCCTGCAGCCCAAATCCTTCTCCCACAGCCCAAACACCTGAAGCAGGCAGGAAAAGCTTCCTGCCCCCAAAATCATCCCATGATGGCAGCATCCAGCTGAGCCGGTGTCCGTGAGAGGTTCTGGACAGGAGCCCTGGGTGGGAGCAGGGTGAGGAGGGGGTTTGGGGTCTCCATCTCCCACCCAGCAGAGCCCAGTGGGAGCTGTGGGGAGCAGGGTGAGGAGGGGGTTTGGGGTCTCCATCTCCCGCCCAGCAGAGCTGCAGTGGTCAGAGCAGATTCCCTGGATGGAGCTGTGGTCACTGCCAGGGTGCTTCCAAGGGCTGTGGCTGCTCAGGGGGGTTTTGGGCCCCAAAAAGGGGTGGGTGTTGATGGGTGAGGGTTCTCCAGCAGCGTTTCAGCGCTGGCAGAATCTTCCAGAGCAGGGAATGAGGAGTTGCTGTTAACAAACCCTTGATTTTTGGTGCAGAAGAGCTCGGATTGAGGGGATTTGAGTGTTTGGAATCCTTTGGGGCAGCTGGCAAAGGTGGAAACCCCAAAATCTCCATCTCCCCCTCTCCTGTCTCTGCAGAGCAAATCGTGGAGAAGGATGAGGGGCCCTATTACACCCATCTGGGCTCGGGGCCCACCGTGGCCTCCATCAGGGAGCTCATGGAGGAGAGGTAAGAGCCCCTCACCTGGGGCTGGGGTCCTGTCAGGGGAGTGGGGAGAGTGAGAGGGGTCCTGTCAGGGGAGTGGGGAGAATGGCTGGGGTCCTGTCAGGGGAGTGAGGACTTGAGAGAGTGCCTGGGGACTTGTGAGACTGAGCAGGGTCCTGTGAGGGAAGTGGGGATTTGTGAGGGTGACTGTGGGTTCCTGAGGGTGGCTGGGGGCTCCTGAGGAGCCCATGAAGGCCAGTGGGACTGTGTGTGGCCATGCCCTGGCAGGTATGGTGAGAAGGGCAAGGCCATCCGCATCGAGAAGGTCATCTACACGGGCAAGGAGGGCAAGAGCTCCCGGGGCTGCCCCATCGCCAAGTGGGTGAGTGCCTCTCGTCCCCAGGCTCGGCCCCTCCATGCCTGACCACCAGCAGGTCCCTGTGGTGTGGTCACCGTGGCCAGGGGGGGATGCTGGATTTATGGCTGGCAAGGAGGAATTGAGGGAATCTCACTCACGTCCATCCCCAGGGAAACCCCTCTGGGCTCTGCACCCAGGGAATGGCGTGTCCAGTGCCAGCAGCTCCCCCAGAGCTGCCAAAATCCATGGGGTGAATGCAGCCATGGGAACATGCCCAGCTCTGCCCCCCACACCCCAAAGGGCACTGGGGAAGGCATGCAGGGCATAGCCCAGATCCTTCTGCCATAGCCCAGATTCTTCTCCCATACCCCAGATCCTTCTCCTGTAGCCCAAACCCTTTTCCCATAGCCCAGATCCTTCTCCTGTATCCCAAATCCTTCTGCCATAGCCCAAACCCTTCTCCTGTAGCCCAAACCCTTCTCCCATAGCCCAAACCCTTCTCCTGTAGCCCAAACCCTTCTCCCATAGCCCAAACCCTTCTCCTACAGCCCAAATCCTCTTGTAGCCCAGATCCTTCTGCCAAAGCCCAGATCCTTCTCCCGTAGCCCAAATCCTCCTGTAGCCCAAATCCTCCTGTATCCCAAATCCTTCTCCTGTAGCCCCCTTATCCTCCTGTCTCTCCCCCATGCAGCAGCTCCTTCCTGGCACGGCTCAGGGCACCCCAGGACTTGTGGGATTCCCCATCCCGGGAAGTCTGACCCAGCCCCTCTCGTTCCAGGTGATCCGCAGACACAACCAGGAGGAGAAGCTGCTGTGCCTGGTGCGGCACCGCGCCGGCCACCACTGCCAGAACGCCGTCATCATCATCCTCATCCTGGCCTGGGAGGGCATCCCCCGCACGCTGGGGGACACGCTCTACCAGGAGCTCACTGACACCCTCACCAAGTACGGCAACCCCACCAGCCGCCGCTGCGGCCTCAACGACGAGTGAGTCCCACCGGCAGCACGGCTGTGGGGGGACATGGGGTGGGAATGGGATATGGGATATGGGGTACAGGATATGGGGTACGGGATATGGGGTACGGGAATAGGGTACGGGATATGGGGTATGGGATATGGGGTATGGGATATGGGGTACGGGAATAGGGTACGGGATATGGGGTATGGGATATGGGGTACGGGAATGGGGTATGGGAACAGGGTGTGGGAATGGGGTACAGGAACAGGATATGGGAATGGGATGTAGGAATGGGATGTGTTGCAGGAATGAGCTGAGGGAATGGGATGCGGGAACGGGATGCAGGAACGGGATGTGGGAATGGGATGCAGGAATAGGATGCAGGAATGAGACGCAGGAATGGGATGCAGGAAGAGGATGCAGGAATGGGATGCAGGAATGGGATGTGGGAATGAGATGCAGGAATGGGATGCAGGAAGAGGATGCAGGAATGGGATGCAGGAATGGGATGTGGGAATGGGATGCAGGAATGGGATACAGGAAGAGGATGCAGGAATGGGATGTGGGAATGGGATGCAGGAATGGGATGGGGGCTCCCTCCCGTTCCCAGAGCTGCCGCCACCGCGCGGCACTGGCAGCTGACACTCCCGCCCCGTGTCCCCCCCCAGCCGGACCTGCGCGTGCCAAGGCAAGGACCCCAACACCTGCGGTGCTTCCTTCTCCTTCGGCTGCTCCTGGAGCATGTACTTCAACGGCTGCAAATACGCCCGCAGCAAAACTCCCCGCAAGTTCAGGCTGGTGGGAGACAACCCCAAAGAGGTGGGTGATGGAGGTGGAGCGGGGGCAGCGCTGGTGGGGTGGTGGTTTGGAGCTCCTTTCCTGTCAGGACTCTGAAAATTGGATTCCTTGAGGGGTTTTTATGGGCTAGAGATGAGGAAAGGAAAGGTGGCAGGAATGGGGCCTCTGTAGAAATACCAGAGGACAGTGAGGGTGGAGCTTGAATGGCCAAATCCTCACGAGGAATTTAAGCCACGTGCTTTGTGCCGTGGTGGGTATCATGGGAAGGGTTGGCTGCCATGTGGTGTCTGTGGGCTCTGTCCTCAATTCCATCCCTGCTGCCAAAACCCCTGGGTGACATCCTCCTCTTTTCCCTACCACAGGAAGAGCTGCTCCGGAGAAACTTTCAGGACTTGGCCACCGAGGTTGCTCCGCTTTACAAGAGGCTGGCGCCACAAGCCTACCAAAACCAGGTCCTGCTCATCCCACCCTTGGCACACACAGCTGGAATGGCTGTGGGGTGCTGCTGTTGGGGGATTTTGGGTAACCAACTCCTCCTTCCACAGGTCACCAACGAGGATGTAGCCATCGACTGCCGGCTGGGCTTGAAGGAGGGGAGGCCGTTCTCGGGGGTAACAGCATGCATGGACTTCTGTGCTCATGCTCACAAGGACCAGCACAACCTCTACAACGGCTGCACTGTGGTAAGCAGGCACCTGGCGGGGCTTTTCGAGGTGCTCCGCTCTAATTTGGGATGCTCCTTTTTGAGGGACTCCATCCCCAGTTGTTCCACCCTTGTGACTCCAGGTGTTTGGTGTGGGCACACCTCACATGAGCTGCTCAGGTCTAACAGGAACCAGCGTCTACTTGCTGGTTGCATCTACTGGTCCAACCCAGACCCCATGGGAGGTTTCCAAATACCAGAGGGGGACCAGAGCAGGCTTGGGGGGTGCCAGGCTGCTGTGGCTTCATGTCAATGTGGGAAAGAAGTGGGAGGTTTGGCTTGTCCAGCACAGGTCACATCCATCAGCATCCCACTGACAGCACCTGCTCTGGCCAGGTCTGCACGCTGACGAAGGAAGACAATCGTGTGGTGGGGAAAATTCCTGAAGATGAGCAGCTGCACGTCCTCCCCCTCTACAAGATGTCCAGCACGGATGAGTTCGGCAGCGAGGAGAACCAAAACGCCAAGGTGGGCAGCGGGGCCATCCAGGTGCTCACGTCCTTCCCCCGCGAGGTCCGCAAGCTGCCTGAGCCCGCCAAGTCCTGCCGGCAGCGGCAGCTGGAAGCCAGGAGAGCTGCTGCCGAGAGGAAGAAGCTGCAGAAAGAGAAGCTGATGACACCAGAGAAGATCAAGCAGGAAGCGCTTGAGCTCCCCACGCTCCAGCCAAATGCAGGTAACGGGGGCAGAGGTGAGGTCCTGCCATCCCGAGCCACCCGAAAAGCGCGTGAGGGGATGGGGATGTGGTTGGGGACTTTTTTTGGGCTGCTGTGTTGTGGTGCTGGATGGCATCTCTGTGCCACCTGGGTTTTCACGAAGGTGCGAATCAATGCCGGTGCACCAGGTGATGGCAGGTGATGCCAACCTCTGCTGTTGGCTGGAAGACCCATCACTGTGGGATTTCTGAGTCTGGCCGACTGTTTTGGGGTCCTGGCTCCCCTCCGGTGGCTCCCTCAGCCAGCAGGTCACAGGGGCTGTGTGTGCTGTCCCACAGGTATGGCGTTGAAAGGCGGGATACCCCCGCAGCCGCTGAAACCTTCCATCAAGGTGGAACCCCAGTGCCATTACAACGCCTTCAAGTACAACGGCAACGCCGTGGTGGAGAGCTACTCGGTGCTGGGCAGCTGCCGGCCCTCCGACCCGTACAGCATGAACAGTGTTTACTCTTACCATTCCTACTATGCACAGCCCAATCTGCCTTCCGTGAACGGGTTTCACTCCAAGTTCGCGCTTCCCTCCTTCGGGTATTACGGCTTTTCCAGCAACCACGTGTTCCCCTCGCAGTTTCTCAATTACGGGGCGCCCGAGAGGAGCGGGAGCAGCTGGGTCAGCAACGGCTACGAGAAGAAGCCCGACGTCTCAGCGCTGCAGGAGAACCTCAACCACGCCTACGGGAACAGCAATTTCCCCGAGCCCATGCCGCACGGCGTGCGGAGCAAAAACCATCACCAGCGCACCTACGAGCGAGCCAACCGCTACGCCAGCCAGCAGAAAGCGGCGGCGGCAACGACCGGGGCACACAGGACTAACACGGGCTCGGAGGAGGCACCGGCGTTTGCACAGAACTGTTTCGGCAGCCGGCCCATCAAGCAGGAGCCTCCAGACCCCCCGCCCTCCATCGAGCCCCTTCCCAGCCCTGCGGCCGTGCCCAGCACTGGCTTAACGCTGCCGGCCGTCCCTGCGCACGGCACGGCACCGGAGCAGCGCTGGAGCCCCTTCAAGGCTCCCCGGGGCACGGCTTCCCCCGAGAGGACTAGCACGGCCGAGGGCTCGTGGAGCGCGCTGGCGCCGGGCTCGGGC
This sequence comes from Tangara arthus, assembly GCA_035584835.1. Classification (NCBI taxonomy): domain Eukaryota; kingdom Metazoa; phylum Chordata; class Aves; order Passeriformes; family Thraupidae; genus Tangara; species Tangara arthus. The sequence continues at coordinate 811,776 of JAWMQZ010000082.1, forward strand.
GGGCGGGAGAAGCTGAGCGCCTTCGACGCTGCCGTGCGTTTGCCGCCACCGGAGAAGCAGTGGTCCAACGTCCTGGCGGGAGAGCCGGCGGCGGCGACGCACGGCTCGGGCTTGCTGCCGAAACCGTGGAGTCCCTGCAAGCTGGGGGAGACGGCGCTGGTGGGCACGGGCACCCCAGGCCTGCTGGGGTCACTGGGGTTCAGCTCGGCTCTGCCAGGGCTCCCCAGCTTCCCCGAGGAGCCGTGGGGCTCTGTGAAGGTGGAGGAGCGGAGGACGCCGGCGCCCAGCCCGGGGCTGGCGGAGAAGCCGTGGGAGGCAGCGGTGGGTGAGAAGGGGGTGGCAGGACCCCGCCAGGAGAAGACGTGGGACCCCTTTGGCCTGGAGGAGGATCTGCCGGAGAAGACGGTGAAGGAGGAAGAGGAAGAGGAGGAGGAAGAGGAGGAAGAAGAGGAAGAGGAGTGGTCGGACAGTGAGCACAACTTCCTGGATGAGAACATCGGCGGCGTGGCCGTGGCGCCCGCCCACGGCTCCATCCTCATCGAGTGCGCCCGCCGCGAGCTCCACGCCACCACCCCGCTGAAGAAACCCAACCGCTGCCACCCCACCCGCATCTCCCTCGTCTTCTACCAACACAAGAACTTGAACCAGCCCAACCACGGCCTGGCGCTGTGGGAGGCCAAGGTGAAGCAGCTGGCGGAGCGGGCTCGGGCCCGGCAGGAGGAGGCGGCGCGTCTGGGGCTGCCGCCGGACGCCAAAGCCTTTGCCAAGAAGCGCAAGTGGGGCGGCGCATTGGCGACCGAGGCGCCCAGCAAGGAGAGGAGGGACTCGGTGCCCACGCGGCAGGCGGTGGCCATCCCCACCAACTCCGCCATCACTGTGTCCTCCTACGCCTACACCAAGGTGACGGGCCCCTACAGCCGCTGGATCTGAGACCGAGGCGACCGCCATGGCCCCATCTTACCTCAACCCTCGGCAGCGCCGCAGCCCGGCGTTGCTTCGTGGTGCTTTCTCCTCGGGCGTGGGGGAGAAGAAAACAAAAGTAAATAGACGAAACCGAAGCGAAACACAGCAACCACAAAAATAAAAAAAAAAAATCCAACCCATAGGAAGCGAACCCAACGCGCGCGCTCGGGAGCAGCGGAGCCGGCGCGGGCTCACGCCGTCGGAGAGCTGCGCCCGGCGAGGAGTTGGCAAAGCAAGCAAAACTTGGTTAAAAAACCCAAGAGGAACGATGCTGTTTGATGATTTTAGGTATCTCATATTTATATCTCCATGTTTTTTAATCTAGCCTCGGATGAATTTCCTAGCGTCCTTGCGCAAGGAGAGGTTTTTAATTCTACTTAAAATGACCTGTTTGTTGGATTTGATTTTATTTTATTTTTTACTCCGATGACAACGACGAAGCTGATCTTCGAAAGAGAAGCCAACATTGAAAAACCACCCTAATCATGAATCCAAACCAACCTGAACACCAAACCAGCTCAAAGGCAAGAGGTGACTCCCTCCATCTCCTCCGCGTGGGGGTTGGTGGGACCGTGTGCTTTACCGTCAGCCGGACACGCTGAACATCCAATTATTTTTATTCCAAGGACCTAAAAATACCAATTTTGCAGCTCGAGGAGACCTTTCTCACAGCAACGGGAGCCCGCGAGCGAGCGGGCCGTCCCGGGACGGCGCGTCTCCGCCCGGCTCCTCGCCTCCGGCGGGATCGGCTCTGCCGCTGCGGAGCAAAGCCGGCGTCGCTCCTGGCGCCGGAGACCTCAGGACACGTCCGGGCTGGGGAACGCCGCTGCCGGGGGGCTGAGCTCAGGCTCGGACTTGGGGCTCTTTTGCCCACGGCCTCCGGGGCGAGCAGCAGCGGCGCCGTCTCCGTAGGAGCCGACGGGACAAAAACAGAAGAAAAACAAGAAAAAAAAAAATTACAAAAAACAGGAAAAACACACAAACCAACCCCAAACTGTGAATAGCGAGTGTTGCTCTCTGTACATCACTGTTGCTAAAGTCTGGTGCTTTCCGTCTCCGGGGGACTTTCTCTCCGTGCAATCGGCTCTGGGAAGAGCGAATCCCAAGACTTGGCTGGCCAAAACCCTGCCGGGTCCGCCTTCCCCGCCGGTGCCGGCGAGCCGCGGCCAGCGCCGCCGGGGCTCGGTGCTCTTTTCTCTCCCCGGGTGCCATCCCTCCTTCCTACGGATCACCGTTCTTCCCTCAAAAAAACAAACAAACAAAAAAAAAACAAAACAAAAACCCCAACCCAACCAATAACCCAGCAACGACGACAACCGCGTGGTGCTTTTGGAACACTCTCAGTCGAGACTTCCCGCCCGGCGCCGGGACGGACGGAGCGCGGCCGAGCTGCCCCGCGGCGCGGCCGGAGCCGGGGACCGGTGTCCCCGGGCTGGGTCGTTGCTTTTGCACTTTGAGGTGCCTTTTGGAGAGCCAGCGAGGCAGCGCCGACGCCGTCGCCGTGTGGGATCACCTCGTGTTTACCGTCACCCTCCTTCCCCCCACCTCGCGCACGGGCACGGATCAGCAGGATCTCGGTAAAACAGCCTGAACATTGGCGTGGTCTGATTTTAAACCTGTAAATAGGGAAAGAAATTTTTTTAAAAGCACTTTCACCTAGATTTAAAAAAAAGAAAAAAAAAGAATGAAAATGAAACTTAAAAAAGCAAACAACTCCCCTCTTTCCTCTCCCCCCACTCCCCCCCAACTTGAAGCAGTATGTTTTAAACAAGATTATCGTGGGAGAACTGTAAATACTGGCAGAATATTTAACGTGCTTTGTCCGTCCTTCATCATTAATGAATTTTTTTTTTGTTTTTTGTTTTTTGTTCGTTTTTTAACCGTAATCTGTAAAGTCGCGTATATTTGACAAGGAAACTCAACGAGCTATTCCCGCTTTTCTTAGAAATACCCAATAGCATATCAGGATTGTAAGAGTCAGATTTTAGGGACGCCGGCGGGCGATGCCGGGGACCCGCCGTGCGACCGTGCTTTGGGACGCGGAGTGGGGACGATGCGGGGCCGGGTTCGGGTGCCGGCCCCGTTGTTGTTGCCCAGGGTCTCTGGCTGGCGTGACGGGGGTGCCTTGGAGGAGAAGGAGCGCTGGGAGAAGGCGATGGTCCGTGTAACCTGTCTAAGTCCTGCTTCCTCAGAGGTTTTTCGGTGCAGGGAGGGGTCGGTCCGGCGCGGCGGGTTCAGCCCGGGAGAGCGGGGAGCTGCCGGCGCCGCGGGTCGGGGAGCGAGAACTGCTGCAGTCTCAACGTTTTTACACTACATAAACTTTGTCTAACCTACCTCAACTCTCAGTCATTACGAATTCGCACGCTTCAGACTTCTACACAAACTCGAAATCTATGCACAGCTCTTTACCCCTTGCTGCTGAGAGGCTGTTTCCAAGCAAAATCTTTTTTCCCTTTACCCGTCCCGGCGGCCGCGCTCGTCCCGCCCGTGCTGAAGCCGCGGGGGTCGCGGAGCTCGGGGGGGAGGGATGTTTTTAACAAGTGGGATGTGGGGACCTGGTTTTGCAGCAGGTCATGGCCACAATGGTGCTAGAACAACAGCCGTGGTGGAAACCCCAGGGAGGGCTCGGCACGGGGAGCCCCGACCGGCTCCTCCGTCCCGCTTTGGTTTTTCTGGCCGCGGTGCTTCGCCTCGGGCAGGAAACGAGGGATGCAATTTGGGTCCCCCTCCATCTCGATGCTCTCGGGATGAGGCATGGGAAGGAGAAGGAAACCAGAATCCCTGAGGTGCCTCAATTGCTGATTTTTCCTTTTAATACTGGAGTACGCTTTGTGGGCTCTATAAGGCATATTTTTATTAAATGAAATCTTGTAATACAAACGGTGCTATGGTGTTTTAACAAACTGTATCACGCTTCTGCCTGATTCCATCTCGCTGAGGTGCTACTAATGTATATATCAAATTAAGGAACCAAGATAAAAAAACAAAAAAAAAATACAAAATTTAAGCAATGTCGTTGAGAAGGAACTTTACTTTTCCGGAGCGACAGCTCGAGGCGTGCCGGGAGCCGGTTGGGTTTATGCAAACTGAAAGAGGCGCCGCATCCGAGGCGTGCCGCCGGCCGGGGTCGTGGTGGAGCCGTTCCCTGTGGGTCCCAGGATGAGGTGCTGGAGGTGATGTCCAGGTGCAGGGCTCAGCCAGGCGTCCACAGGGCTCGGACACGTGTGTGGTCAAGGTGCTTGGACAGGGTGCTCAGCCAGGTTTGTGGTCATGGTGCTTGGACAGGGTGCTCAGCCAGGTGTTTGGTCATGGTGCTTGGCCATAGTGCCTGGACAGGCGTGTGGTCATGGTGCTTGGACAGGGTGCTCAGCCAGGTGTGTGGTCATGGTGCTTGGCCATAATGCCTGGACAGGTGTTTGGTCATGGTGCTTGGCCACAGTGCTTGGACAGGCTGTTTGGACATGGCGTGTGGACATAAGTGCTCGGACACAGTGCTCGGCCACACGTGGTGGCTGTGGTGGTTGGACGCGGTGCTCGGACTCGGTGCTTGGTCACACATCGTAGACGTGGTGCTTGGACTCGGTGCTCAGGCTCAATGCTCGGCCACAGGTCGTGGACATAGCGTGGTCATGGACATGGTGCTCAGTCGTGGTGCTTGGCCGCAGGTCATGGACATAGCATGGTCATGGACGTGGTGCTCAGGAACAGTGCTTGGCCACTCCTTGTGGACACGGTGCTCGGACATGGTGCTCAGTGCAGTGCTCGGACTCGGTGCTTGGTCCCTGTACTTGGCCACTCATGATGGACGTGGTGCTTGGACATGGTGCTTGGACACGATGCTTGGTCCCTGTGCTTGGCCACTCATGATGGACGTGGTGCTTGGACATGGAGCTTGGACACAATGCTTGGTCCCAGTGCTTGGCCACTCATGATGGACATGGTGCTCAGACATGGTGCTTGAACATGGTGCTTGGTCCCCGTGCTTGGCCACACTTGATGGACGTGGTGCTCGGACATGGTGCTTGACCGCGGTGCTTGGACGTGGCGCTTGGACACGCATCATGGACATGGTGCTCGGACGTGGTGTGTGGACATGGTGCTGTGTTTGGTGCATGGACATGGTGCTTGGGCACGGTGCTCTGCTGTGGTGCTTGGACATCGTGTGTGGACATGGTGCTTGACCCCAGTGCTTGGACATGGTGCATGGACATGGTGTGTGGACACGGTGCTTGACCACAGTACTCGGATATGATTCTCGGACATGGTGCATGGACATGGTGCTCGGGCGTGGTGCTCAGCCATGCACCATGGACGTGGTGCTCAGCTGTGGTGTGTGGACATGATGTGTGGACAGTGCCTGACCGCAGTGCTTGGACACGGTGCATGGACGTGGTGCTCGGGCATGGTGCTCAGCCATGCCACCGTGGACATGGTGCTCGGACATGATGTGTGGACACGGTGCTCAGCCAGGGTGTGTGGACATGGTGCATGGACCTGGTGCTTGGACATGGTGCTCAGACATTGGTTCTTGGACATTGGTTCTTGGACATTGGTGCTTGGACATGGTGCATGGACATGGTGAATGGACATTGGTGCTTGGCCATGCACTGTGGACGTGGTGCTCGGACATGATGGGTGGACACGGTGCTCAGATGTGGCACGTGGACACGGGTGCTCTGCTTGGTGCTTGGACCTGGTGCTTGGACTCGGTGCTTGGCCATGGCTCCTGGACCCGTGCTCTGCCGTGGTGCTCGGCCACGATGTGATTTGACCACGTGTTGTGGACATGGTGCTTGAGCGTGGTGCTCGATGGTGGTGCTCAGGCATGGACATGGCGCTTGGCCACTCGCCCAGGACATGGTGCTCAGCCCCAATGTGTGGACGTGGTGCTGAGCTGGGGTGTGTGGACACAGTGCTTGTCCAAGGGGCTTGGACACGGCGTGTGGACATGGTGGTTGGGCACGGAGCATGGACATGGTGCTCAGACATGGAGCATGGACTTGATGGTTGGGCACAGAGCATGGACACGGTGGTTGCCCACCCTGCACGGGCACGGAGCACAGATACAGTGGTTGCCCAGAGCATGGACACGGTGGCTGGGCACAGGACGGGGACACGGTGGTTGGGCATGGAGCATGGACACGGTGGTTGCTCAGAGCATGGACACGGTGGTTGGGCATGGAGCATGGACACGGTGGTTGCTCAGAGCATGGACACGGTGGTTGGGCACCCCCATGGCACCGCTCGGCCGGGCTCGGTCCTGGTGCTGTTCCCCTTCAGCACCAACCTTGAGTAACCAACCCTGTGCTCCTGGTGCTCAGCACTGCGCCAGCACCACGTCCATCCCCATGTCCATCCCGTGTCCAGCCCATGTCCATCACCACGTCCATCCCATGTCCATCCCATGTCCATCCCATGTCCATCACCATGTCCATCACTGTGTCCATCCCGTGTCCATCCCACGTCCATCCCGTGTCCAGCACTGTGTCCATCCCATGTCCAGCCATGTCCAGCCCTGTCCAGGCTCCCGCAGCTCCTCGCTCTCATCCCCTCCCGCCTCCCCCAGCTCCTCCCGCCTCTTTCTTTTCCCCCCTTCCCCTTTTTTTGGGTTGATTTTCCTTTTTTTGGGGTTTCTTGGTGCTACTTCCCCCCCGCGCCCCCCAGCAGATACCTCAGCCCCCAGCCCCGGGTGCAGCTCGTCCAGGATCAGGGATCCTCTCCCGCATTTCTGAGATCCTTTCCTGCATTTCCGAGATCCTTTCCCACATTCTGGGATCAGGGATCCTCTCCATTTTCCCTCCTTTTCCCTTTTCCCTTTCCCACCCGGGTTTTCCCCATTTCTGCGCCTCCTTCAGGGATTTTTGACCCCGCCGCAATTTCCTCATTTGGGTTCCGGGAGCGAGGAGGGGTTCTGGGTCAGTGGGATTTTTTATTTTGGAAATTTTATTTTATTTTATTTTATTTTATTTTATTTGGATTTTTTTTGTTAATTCTATTTTTTAAAATTTCATTTTATTTTATTTTATTTTGGAAATTCTATTTTATTTGATTTTATTAGATTTTTTTTCTTTTAAATTCTATTTTGTTTTTAAATTTTCTTTTGTTTTATTTTATTTTACTTTATTTTATTTTATTTTATTATTTTATTTTATTTTTTTGCACCATGGCAATTCCAAATTTACAACCCAAGCGTCGTTTCTTCTGGGATCTGGGAATTCAACCAGAGGCAGGGTGGCTCTTCCAGAGCTTTTTGGGATTTTTTGGGGGATTTTCTGGGGAATTTTTCAGGGATTTTTTCTGGGGTGTTCCAGTGGTTTTTGGGCTTTCTTTTGGGATTTGTTCTGGAGTATTCCGGCGCTTTTTGGGGATTTATTTTGGAATTTTTTTCTGGGATGTTCCAGCATTATTTGGGATTTATTTTGGGATTTTTTTCCTGGGGTATTCCAGAGGCTTTTGGGGATTTTTTGGGGGGTGTTCCAGTGGATTTTTTTGGGATTTTTTGAGGGTTTTTTTTCCTGGGTATTCCAGCAGTTTTTGGGGATTTTTTTGGGGGTGTTCCAGCAGTTTTTTTGGGATTTTTTTGGGATTTTTTTCTGGGGTGTTCTAGCGTTATTTGGAATTTATTTTGGGGTTTTTTTGGGGATTTTTTCCAGTGCTTTTTAGGATTTATTTTGGGGTTTCTTTTGGGCTGTTCTGGTGCTTTTTGGGGTTTTTTTTGGGATTTTTTTCTGGGCTGTTCCAGTGTTATTTGGGATTTATTTTGGGGGTTTTTTTGGGGATTTTTTCCAGTGCTTTTTAGGATTTATTTTGGGATTTCTTTTGGGCTGTTCTGGTGCTTTTTGGGATTTATTTTGGGATTTTTCTTGGGCTGTTCTGGTGTTATTTGGGATTTATTTTGGGATTTTTTTTGGGATTTTTTCTGACGTGTTCCAGCATTATTTGAGATTTCTTTTGGGGATTTTTTTCTGGGGTATTCCGGCGCTTTTTGGGATTTATTTTGGGATTTTTCTTGGGCTGTTCCGGCGTTATTTCGGATTTGTTTTGGGGTGATTTTGTAATTTTTTCTGGGGTGTTCCGGCGCTTTTTGGGGTGTTCTGGGGACGGCGGCAGCTGCGGGGGAGGCACCGGGGGCGCCCCAACCCCTTTGGGGTTCCTGGCTGGGCTCGGTCTGGGGTTACTTGAAATGAAGTTTCGGGGTGGATCGAGGAGCGGTAGAATTTTTTCCCACGTCTCAAGGCAATAGGATTAATTAATTAATGAATTAATTAACATGTAATTAAACTGTAGATACTCCTAGGACAGGAAATCGATGCCGATAATTTTATTTTGTATCATTTTCCCTTTCTCTCTGTGTTGTTTTTCCCCCTTTTCCCTCCTTTTCTTTCCCCCCAATGTTTCAATAAATTTATTTTTTAGGATTCCTAAAAATCGCAAGTTTGGATCCTCCCCTCCGGTTTTGGTTTTGTTTTTTTGGGGTTTTTTTTGTTCTGTTGTTGTTTATTTTTAATTTGTATTTTATTCTGAGTTGGGCTGTGTTATTATTCCTGATACCTTTAAAATATTGTGGGTGTTTTAATAAATTTTATATTTATTTTTTGCACTCAACACCAGGCTCGGCTGCAATTCCTGTGGGATTGGGGTTTTTGGGGTTTTTGGGGTTGGGGGTTTGGGATTGGGGTTTGTGGGATTGGGGGGTCTGGGAGTGGGAATTGAGGGCAGGGTTGGGGTTTGGGGGTTGGGGTTTTTGGGGTTGGGGTTTTTGGGGTTTTTGGGGTTGGGGGGTCTGGATGGGGTTCTGGGTATGGGAATTGGGGGTCCTTTAGGGGGGGATCAGGATGGGGGCTCCATCTCTGGGATGAGAGGGGGGATGGGATCCTTTTGGGGTCGGGATGGGACCCTGGATATGGGAATGGAGCTGGGGGGGAGGATGGGACTTTAGTGGGGTCAAGGGGGGGCTTTTTATGAGGTCAGGAGAGGACCCTTGGTGGGGTCAGGACCGGGATTTTTGTGGGATCAGGGCAGGGCCTTTTGTGGGATCAGGAGGGGGCCATTTATGGGGTCAGGATGGGGCTTTTTTTGGGGTCAGGAGGGGACACACTATAGGGTCTGGAGGGGTCATTTCTGAGGTCGGGTGGGGGCCATTTGTGTGGTGAGGAGGGGGCTATTTATGGGGTCAGGAGGGGACCCTCTATGGGGTCAGGAGTGAATTTTGTGGGGACAACTGGGGGCTTTTTATGGAGTGAGGATGGGGCTTTTTTGGGATCAGCATGGGACCTTTTGAGGGGTCAAGAGGGGGCTTTTTTGGGGTCCGGATGAGGCCATTTGTACGGTCAGGAGAGGCCTTTTACTAGGGTCAGGAGGGGACCATTTGTAGGGTCAGAATGAGGCCCTTTGTGGGGCCAGGAGGGGGAATTTTTTGGGGTCAGGACGGGCCTTTTTATGGGGTCAGGAGGGGAATTTTGTGGGGTCAGGAGGGGGATTTTGTGGGGTCAGGAGGGGACCCTTTTTGGGGCCCTTTGGGGGCACCGCGGCCTCTCCTGGTCCTCCGAGCCACCAGGGGGCGCCCGTGGGGGCGCTTCGCTGGCCCCGCCCCTTTCGCCACCGGCGCGCTCTGATTGGCTGAGGCGGAGGTGACCCCGGCGCGCCCCCGGGATGGCGGCGGCGGGGCTGAGCCGGGGCCCGGTGAGTGTCCGTCAGTCCCCGTGTCCCTCTGTCCCTGTCCCCCTGTCCTTCCCCCTGCCCGTGCTCCCCTCCCGGCCCGTCCCCTCCCTGTATCCCCCCGGTGCCGGTAAGCGCGGCCCGCGCCCCCTCACGGTGAGCATCCCCGGGCCCCGTTCCCCACCGTCTCCCGGTGCTCCCGCTCCTCGCAATGTCCCCAAGCACGGGTAACCCCTCCCGCCCTTCCCCAGGCCCCGTTCCCACCGCCCGATCCTGCGGTGATGGCAGTTCCCGTTCCCGACCCTCCTTCTCCCGGTTCGCCCGCATCTCCCGGGGTTCCGCAGCTTCCTGTGCCCCCACCAGTGCCGGCAGCTTCCCCTTCCCCTTCCCCCGTTCCCGGAGCTGTTTTTGGGGTCCCCCCGGGGCTCTCAGGGCCGTTTCCCCGCAGCTGTTCCTGCGCTGCCGCTCCTGGCGGGGTTTGGCCTCCGGTACCGATGGGGAGTCGCGCCTGGCGCGGCTGCTGCGGGAGAAGTTCCCGCGGGCCTCGGCCATCAAGGTGGTGGACATCTCAGGTAGGGCCTAAACCCGCTCTTTAGTGCCCTAAACCCACTCTTTGTGCTCCTAAACCTGCTCTTGGTTGCCCTAAACTTGCTCTTGGTTGCCCTAAATGGGCTTTTTATTGCCCTAACCCGCTTTTTATTGCCGTAAACCCGCTCTTTATTGCCCTAAACCCGCTCTTTATTGCCCTAAACCCGCTCTTTATTGCCCCAAATCCAGATTTTTTTTAAACCCGGTCAGTCTCCAGCCCCCCCCGGGCTGCAAGGACCCCCAGGCAGGGCAGGAACGTGAGGCTGCTGAAGCCTTGACTTTAATGGATTTTAATTGGCGTTAATTGTCCCGGGTTGGCAGGAGGCTGCGGTGACATGTACGAGATCCACGTGGAGTCGGAGGAGTTCCGGGAGAAGCGGCCGGTGCAGCAGCACAGGATGGTGACACAGGTGTGGGGAGAGGGGACAGGGAGAGAGGATGGGAGAGGGGATGGAGAGAGGGAACAGGGGAGAGGGGATGGGAACAACTGGAATGGGTGTGAGGGAATGGGGGAGAGGGAAGGGGGAAGAGAGGATGGAGAAAGGGAATGAGGGAGAGGGAACAGGAGAGGGAATGGGGGAGAGGATGGAGAGAGGGGATGGGGGTGAGGGAACAGGGGAGAGAGGATGGGACAGAGGGGATGGGAACAGCTGGAATGGGTGTGAGGGACTGGGAGAGAACAGGAGAGAGGGAATGGGGGAGGGGAGAGAGGGAAAGGGAACAGCTGGAATAGGGGAGAGGGAATGGGGAGAGGGAATCTGTGTGAGGGAATAGGGGAGAAGGAACGGGAGCAGCTGGAATGGGAGAGAGGGAACCCATGGGGCTGAGGCTGCAGCAGCCCTGGCTGTGGGGTTGAGGCTGCACCCCTGGCTGTGGGTGCTGGCTGAGGCCGCCCCAAGGCCAGACCAGAGCCAGCCCTGAGCTGCGCTTGCCCCGCAGGCGCTGAGCGAGGAGATCAAGCACATGCACGGCCTGCGCATCTTCACCTCGGCCCCCAAGGGCTGAGCGGCGGCTGAGCCTGCCCCGGCCACAATAAAGAGCTCCAGGGCTGCCCCCCTGGGCGTGAACCCCACCCCGTGCCGTGTGCTCAATCCTAGGGAATGATTATTATTATTATTATTATTATTGTTATTATTATTTCTGGTGGTCCCAGCCCCATTTCTGGGGGGCTTGGGTTTATGGGGAGGGGTCTTTGAGGGCCCCAGGCCCATGGGGAGGGGTCTCTGAGGGTCCCAGCCCCGCTTCTGGGAGGGGTTTCATGATTTGTGGGGGTGGCGAGCGACGCATGGAGCCAGCAGAGATCAGCCACAGCATTTAACGTGATTTCTGCCAGTTTTATTTTGTCCCTTACCTTTGGCAGGCCAGGGCAGTGGCTGAACCCCTCCGGTTTGGGGGGGCGGGGCCCGGCGTGGTCCCTCGGTGCCCCGGGGCTGTCTGTCCTTACCTTTGCTGAGCCGGGGGTGGTGTCCGACCCCCCAGTTTGGGGGTGCCGTGTTCCCCATCCCCTTACCTTGGGTAGGCCGGGGCGGTGGCCGCGCCCCCCGATCTGGGAGCCCGGTGTGGCCTCCCGGTGCCCTGGCGGTTCTCGCTCCTTACCTTTGCTGAGCCGGGGGGCGGTGCCGGTGCCGCTCCTGTTCGGAGGGGCCGGTACCGAGAAGGCGGCGGTGAGAAAAGACGCAGGGGCGGCGAGAAGCGGCGCATCACCGGATCCCCGTCCCTCCCAACATCCCCACCGCGTCCGTGTCGGGGCTCTGGGCTGGCGGCACCGAGGGCTCTGCCGGTGCTGGGGCTCCGGTGTTGGCGGTTCCGCTCCTCCCCTCCCGCTCCGCTGCCGGAACTGATCTGAGCCCGCAGCGCCCACACCGCTTTATATATGCAGGCTTAGCCCCGCCCTCTGGGCCGCAGCCAATGGGAGCCGAGGGCCAACAATGAGGGGCGGGGCATGGAGCGCTTTGCTTTGTTGGGAAATGAGGGGCGGGGCTAGAGCGGGACGGAGCGATGTGATTGGCTGAGAGGGTTCTGGGAGGGGCGGGGCCTGGGCGCACCGGGCCCGGTCACCGGGAGCGCTCGCCTCGCCCCGGGGCAGGGCCGGGCCCGGGGCCGGGGCATCTCCGCCCTCCTTGGCCCGGGGATGCTCCGGTCGGTGTCCGTCCGTCCCCCGGCTCGGGCCGGTCGCGGTGCTGAGGGGCAGCGGCGGTGCCGGGGCTCCGGCGCGGAGCGGGCACGGCTGCCGGTGTCCGTTGTCGTTGATTCGGTGTCCGTACTCGCTGCCTCAGTGTCCGTAGTCGTTGTCTCAGTGTCCCTAGTCGTTGCCCCGGGGGGATGCTCTGTCGGTATCCATTGTCCGTATCCCCCGGGGGATGCTCCGGCCGGTGTCCGTCCTTCCCCCGGCCCAGCCCCGCGGTCAGGGAACCCGGCGGGCTCTCCCCCTCCACATCCCGCCGTGATCCGGGACCGGCGCCGCTCCCCCCTCCCTCCCAGCCGCACTCCCCGGGGGTGCCCCTGTCCCGCCCGGGGGACCCGGGGCTGATGATGCTGTTGGGGTTAAGGCAGGAATTGGGGCAGAGCTGGGGAGCTGGAGCTGAACCTGGGACTGGGATGGGGCTGAATTTGGGGTCGAAGTTGGGCTTAGGGTGTCTGTGCCCCCCCCGAGCCGCCAGAGACGGGGACGACGCTCCGGTGCTGCTCGGACACGGCTTTGTTCAGGAGGGAACATCCACGGGCAGCTCCCCCGGCGTTCCGGACGGGGCGATCCCGTCCTGGCTGCAGAACGCACCGAGGACATCCAGAGCAGCTCGGGAGGGAACCGGGCGGCTCCTCCTCAGCGCTCCGTCCGGGGACGCGCCGTTCCCGGCTGCTCCTTGGCGGCGGGCGGCAGCAGCAGGCGCGGGTCAGCCACCTTCACCTTGAGGGTGCTCTGCAGGGGGACACGGGGCACTCAGGGCGCGTTCGGGGCTGACAGCGGGGTGTTCGTGGGGCGGTGCTCACCGGGAAGAAGGAATGGAGCAGCAGGAGCAGCAGGAGCGCCGCCAGCCCCAGGCCGAGCCACAGCAGGTAGTGCCAGCGGACGCCGTAGCGAACGAGGCGCAGAGGGGAGCGCAGCCACAGGAACGAGGACTTGGGGCGCCTGTGGGGACACCGGGCTCAGCCCCCCCTGTCCCCTGCCTGGGGGGACACCGGGCTCAGCCCTGCCCGGCGGGGACATCGGGCTCAGCGCTGCCCGTGGGGACACCGGGCTCACCTGTGCCCCTGTCCCCTCCTGCTCTCCCCGGCTCACCTGGGCTCGGGCAGGGTCGGGTGCTTGTTGGGCTCCTCCCGGCCCTTCCCCACCGGCCGCTCCTCGGCCTCCTGCGCCGACAGCAGCTCCAGGCTCAGCTCCAGCTTCCCCTGCGGGGCCCGGGGGGGGCGGTGGGATCTGTCCCCGCTGTCCCCCAGCCCCGTGGGGGTGTCCCCAGCCTGTCCCCAACCTACCGAGAGGCGCTGGCCGCCGTCCTCGTGCATGGTGCAGGGCCACCAGCCCCGCGCCCTCCTCCTGCGGAACAGGTTCAGGGACGGGCGCTGCAGCGCCGGGGGGCGGCACCAGCGCCGGGAGAGCCGCCGGGAGAGCCGGGCCAGGGGCAGCCAGACCCGGGAGAGCCGGCCCAGGGAGAGCCAGGCCCGGGAGAGCCGGGCCCGGATGAACCGGGGCAGGGAGAACCAGGGCCAGGAGAACCAGGGCAGGTCGGACGGCGAGGCACGGCACAGGCGGGCGCTGCGGGCCGGGCGGGGCAGCCGCGTCAGCTCCAGCTCCAGGATCCCTGCGGGACAGGCCAGGGGACGGCTCTGTCACCGGCGGGAGCTCCTTATCACCAGGGAGAGATCCTTATCACCGGTAGGAGCTCCTCGTCACCAGTGGGAGCTCCTTATCACCAGGGAGAGATCCTTATCACCAGTGGGTGCTCCCTGTCCCCTGTGGCCGTTCCCTGTCCCCTGTCCCCTGCGGTGTCCCCCCGGTGGTGACACGGGCTCTCACCCAGCAGATCGTCCGCCTTGAACTTGTCATTGTCCCACACCTGCAGGATGAGCTTGGGCGGCACCTTCAGCAGGGTCTCGTCCAAGCTCCACACGTGCTCCTGCCCGGGGGCACGGCAAGGTCACGGGTGTCCCTGGGCTGTGTCCCTGGGCTGTGTCCCCTCTGTGTCCCCTCTGTGCCCCCCCGGCCACCCCTGACCTTGCGGCGGATGGCGCAGAGCTTCTCAGCCGCCAGGAACTCGAAGGGGAACACGAAGCGCCAGTTGAAGGCGCCGCGGCCGTCCAGGGAGCGATAGTGGATGTCGGTGTGCTGCCGCTGCTCGGGGAGCCCGTCCAGCCACCTGCGGGGACAGCGCTGTCACCCGTGTGTCACCCTGCAGGGGACACTGCTGTCACCTCTGCACCCATCCCAGCCACCTGCAGGGACAGCACTGTCACCCGTGTGTCACTGCCCAGGGGACACTGCTGTCACCTCTGCACCCATCCCAGCCACCTGCAGGGACAGCGCTGTCACCCGTGTGTCACTGCCCAGGGGACACTGCTGTCACCTCTGCACCCATCCCAGCCACCTGCGGGGACAGCACTGTCACCTCTGTGCCACCCCAGCCACTTGTGCCACCCGGCAGGGGACACCGCTGTCACCCCTGTGCCACTCCAGCCATCCACGCCACCCCCAAGGGGACACTGCTGTCACCACTGTGCCCACATGGATGGGGACACCCTGGGGTGACAGGGACCCTGGGGATGGCTGATGGGGACCCTGCAGTGACAAAGAACCTGCCAGGCGCTCTGGGGTGAGCAGGACAGAAGCTGGGGGGTGGCAGGGGACACGATGGGGACACACCCGGACACGTAGATGTCACTCATGCGCTGGCCCAGCAGGTTGACGTCGCCAGGCTCCGTGTCCCGCACGTTCCACACCACGCAGCGCAGCTCGTACCTCGGGAGGGGACAGGGACGGGTCTGTCACCTTCCGCCCGGGGTGGCCCTGTCCCCACGGGGGTGGCCCTGTCCCTCACTCACCCCTCGGCCTTGCGGGGGTCGATGTTCACGGGGGGCCCGGGGGGGCCGAGGCTGGTGGGGAAAATGTCCACCCACATCTGCACCTTGCCCTGGGGACACCGGCACGGGCTGGCACCGGCCCAAGTGTCCCCCAGTGTCCCCACGTCCCCAGGCTCCTCAGCACCGCGGGGTCCCTTTGTCCCCTCAGCACCTGTCCTTGTCACCCCCGTGCCCCATCACCCACTCCTGAGGTCCCTGGTAACCACCCCAGTGTCCCTGTCACCACAATGTCCCATCCCCAGTGTCCCTGTCCCCGCGGTGTCACCATCCCCACGTTCTCTGTCACCCCTCCCCGCCAGGTGTCGCTGTCCCCGGTGTCCCCGTCCCCCCGGTGTCGCTGTCACCTGCTCCAGGCCGGGCCGGGCGCGGCTCTGCAGCCCGCGGGTCTCCAGGTGCTCCGGGACGAGCTCGCACAGGTTCAGCACGTGCAGGGCCAGGCGCTCCCGGGGGGCCCCGGCGGTTCGGGGCGGGGGGTGACCCCGCTCTGTGACACCGAGCCACTGTCACCCGCCCGACAGACCCCCCCCCAAATTACCCCAGATCCCCCAACAC
>JAWMQZ010000082.1:841469-859831 GCA_035584835.1 Tangara arthus
GTCCCCCAAACCCGCAGGATGTCCCCTAATACTGGAGATGTCCCCCAGACCCGCGGGGGTGTTCCCCAATCCCAGGGATGTCCCCCCAAACCCGCGGGGTGTCCCCCAAACCCATGGGGTGTCCCCCACACCCAAGGGAGTCCCCCAAACCTGAGGGACGTCCCCCAAACCTGAGGGGTGCCCCCCAATCCCGCGGGGTGTCCCCCTCTCACCCACGCAGCATTTCCAGCAGGATCTCGTCGCAGATGGGCGGCAGCTGCAGGGGACAGAACAGCGCCGCGCGTGGCTGTGGAAATGGGGCCGTGCCCCCTTTTTGGGGTGCCCCTGTTTGGGGCCGGGGGCGCTCCTCACCCGCAGGGGGAAGAATAAAACCTCGTTCCACTCGGGGCTGGCGTCGGCGGGCACGCCGCGGGTGCAGAGCTGCGGTGGGGACAGCCGTGAGCCCCCGAAAGGATCGGGCACCCCCGGGGCCACCGGGCACCCCAAATTCCCCGCCCGGCGCCCCCAAATTCCCCGCCCGGCGCTCACCGTCCTGCCCGCAAAGCCGACCCGCACCGACACCTTCAGCGAGCCCGGCTCTATTGCAAGGGGATGATGGCGAGCAGAGAGATTTTGGGGGGTCCCCAAATCCATCCCCACCCCAAATCCCCCCCGGTTCCCACCCTGTGGCAAGCAGGGGGTCCCCAAATCCACCCTTCACCCCAAATTCCCAGCGTTCCCACTCAGTGTGGACCAGAGGGTCCCCAAATCCACCCTTCCCCCCCAATTCCCCCATGCCCACTTTGTGATGAGGAGGGAGGGTCCCCAAACCCACCCCACCCCAAATTCCTGGTGTCCCCATCTTGCGGCAAGCAGGGGGTCCCCAAATCCACTCTTTACCCCAAATCCCCGGTGTCCCCACCTTGTGGCAAGCCGGGGGTCCCCAAATCCACTCTTTACCCCAAATCCCCGGTGTCCCCACCTTGTGGTGAGCAGGGGGATCCCCAAATCTGCTGCCACTCCAAACCCTGGTGTCCCCATCCCAATTCCCGGTGTCCCCACTCCAATTCCCATGGTCCCCACCCCAATGTTCGGTGTCCCCACTCCAATTCCCGGTGTCCCCACGCCACACTCCGATGTCCCCACGCCACAGCCCGGTGTCCCCACCCCGCGGCAGGTCCTCGGCGCGGAACACGCGGATCTGCAGCGTGGTGGCGCAGGGCGGTGGCCGCAGCAGGTTGGCCTCCACATCCTCGTCCCCCGCCGGCACCTCCTGCTCCTGGGGGTGGGGAGGGGGCAGGTGACAGCCTGGGGACCCCCCCAGGAGGGATTTGGGGGCGCGGGGGAGGGCGGGGCGCTCACCTGGGCGCGCTCCCCGGCGCGGCGCACCACCAGGCTGACCTGCAGGAAGCCCTGCGAGCGGCCGTCGCGGTGCCGCGGGTGCTGCAGGCTCAGCCACTTCCCGCTCAGGCTGCGCCCTGCCCCGCCGGGGACACCGGGGACGCCGCGGTCACCTCCTCGGTGGCACCGCAGGGCCCGCCTGAAACCTCCCCAAAACTTTGCACGGTGCTCCCCGAAAATGAGGGTTCAGCCCCGGCCAGGGCTGGCCAGAAACGGCTCCCAAAATGTGTCACCCCAAAATGTGTCGCCCCAAAATGTGTCGCCCCGTGCCACCCCAACCCTGTCGTTACCTGGGGCAGAGTAGATGGTGCCGACATCGAGCTGTGGGAATGGCAAAGGGGGTGAGAGTGCTCTGGCAGCCCATTCCCTAATCCCCATTCCCAAATCCCCATTCCCAAATCCCCACTCCCAGTACCCCATTCCCAGTGCCCCATTCCCAAATCCCCATTCCCAGTACCCCATTCCCAAATCCCCAATTCCAAACTCCATTCCCAAACCCTAATCCCCAATGGCCCATCCCCAGTTCCAATCCCCATTCCCAAACCCCCATTCCAGACCACCCATTCCCAAACCCCCAATCCCAAACCCCATTCCCAATCCCAAACCTCAATCCCATTCCCAATCCCCCACTCCTCACCTCGAAGACGCCGATGACGGGCTTGGTGCAGATGTTTGGCGAACGGAGCACCTGGGACAGGGAAGGGGACATGGCTGTCCCTGTGTCCTTGTGTCCCTGTGTCCCTGCCCCTGTCCTTGTCCTGTCCCTGTCCCCCCGGTGCCACCTCTGCGTCCCACCTGGATCTGGATGGGCAGCGCCACCAGCTGCTCCGGTGCCATGTGGAAATCCTGGCAAAACACCTAAAGCCCGGAGAAGGGACAGTGAGGGCGGGCCGGGGGACAGCGGCGGCGCCCGTGTCCCCTCGGCGGTGTCACCTCGTTGAAGTAGGGGTTGTTCCCGCTCTGGCTGCGGCTGCGGAAGTTCTGCTTCCCGATCTGCACCCTCACCACGGGTTTGATGGCGTTGCCCCGCAGCTGGCGGCCCTTGATGACCCTCACCCGCACCTGCGGGGTGGCACTGACGTGGTGGCCGCGAGGGGGACGTCACCCCCAGGCTGCCACCGTGCCCCGTGGGTGCCATACCTGGAAATCCTCTTTCCTCTCCTCGGGTGCCACCCCCGGTGGCTCCAGGGCCACCTGGCCGTGCTCGGTGGTGACAGGGACGTCGCCGGCCGCGCCGTGCGGGTCGTGGTAGCAGCGGAGGGTGACGGTGCACTGCAAAGGGACGGTGACACGGGGACAGTGCCACCCCGGGGTGCCGTGGGGCGCTGTGGGGCTGGGCTCACCCCCGTGGGCCGCTCCCGGTGGTCCAGCAGCGGGATGTCCCTGACGGCCATCGGCACGCTGGGGTTGGCCACCAGCTGGCCCAAGGACACCGTGGTGGCGCCCAGGTCCCTGCGGGAGTGGGGACGCGGTGAGGGTGGCCGCGGTGAGGGGGTGGCCGCAGGGTGTCCCCCCAGGCTGGCGCTCACCCCTGGGGCAGCAGGCAGTCCCCACGCCGCAGGCGCAGGCCCAGCGTGTCCGTGGCGCTCAGGGGACGCGTGTCCAGCGGCCACACCAGCTCCTGAGGGGGTGACACGGCTCAGGGGGGTGACCCTGTGTCCCTGTGCCACCACGGGTCACCCCGGGGCCACCTCACCTCATTCCAGGTGAGGCTGCGCTCCTCGGGCACCACCTGGGTTCTCCTGGGGACACCTGGGTGGGACAGGAGGGGTGGTGGCACCTCGGGATGGGGACATGGGCCACGTGCACAGGCAGCAAGGCGGTGCCACCCGGTGCCATGGCGTGTCCCACACCCGCGGTGTCCCCAACCCCGCCGTACCTCGGAAGCAGACGGACAGCAGGACACCGGGACCGAAGCCGGTGGCCCCGGGAATGCGGGCGGCGACCACGTGGCAGCGCAGCATGGCCACGGAGCGCTGGCACCGGGGACAGAGCTGTCACCAGGGGGTGCCACCAACGGGACACCCCCGAGGCGCTGTCACCGGGGATGGCTGCAGGTTTGTCACCATGGGGCGCCGCCAGTGTGCCACCCCCGAGGTTCAGGCGGCAGGTTTGTCACCAAGGGGGTGCCTCCAAATGGGCGACCCCCGAGGCGCTGTCACCGGTAATGACGGCAGGTTTGTCACCAGGGGGCGCCACCAAGGTGCCACCCCCGAGGTTCGGGCACCGGCGGCAGGTTTGTCACCGAGGGGCTGCCACCGCAGTGCCAGCCCCAGGCGCCACCAGCCCTCCGGCCAGCAGCACGGCGGTTGGCTCGCCGTGCCCGAGTGCCAACGGCGGGTGGCGGCGCGGGGGCTGGCACCGGTAACTGCGTCCCCGTGTCCCCACGCGGGACGCTCCGTGAGCCCGCGGGAGCGCGCAGCGTCCTGTGCGGGGGCTGGAGGAGCCTGGAGTGTCCCTTCCCGCGGGGACATTCCTGGGGACATTCCCCGATCCCCGCGGGTCCCTTCCCACGGGGACATTCCGCGATTCCCACGGGGACATTCCCCGCTCCCCGCGGGAGCGCGCCCCACGGGCGCACGCAGAGGGGAGGCGGGAGCGCGCCCGGCGCACGCGCACTGAGGGGAGGCGGGAGCGCGCCCCGCGCACGCGCACTGAGGGGAGGTGGGAGCGCGCCCCGCGCACGCGCGCTGAGCGGCGGGCGGTGGCGGCGCCGTGAGGGGAGGGCGGAGGGGGCGGGGCTCCCGCCATGTCGCAGCGCGCCGGGGACCGCGATCGCGACAGGGAGCGCGAGCTGCAGTGGTCGGCCCGCAGGATGGGCACGTCGCTGCTGCTGCAGCTGTCGGCGCACGAGCGGGAGCTGGACCTGGTGTGCCTCGACCACAGCTACGCCAAGCCCTGGAGCGCGCACCCCGACGCCAGCGCCGCCCGGCCCGCGCGGCTCCTCTTCCTCACCCCGCGGAGACACCTCGGCAGCGCCCCGTGAGAGCCCGAGCGGCGGAGGGGACGGCAGGGGGTCGGGAGGAGGGGAACTGGGGGGGTCCTGTGGGGCTGTGAGGGGAAAGGAAGAGGCCCTGTGGGGCTGGGGGAAGCCGTTTGGGGTCTGCAGGGGGCCTGAGGGGTGGGGAGAGGCGGGGCTGTGAAGGAGGTGCTGGGAGATCCAGTGGGGCTGGGGGTGGTCATAAGGGCGAGTGAGGGAATTGTGAGGGGGAAACTGGGGACCCTGATGGGTGAGGGGGGCACTGAGGGGTCTCGGTTTGGGGTGTCCAGAGGTCTCAGTTTGTGGTGGCCAGGGGCCATCGTTTGGGTGTCCAGGGGCCCTCATTTGTGGACTCCAGCAGTCTCAGTTTGGTGCTCCAGGGGTCTCAGTTTTAGGGTTCTAGGTTTGATGGTCCAGGATGCTTGGTTTGGTGCTTCAGAGAGATCGGTTTGGGGGTTCAGGATAGGTTTGATTTGGGGGCCCAGAGGTCTCAGTTTGTGATGTCCAAGGTGCTTGATTTGGTGCTCCAGGAGCTGCCAGTTGGTGGCCCAGGAATACCAAGATCCCTGGGTCAGTCCCACCCTGTGCAACCCTGGGAGCGCTGCCCAAACCCCCGGGGTCCCCCAAACCCCCTGGACGCCCCCGGGGTGCCCCATCCTTGGCCTGACCACCCTGTGGGTGGCAGGGAGGCTGATGTCCCCATCGACGTGGAGACGGTGACGCCGACGCCGGTGCCGCTGTACGACAACCAGAAGGCTCGGAGCGTGATGAACGAGTGCGAGCGGCACGTCATGTTCGCCCGCACCGACGCCGACGCGCCCCCGCCGCCCGACGACTGGGAGGAGCACGTCAACAGGTGGGAATAGGGGCTGGGAATGGGAATAGGGGCTGGGAATGCCATGGAGTATGGGCTGGGAATGGGAATAGGGGCTGGGAATGGCAGGGGATATGGGAATGGGAATGTGGGCTGGAAATGGCAGGGGATATGGGAATGGGAATAGGGGCTGGGAATGGGAATACAGGCCGGGAATAGGAATATGGGCTGGGAATGGCAGTGGATACGGGCCAGGAATGGGAATATGGGCCAGGAATGGGAATATGGGCTGGGAATGCCATGGAATAGGGGCCGGGAATGCCATGGAATATGGGCCGGGAATGGGAATAGGGGCTGGGAATGCCAGGCGATATGGGAATGTGGGCTGGAAATGGCAGGGGATATGGGAATGGGAATATGGACTGGGAATGGGAATATGGGCTGGGAGGAGCATGTCAACAGATGGGAATATGGGCTGGGAAGGAGGACTGTGTCAATGGTTGGGAGTATGGGCTGGGAATGGGAATATGAGCCGGGAATACCATGGAATCCAGACTGGAAATGGCAGGGAACAGCAGGGAATCCGGACTGGAAATGCCATGGAATCCAGGCTGGGAATGGCAGGGAACAGCAGGGAATCCGGACTGGGAATGCCACGGAATCCAGGCTGGGAATGGCAGGGAATGCCAGAGAATCTGGGCTGGGAATTCCAGAGAAAGGAGATCCAAGCTGGGAATTTCAGGGAACGGGAATCCAGGCTAGGAGGAGCACATCAACAGATGGGGTGGCAATTCCAGAGCAGAGGAAACAGGAATGGTTTGGTGGTTTTATGGGTGACCCCGCTGTGTCTGTCCCCACAGGACGGGCTGGACCATGGCCCAGAACAAACTTTTCAACAAGATCCACAAAGCGCTGCAGTCGGACAGGCTGGCCCGCCTGGCCAACGAGGGGGTGAGAGGGGCTGGAGTCTGGCCTTGCCACAAAACCTGGGGTGGTCAGCGGGGGAATTGTGGCCCTGGGGTGGCCTTGAGGAACAGGCAGCTCTGGGCTTTGTGGTTTTTGTGGGACCATAGAATGTCCTGGGCTGGAAGGACCCACATGGATCATCAGTGCCACCCCTGGCAGCCCTGCACAGACGCCCCAAAATCCCGCCCTGGGAACCCTGCACAGACACCCCAAAATCCAAAGGCTCCTGGAGCTCTGGCAGCCTCAGGGCTGTGCCCATTCCCTGGGCAGTGCCCAGCACCCTCTGGGGAAGAACGTTTCCCAAACTCCAGCCTGAGCCTGCTCTGGCCCAGCTCCAGCCATTCTCTGGGTCCTGTCCCGGGGATCAGAGCTTCCCTTTGGAAGTTCTGGATTGCTCTGAGGGCTCCCCTCAGTCTCCTCCTTGGACAGATGTTGTCCTCACTCCAGATGTTTGGGCAGCCCATGCTGACCTTTGCCCGGGGATGGGGCTGCAGTGCCATGCTCCATCTTCCTTCCCCTGACCTGTTTTTTGGGAATTCCTGCTTCCAGGCCTGCAACGAGCCCGTGCTGAGGAGGATTGCTGTGGATAAATGTGCCCGCAGGGTGCGCCAGGCCCTGGCCAGCGTCAACTGGGACACCAAACTCATCCAGTGGCTCCACACCACGCTGGTGGAGACCCTGAGCCTGCCCGTGCTGGCTGCGTACCTGGACGCCCTGCAGACCCTGAAGGGAAAGGTGATGAAAGCAGGGGGAGGTCTGGCTGTCACAGCTGGCAGAGGGGAGAGGCTGGAATTGTTGTCCTGTGGTTTGGGTGCGTTTTCTCAGTCCCCCCTGGTGTCTGTTTGCAGATCCCCACGCTGATTGACAGGATGCTGCTCTCCTCCACGACCAAGACGGGAGCAGCAGGGGCTGAGGCACTGTCCCTGCTGCTCAAGAGACCCTGGGACCCTGCAGTGGGTGTCCTGTCCCATAATAAACCAGTGAGTGCCCTGGGGGGGTGTGGGGGTCCCATGGCAGCTTCAGTCTCCCCATGCTCTGCCTGTGTCCTCTCCCTGGGCTCTTCTGCCTCTGATTTACACCTGCTCTGTGAATGGAAGGGACCCAGCAGGATTATCAATCCAACCTGTCCTTGCACAGACACCCCAAAATTCCCCCCTGGCAGCCCTGCACAGACACCCCAAAATCCAAAGGCTCCTGGAGCTCCAGCAGCCTCGGGGCTGTGCCCATTCCCTGGGCAGTGCCCAGCACCCTCTGGGGACAGAACCTTTCCCAAAACCCACCCTGAGCCTGCCCTGGCCCAGCTCCAGCCATTCCCTGGGTCCTGTCCCTGTCCCAGGGAGCAGAGACCAGAGCTGTCTCTCAGAAAGGAGAGTCCCTTCTGTTGGAGAAATTCTCCTGGGTATCCTGACGGAGCTTTGGCTTGGGAAGACGATTAAAGAGCTGTGCAAGATCCTTCCCTCTTCCTCGTGGGGCAGGGAGGCCTTTCCTGGGAGCGCTGCTGTCCCTGACACAGGCTCCTGTTGGACCTTGCAGAGCAAACTGCCCGGATCCCCCCTGATCCTCATCGCCTCCTCCGGCCCCACCAACTCCCTGTTCCCCACGTCCCGACGGCACCGCTTCTGGCAGTCACAGCTCTCCTGCCTGGGAAAGGTCTGTGGGGCTGGATCCATGGGGCTGGATCTGTGGGATTGGATCTGTGGGGTTCCTCTGTGGGGCTGGATCTGTGGGGCTGGATCTGTGGGGTTCCTTCTGTGGACCTGGATCTGTGGGGTTCCTCTGTGGGGCTGGATCTGTGGGGTTCCTCTGTGAGCTTTCTCTGTGGGACTGGATCCGTGGGGCTGGCTCTGTGGGGCTGGATCTGTGGGGTTCTTCTGTGGGGCTGGATTTGTGAACTGGATCTGTGGGGCCACCTCTGTGGGCTGCCTCAGTGGGGCTCCTCTGTGGGGCTGCCTCTGTGGGGGTCCCAATGCTGTCCCCAGCCCTGCTGGCTGGTTCTGCCATTGTCCCCAGCCCTGCTGGCTGTTCCCAATGCTGTCCCCAGCCCTGCTGGGTGTTGCTGCCGCTGTCCCCAGCCCTGCTGGCTGTCCCTGATGTCCCCTTTCCCTCGCAGGTGATCCCCATTGCCACGTCCCTGGTGAACAACGGCAGCGGGGTGGGGGTGCTGCAGTGCCTGGAGCACATGATCGGCGCTGTCAGGGGCAAGGTGGCCGAGGTGAGGGACAGCAGGAGGTTCCCCTGTGCCCCCTGCCCCCGATGCCACCCTGGGCATCGTCCCAGTGTCTGTCCCAGCTCTCCAGCTTTGCTTTGTGTCCCACAGATCCACAACCACTTCTCTCACAAGCAGATCATCCTGATCGGGTGGAACACGGGTGCCTTGGTGGCCTGTCACGTGAGTGTCCCGGTGCTCTGTGTCCTTGGGGGGCACAGGAGGGGTGTGGGTCTGTTAGAGCAGGTCCAGAGGAGGCCACGGAGCTGCTGCAGGGCTGGAGCCTCTGGAGCCGGGCTGGGAGAGCTGGGAATGGTCACCTGGAGAAGGGAAAGCTCCAGGGAGAGCTTCCAGCACATTCCAGGGGCCTGAAGGGGCTCCAGGAGAGCTGGAGAGGGACTGGGGATAGGGAATGGAGACACAGGACACAGGGAATGGCTTCCCACTGGGAAAGGGGAGATTTAAATGGGATATTGGGAAGGAATTCCTGGCTGGGAGGATGGAGAGGGGCTGGGCTGGAATTCCCAGAGGAACTGTGGCTGCTCCATCCTGGGAAGTGTCCCAGGCCAGGCTGGAACACCTGGGACAGTGGCAGGTGTCCCTGCTGGGCTCTGGGGATGCTGACTGCTCTCTCCCTGCCCAGGTTTCTGTGATGGAATATGTCACTGCTGTCGTGTGCCTTGGCTTCCCACTGCTCACCGTGGATGGCCCCAGGGGGGTAAGGACCAGATGGAGCTGCTTAAAGAGCTCTGCTTATCTTTAAACCTCCCTGGCTTGTTTTGTGGAATGGTTCCTGGATAATTGGCTGATTTTTGGAGGAATGTGGGTGTGACTGTTGTTTGGAGGAGCTGTTGCTCTCAGAGGAGGAACTGTAGCAATCCTGGTGGGATTCTTGATCCATGGCTGGTGTGAGGAGTGCTCTTGGCTTGTCTCTGCTGGGGTGTGGTTTTGGAGCTCCTTCCTGGGGGCCTGTGTCCCTCGTTATCCCTGTCCTGTGTCCCTCGTTATCCCTGTCCTGTGTCCCTCATTATCCCTGTCCTGTGTCCCTCGTTTTCCCTGTCCTGGCTCCATTATCCACGTCCTGTGTCCCTCATTTTCTGTGTCATTTCCGTGGAGCCCACATTTGTCCCTTTTGGGTGTGACTGGACAGGGACTGGTGATGACACAGCCAGGCTGGGAAGTGGCTCCTGCCAGGGGCAGTGGATTTCCTTTGGAAAGGCTCCATTTTCTGCAGCTCAAGTAGAATTTCCCTCTGGCCTCAGTAAATCCCCTTGGGCCTCACCCCTGGGACCTCCTCAGCCCCATCCTGGGGTTGCAGCTCCATGCCAGCCCTGTTGCAGGATGTGGATGATCCCCTCCTGGAGATGAAGACCCCGGTGCTCTTCGTCATCGGGCAGAACTCCCTGCAGTGCAACGTGGAGGCCATGGAGGATTTCCGGGAGAAGATCCGGGCGGACAACAGCTTGGTGGTGGTGGGAGGAGCAGATGACAACCTCAGGTGAGGCTCTGCCAGCTGGTCTCTGTCCTCCTGGGAGTTCTGGGCAGCACCGTGGGGATGCCAACCCCAAATCTGGTGTTGGAACAAGGTGGGAATTGCATGGGAATACTCCAGACTTGTCTGTGTTGGGAATAACTGCAGGAAAAACCTGTATGGGAATGGGCCTGGTTTAGGGCTGGGCTTGATTTAGGGCTGCACCCAGCAGCACAGAGGAACTTTTGGAGCATCACAGGAGTCAGGGATCTCTAGCAGTAAAAATCCATTAAGGACAGGAAAGAAAGAAACCTTAAACTGACACTGGGTGTGAAGGCAGAGCTCGGAAATGTCAGGCTGGCTTTGCAAAATGCTTTGGGGAGTTGCAAAAAGGATCTTTATCCTCATCAGGTGAGGAATGATGGGAGTGTGCTCCTGGAAAAGTGTGGATTTCCACCTGTTTTGATTCTTTTTTTCCTCTAGGATAAGCAAAGCCAAAAAGAAGGCAGAAGGCCTGACCCAGAGCATGGTGGACAGGTGCATCCAGGTACCCACAGGGATCAGGAAAAGGAAGGAGGCAGTGCTGGAGTGCCCCAGGTTACAGCAGGGATGGGTTGGATTGGAGGGAATCTTCTCCTCAGGGGGGTTTGGAAGGGTGGTGTGAGATCCCTGGGGGTGCCCCTTAACCTCAGCAGTTTCCTGAGTGTCCCAGCACATCTGCTTGGGGGCACAGCAGCATTTTGGGAGAAACCACTGTGGTTTTTCCCCACAAGTCCTAGATCAGTGCTTTGTGAGCTTCACTGAGAAATGTACATTCTCTCTGTGAGCTTTTGGGGATTTCCTGCAGGACACCAAACCCGCAGAGCCTTACCCATGTATCCCCTTGGGAATGCTTCATTTCCTTGCTTCGAGCTGTGGAGATCCATTGCTCAGAGACCTGCCCAGCACTGAATCCCACTGTTTCTCCCCAAAATTCCCAGGATGAGATTGCAGACTTCCTGACAGGGGTGCTGACCCGGGCCGAGAGCCACTCGGGCTCCGAGCCCCGCGACCTGGACGCCGAGAGGAAGAAGAAACCCCGTGAGTGCAGCAGGAGGGACCTGTCCTTCGAGCTGCCCGAGAGGAGCAGCAGACCCGCCTCCCCTGCAGCCAAAGTGCCAGCCTCACCCTCAGGCTCCGAGGTGGGGGCTCTTCCCAGCCTGACTCCAGCTGGGGGTGGGCAGAGAGGGGGTTTTGTGCCACCAGAATCTCCCAAATCTGTGTTGAGTGTTGGGAGAGGGAGGTGAGAGGATACCCAGGGGGATGTGGTCTCAGGGGAGGTTTAGATGAGAGATGTGGGAAAATTAAATTTCCCAAATCTGTGCTGAGCGTTGGGAGTGGGAGGTGAGAGGTGAGAGGGTACCTGGGGGGATGTGGCCTCAGAGGAGGTTTAGATGAGAGATTTGGGAAGATTAAATCTCCCAAATCTGTGCTGAGCGTTGGGAGAGGGAGGTGAGAGGGTACCCAGGGGGATGTGGCCTCAGGAAAAGGTTTAGATGAGAGATTTGGGAAAATTGTCTCATGGGAAGCTTTGGAACAGGCTGGTGGAGTCACCAGCCCTGGGATGTTCAAAGCACAGCTGGATGTGGCCCTGGGGGACAGGCCTTGGTGGTGACCCTGCTGTTGACAGTGGCACTTGATCCTGAAGGTCTTTCCAGCCTTAAAACTCCCAGAATTCTCACGGTGAGGGGAATGAGTGCTCAGGGCTGCCCCAGGCAGACGTGGGCTGAGTGTCCGTCTGTCCCAGCAGGACCTGTCCAGCGTGTCCAGCAGCCCCACGTCCAGCCCCAAGACCAAGGTGGCCGCGCTGGCCCTGCCCAAGCCCAGCCAGGTGGGCCCCACGCAGCTGCAGAGGAGGCAGGTGCCCAGGCCCGACGCTGTCCTGACCCACAAGCAGGCACAAGGTAACTCCCTGCAGCTTCCCCACCCTTCCAGCTGCTGCAGTTTTGGGTTTTCTCTCTCTCTGGACCTGTGTAGGGTTTTATTTTCTCTGTCCTGTGTTGAATTCCAAGCTCCCTGTGGCAGCTTTCTCTGCAGCTCAGCGCCTGTCACTGCTGGAGGGTTGGAATTGGGTTGGAAATGGTGTTTCTGCAGCTTGTGGAGCCTTGCTGCTGTTGGAAATGGGAAGGATTCTCTCTCTGGCTGACCCTGTAGCTGTGCTCTGATCCTTTTGGGGCACCCTGGGCTGGTGTCTCCTTCAGGGCTGCCTGGGGAGACCCTGAAGGTGCTCAGGAGATGGTTGAGGCTGTTGAATTGAGGTGGAAACTGTGGGATTTGGGGAATTCCAGAACCATCCTGTGGAAAACCTGCTGTGGAGAAAGGAACCGGCTTGAGCTGTAAGGTTTTGTGGTTTTGGTTAAAAACGTTCAGTCTGGTGAACTTTGGGAGTTCAGGGAGTGCTTTTGTGGCTGAAGATCCCTCCTGGCAAATTCCAGCAGCACCTGGGGGATGGCTCTGCATCCTCCCTTCTCTCCTTGCTGTGCTCAGGACAGACCTGGACAGGTGTCACCTGCAGCTGTGACCCTGTACGTCCATCCATCAGTGTCACCTGCAGCAATGTCACCTGCAGCTGTGACCCTGCACGTCCCTCCTGCCTCAGGGATGGGCTCCAGGGGGAAGCTGGAGCTTGGATCTGCCTTCATTCCTCAGCCCAGGGACCGAAGGGTTGTGTTCCTGAGGGAGCCACTTCCCAGGTGACACAGGGAGGAGGCTGGAGCTGTGTCCTGGTGCCTGGTTTTACTGGGAATAAAACCAGGGGTAGTAATTCTTGGTGCCTGGTTATGTCAGGAATGCTGGGGTGATTCCTGGTGCCTGGTTGTGTCAGGAATGCTGGGGTGATTCCTGGTGCCTGGTTTTATCAGGAATGCCGTGGTGATTCCTGGTGCTTGGTTTTCTCGGGAATGCTGTGGTGATTCCTGGTGCCTGGTTCTGTCAGGAATGCTGTGGTGATTCCTGGTGCCTGGTTCTGTCAGGAATGCTGTGATTATTCCTGGTGCTTGGTTTTCTCAGGAATGCCGTGGTGATTCCCAGCTGGAGCTGCTCAGGGCACTGCTGGCTCCCATCTCCCAGCTGCTCTCAGGTCCTTGGTTCAGCCCAGCCCAGCCCAGCCCTGCTCTCCTCTCAGCACCGTCCCACTGGCTGTGTCAGGCTCTTTGTTGGAATGAGCCACCCCAGCATGTGCTCCCATGGCTGGATCCATCCTGTCTGGAGCTCTGTCTGCTCCAGGGTCCCCTCTCAGTGTCACAGCGGTGTCCCCAGAGCCCCTGTCCCCTGCAGAGCCTGGCTGTGATTCTGTGATTCTCTCTCATTCATTTCAGCTCAGTTTGCTGCTTTTCTGAAACAAAACATGCTGGTGAGGAAAGCTCTTCCTCCTGGCACCTCCTCATGTCTCTTTGGTGAGTATCTCCTCACTCCTCGCTGGCTCTGCCTGTCTCCTTCCTTCTCTCTGTCTCTGCTGCCTTCCTCCATCACCTCCTCTTCCTCTGGGGCTGTGTCCCCAGCGTGTCCCTGGTGTGTCCCCTCGTCCCCTGCTTTGTGCTTCTCTGCTCTTTGGAGCTCCAGCCTGGGGCCCTCTTTGCCAGCAGAGATCTCAGGCTTTGCTGAGCTCCTCCTGCCCCCCCAGATAAATCTCAGGCTTTGCTGATGGATCAGAGATGGCCTTGGGAAGGTTCTGATGGATCCATGATGGCCTTGGGAAGGTTTTGATGGATCAAGGATGGCTTTGGGAAGGTTTTGATGGATCCACGATGGCTTTGGGAAGGTTCTGATGGATCCATGATGGCTTTGGGAAGGTTCCGATGGATCCATGATGGCTTTGGGAAGGTTCCGATGGATCCATGATGGCCTTGGGAAGGTTCTGATGGATCAAGGATGGCCTTGGGAAGGTTCTGATGGATCAAGGATGGCCTTGGGGAGGTTCTGATGGATCAGGGATGGTTCTGACGGATCAGGAATGGCTTTGGGAAGGTTCTGATGGATCAGGGATGGCTTTGGGAAGCTCCCAAACAGAGCTCCCAGGGGACACAGAGGGACACAGCTGGCTCCCAGGGGACACAGAGGACACACCAGGGTCCCTGCCCGTGCTCTGAGGGACACCTGGTGCCCACGATGTGCCACTCGCTCCTGCCTGGCTGCTGGCCCTGGCCTGGGGCTCTGGGGCCTGCAGGGCTCTCCTGGGTGCTTTGGGAATGTTGGGAATTCTCAGCATTCCAGGCTGGGGCAGGGGGGCTGTACCCCAGTGCTGGCAGATGTGGCTTGGCAGGCTGGGGCAGCTCGTGGCCGTGTCCCTGGGCTGCTCCTGTGGCTCCTCTGTGCTTTGTGGGGTCACCCTGGCCTCGGGGAGCTCTCAGCTGTGGGGTTTCTGCCCCAGGCCTTGCAGTGTGGGGTTTTGGGGGCTTGGCTTTGCTGCAGCACCTCCTGTGCTTCGCTTGGTGCCTCTCAGACCCTGCCCAGCTCCTGGAGGGGACCTGGGGGATCCTGTGCCTGTGCTGGAGCTGGGCTGAGCTCTGACCCTCTGTGCCTGCAGGCCCTCACCTTGTCCCCTGCCCTGGCCAGCAGGGCTGCTGAGGGGCTGAGCCAGGATTTTGGGGTGCAAATGTCCCTGTGGAGCCGTGGTAGCCGTGCAGAGCCAGGGCAGCCCTGGCAGCCCGTCCAGCTCTGGGGTCTCAGGGGGTTCCTGTGCACGAGAGCTGGGCAGGCTGGCACAGAGGGAGCTGTGCATGGGCATGTTCCCCTCCTGGCACCCCGAGCACCCTGGGCACTCCAAGAGCCCCTTCTGTGTCCCCCAGTTCCAGCGGCCCCCGAGCACTCGGAGGGGGCTGACAGAGATGATGTGAGAGTGCAGCTGAAGAGGCAGCAGAGCCCCAGCCCGACCCCTCCGTGCACCAAAACCTCCAAACGAGCCAAAATCAAGGTGACCATTGTGTCCCACGGAGATGCCACGGGCACCGGAGCAGCCCTGAGCACCCAGGCTGAAAGTGAGTTGGCACCTGGCTGTGGCACTGGCAGGGCCTGCTGGGAGGGAGCTGTGCTTCCTTAGGCCTGGCTTTCCTTAGTCCCGCTTTCTCCTGAGCCCTGCTTTCTCCTGAACCCTGCTTTCTCCTGAGCCTTGCTTTCTCCTGAGCCCTGCTTTTTGGAGGATTTAGCTGCAGGGAAAGACGGAGACTCCCAGTGTGAGTGGCTGGGGGGGCCTTGGCAGGAGCCATTTTTCCACAATTGGGACATTTTTCCACAATTCTCCAACTCCTGAGAAACAGCCTGGAGTTGGGAGGGATTCCTGCACCTCCCTCTGGTCAGGCACCTTCCTCTGGAGGCCTGGAGCTGCTGCTGGGAGCAGGATGGGTGCTGGTGCTACTGGGAGCAGGATGGGTTCTGGTGCTGCTGGGAGCTTGGTTCTGGTCCTGCTGGGAGCAGGGTTCTGGTTCTGCTGGTGCTACTGGGAGCAGGATGGGTTCTGGTCCTGCTGGGAGCTGGATTCTGGTCCTGCTGGTCCTGCTGGGAACTGGGTTCTGGTCCTGCTGGTGCTACTGGGAGCAGGATGGGTTCTGGTCCTACTGGGAGCTTGGTTCTGGTCCTGCTGGTGCTGCTGGGAACAGGGTTCTGGTCCTACTGGGTTCTGGTCCTGCTGGTCCTGCTGGGAGCAGGGTTCTGGTCCTACTGGTGCTGCTGGTCCTGCTGGACCCCTCTTCACGTTCCTCCTGCCTGGACCCCGCTGCTGCCTGAGGGATCGTGGTGAAGCTGCTCCCTCTGGAAGAGTTCTGTGCCCTGCAGATCCCCCACCCAGTCCCTTCTGCTGATCCCCCTGGGCTGGGGTGTGGCAGGCACCCCTGGGATCCACATCCCAGCAAATCCCAGTTCCCATCCTGCCTCTGCACCTGGAAAATGCCCAGGAAGAGCTGGTGGGCTCCATCTTCCTGCCACAAGACACAAATCCACATCCTTCTGGAAGGTTTCACTTCATCTCCTGGCAGCTTTGAAACCCTCTGCTTTCCAGAATCAATTTTTTTTTAATTTTATTTTTAATTTTCCCAACTTTACTTCTTTCCACAGAAAGGAAATGAGTTGCAGAAGTAAACATGAGCCCAAACGAGAATTGCCTCTTTGCCAGGAGGAATGCACAAGGAAGGAATGCAGTTGTATCCCCCAGTGCTGCAATAAACAAATGAACAAATTCCGTGACTTGTCGCATCCCTGTGTATTTTGTAAAGTGTCTTGAAGCAAGAATCCTTACAAAATCACCCAGATCCCAGCAATCCACCCATGGAACAGGAGGGGATTTGTGGAGAGAGCCTTTAGGAGGGAGATCTGCATTTGGTGGCAGAGCCTGAGGTTCCTCAGGCATTTCAGGAGGCGATTCCTTCCCTCCTGCCTCTGGAATTCCATATTTCGTGTGTTCTAACTGGATTTTGCTCCTCCCAGTCTGGGATTGCTGCAGGAGATGCTCTGGGAGCTGGATGGGTACTGGAAGAAGGGGGATCCCAGAGGGTTTGTGGGGCACAGGAGCTGAGCATTCTCCCTTTTGTTTTGCAGTTGTCTCCGGGAAGCCGCTGCCCCTGGGCCAGGCCGTGTCCAGCACCAAGGAGCTCTCGGGGCTGCTCTCCACCCCCAAGTGAGTGGGAATTGGGGAATTTTGGGCTCTTTCTCTCCTGCACGTGGAGTTTTCTGGCATGGGGGAGTCTCTGGGGCTCCTGGAAGCTCCACTGGGGCCTGTGTGAGTGGAGATGCTGTGGCTGTGTCTGCTGTGTTTCCCAGCCTCAGGTTTGTTTCTCTCTGTCTTTGTGGTGGCTTTGGCAGAAATTCTGTCTTTAATCCTTCCCTTCTGGCACCTTTGTGATACAAAGAACACTTTTGTTGCAAGGACAGGGAAGAGGAGCCTCAAAGCAGCTCCTGAAGGGCACGAGCTGTGCACTGTTGGGGAGGAAATCTCGCATTGACACCTTTTTTTCCATCCTAAAATGGAAACATTTTTAAGCTTTGGGGAGCTGGGCTCTGGCTGATCCTGTTCCCAGAGGAGCCATGGAGGTGTTGGACAGTGGCCTGGGACAGGGGGAGGTGTCCCTGCTGGTGGCACTGGGTGGGCTTTAAGGCCCTTTCCAGCTCAAACCATCCCAGGATCCTGTGATCTGGGATAGGAGAGGAAGAAGAGCTGGTTTCAAGTAAATAAAATTTATTTTATATATAAAATAGACATAAATATCTTTAATAAATATATTGATTTTATAAATTAATGAATATTATAAATATACATAAATATATTTATTTGTATATTTTATACATAAATATATATATAAAATTAAAAATATAAATGTAAATTTAAAATAAAAATATAGTTTATAAATATATTATTTTTATAAATTAATTAATATTGTAAATATACATAATTATATTTTATTTGTATATTTCATACATACATACATACATACATACATATATATATATATATATACACAATTAAAAATATTAAATTTTAAATAAATAAAGAGTGGGGTTTAGGCAGGGACAGTGCCCTGCAGGCTCAGTACCTTTGGGGCAGGGTGACCCTGGGAGGTGAACACAGCCACCAAGCTCTCTCCCACTTTGGAAATCCATGGATTTGGCTGCTGCCAAAGCTTCTCTTGGAACTGATGATTTTTAGGGTTTTTCCCAGCCCTGCTGTGCTTGCCCAGCTCAGCTCCCTCCTCCCTCAGCCCTGGCTGTCGGGGCAGTGCCAGCTCTGTGCCAGCCCTCACCGGGGTCTCTCCCTTCCCTTTTAGGCTGAGCTCAAGCGCGGAGGCCTCTCTGAGCCCGGCCCAGCCCGGCATCCCCAGCAGCAGCTCCGCCCCCAGCGCCTTCCACGCCCTGCAGAGCCGCCTGGTGGCCGGCGGCAGCCACGGCCTGCCCGCCCAGCCCGCTGCCCTGCCAGGTACCGGGGAGAGCTCGCCGGGGCTGCGGGAGCCTCTCCTCACCCTGCCCGGCCTGGCTGGGCTGGGGCCGGTGGGGATTGTGTGTGAAACAGCAACGCCCCAAATGCTGCTGTGCTCCACAGCCACCCCTCTGTGGCTGCAGCGGGGAAATGGGGCCGGGCCAGGGGGGTGTGGGGTGGGATTTGGGAAAGGGTCTGTCCCCAGAGGGGAGGAGGTGTTGGGTGGGATTTGGGAAAGGGTCTGTCCCCAGAGGGGAGGAGGTGTGGGGTGGGATTTGGGAAAGGTTCTGTCCCCAGAGGGTGCTGGGCACTGCCCAGGGAATGGGCACAGCCCTGAGGAGCTCCAGGAGCCTTTGGATTTTGGGGTGTCTATGCAGGGCTCTCAGGGTGGATTTTGGGGTGTCTGCGCAGGGATGCCCAGGGTGGGATTTTGGGGTGTCTGTGCAGGGTCCCAGGGATGCCCAGGGTGGATTTTGGGGTGTCTATGCAGGGCTCTCAGGGTGGATTTTGGGGTGTCCGTGCAGGGTTCCCAGGGTGGATTTTGGGGTGTCTGTGCAGGGATGCCCAGGGTGGATTTTGGGGTGTCTGTGCAGGGATCCCCCGGGG
>JAWMQZ010000082.1:866917-897195 GCA_035584835.1 Tangara arthus
CCGGGGGCTGCTCGGGCTCCTCGGGCCGCGCCGGGAAGGCGGAGGGCGGCTCCAAAACATCCTTCAGGTTGGAGAAGTAGCCCCAGAGCGGCGCACAGCCGCCGAGCTGCGGGGCCTCGCTGCGGTAGGCGTGGAAGTAGCCGGTGAACACGGCGGGGGCCGCGTCCCCGTCCTGCGGGCAGCCCCGGCTGTCTCTGCCCGCCGGGGATGCGCTGCGGGCCGGGCCCGCCTCGCTCGCCGCGCTCGGAGCTCGCTCCGGAGCTCCCCAGGGCTCCGGGCTCCTCTGCTCGGCCGGCGCAGGGCCGGGGGGCCCGGGCGGCTCGGGGCCGCTGTCGCTCGGTGCCCGGCGGCCCTCGGGGCACTGGCGCTTGTGGCAGTGCAAGGACTCGGCCTTGCTCACCTGCGCCAGCAGCTTCTTCTTGGCCAGCGGGGACATGATGGGGTGGTTCCCTTTGGAGTAGAAGCTGGAGAAGAGGCGCTTGTAGGTCTCGCTGTGGCTCCTGCAGGGGCTGGGACATCTCCCCGAGGGGCTGGCGGCCGGCACGGCCGGGATGGCCGGGCTGGAGCGTCCGTCTGTCCCCCGGCCCCGCTCCGCCGCGTCCTCCGCGGCCGCCTCCGGCCGCGCCTTGTCCGGAACCACCTGCGGGCGGAGCGGTCGGGCCGTGGGTGCCCCATCCCGGGCTGGGCTCTCGGCTCCCAGCCCCGCTCTCATTGCCCGGCCCGTCCCTCCCTGCCCGGCCCGGCCCCGCGCGGTTCCGCAGCGAGGGCGGCCCCGCGGCCGCTCCCGTGCCCTCGGAGGGGCCGCGCACCTGCTCGCGGCCCTTCTCCTTCCTGGCCCTCTTGCTCTTGTCGTCCTTGGAGACCTTGTACTGCCGGCGGGGTTTGCTGGGGGGCAGCGGTTTGTCCTCCTCGCCCTTGAGGTGCCGCACGTAGGGAAGGACGAGCCTGCGGAGCGAGCGGGGAGCGCGGTGAGCGCCGCGCCGGGGGAAACTGAGGCACGCGGCGGGACAGCGCCCCGGCCCCGGCCCGGCCCCACCTCTCGTAGTGGCGCCGGGTGCAGGTGGCCGCGCTGGTGCTGCCGGGGCTGCCCCCGAGCTCGTCGTAGACGTTCTTCCAGAGCCGGCGGCCCGTCACCTGCGGCGGGAGGGACGGACAGACGGACAGAGTGAGAGGTGAGCCCGGGCATCCTGGGGGACACCTGGATACCCAAGGGACACCCCGGCATCCCGGGGGACATCTTGACACCCAGGGGACACCCAGACGCCCAGGGGACACCCCAGCACCGAGGGGACACTCGGGTGCCCAGGGGACACCCCGGCTCCACGGCCGCCACTCACCAGCTCGTAGGCTCCCAGCTTTTCCACGGCCTTGTAGATCTTCCAGAGGTTAACTGGGAATCAATCAAGGGGACAGGCTGAGGGTCAGGAGGACACGGGACCCGAGCACGGCCACCCCCCCGTCCCTGTCCCCGGGTGGGGGGGACATACTCTGCTTGAAGCCAAGGTGCGGGATCCTCTCGATGGGCGTGTGCCGCTCCTTCATGAACTTGTAGAGGCTGACGAGGAAAGCCTCCTCTTCCTCCTTCTCCTTGTCCTTGTCCTCCTCGTCCTTCTCCTCCTTGTCCTTGTCCCCACCTTCTCCCACCGCCTTGTCCTTCTCGGCGCCATCCCCGGCCCCCGGCGCGTCCTGCGGGACACGGGGCTGAGTTTTGGGGGAGCTGCGGCCCCTTCACCCGCACCCCCGTTCTCTGCAGCCGGGAGAGCTCCGGACCCGTTCCCCGGGAAGCTCCGGACCCGTTCCCCGAAGCTCCGGGGCTGTTCCCCGGCAGCCCCGGGCCCGTGGCCAAGTTGGTCAAAGCGCTGGATGCGGGTGAGAACACGAGGAGCGGCTTCCAGGAAAACAGACGGGCAGAAATTCCGAAATTCAGGGCCCCCCCCCCCCCCGCGCCGCCGCCGCCGCCTTTCTCAGCTAAAAATGTTCCTCGTTTGTTTGTTCTACATTTTCCGGAGTTATAAAACTTGTTGCTATTTTTGGGCAAAGAAGCTGCTCGGCTCCCAAGTCCGCCCTTTTCTATTTTTTTCAGTCTTTCTTTTTTTCTTTTTTGTTCTTTCTATTCATTTAACGGCTTGTGACAGACACCGGATTTTAACGGCTGAAAGAGTTCAAAGCTTTCTTTTTTTTCTTTTCTTTTTTGGGTTTGTTTTTTTTTTTTTTTCGTGTGTGTGAAATAAAAAGCTGCTGGGGGGAGGGAAAAACTCCAGCGCCACAAAATCCAAACCCCTTTTCCTCACGAGGAGAAAAAATAATTACAAAAACGATCCTGTTCCTATGGGACCGCTCACTTCTCCCCCCAAAAATGCCATTTTGGGTCCGTTGCCCCCCTCGCCCCCCACCCAAAGCTGGGAATTTCCCATTTCTCGCTCTCATCCTCACTTCCACCGGCGGCCAAAGCGCTGTTTGCGCTCCTCCCGCCCTCCCCCGAATTTTGGGGCGTTCAGCACCCCCCAAAAACCCGCGGGGTGCACTCACGGCGGGCTGGGCGGGGCTGGGGGGGTCCCAGGGGTCTCCTTGCGGCTCTTGGTTCTTCTCCATGGGGGGAAATCGCCGCCTGTGGGTTCGGGACGGGACCTGGGAGGGAGAAAGAGCGGGAGGGTGAGACCCCAAATTGCTGCTGCCCCCCTAAAATGACGGGGCAATCGGGGGGATTTGGGGTTACCCCTCGGGCACCGGAACCGGCCCGAGGCTGCTCCGTCCGTGCCTCCCCCCTGCGCCCCCCGTTCCGGGCTCGCCGCTCCCAAATCCCCCCCGTGTTTTTGAGGAAAAACCCCGGGAAAACGGCGAAAAGCGGCGATGCCAACCTGGGGAAGGAGCGGGGCGGGCAGAGGGGGTCCCGAGGGGGTCCCCAGGTGCTCCCCACGCCCCCCGACCCCACCCGAGCCCCTCCGGTGCCCCCGGTCCCGCTCGCGCTCACCGGCCGCGCCCGCGCCACGTGACCGAGGGGCGGGGCCGCCGCGCCCCCTTCGCTGCCCATTGGCTGGGGCCAACACGCCCCTTCTCCTATTGGGCAGCGGCGCTGTCTGTCCCCGCCCCCCGCGAGGGGCACGCCGGGAGTTGTAGTCCTGAAGCGGCAGCGCGCGCGCGGCTGCGGGTGAGCGCACCTGGGCACAGGTGTGTGCAGAGAGGGGTCTGTGCGCGTGTGCGGGGCACGCGCGGGTGCCCAGGTGTGTTTGCACGGGCACAGAGGCGCCAGGGGTGTGCAGGTGGGCACGGCCAGGTGCGTGTGCCCGTGTGCAGGCGGGCACGTGTGTGTGTGTGTGTGTGTGTGTAGGTACAGGTGTGCAGCGGGTGCAGGTGCCACACACACAGAGGAGTTTATCAGGTGCAGGTGTCACACACACCTGTGTGTACAGGTGCCGGTGTCCCACACCTGTGTGGGCAGTTACCGGTGTCACACCACTTCCCCCCCAGGTGTTTATCCGGGACCGGTGTCTCCCCCATGTCCCGCCCCCGCCGCCCCGGTTCGGTTCCCGGCACCGCTGACGCGATTTCCTCGTTTCCCGGCGCCGCTCCGAGCGCAGGAAACCGCGGCGGCTTTTGGGGCAAAACGCGGCCGGTTCGGGGCTGAACGAGCCCCGCCGGTGCCAACAACCCCCGCAACCCCCGACCCGCCGGTACCGGGGGCGGCACCGGGCTCTAATTACACCCCTAAAGAGATAACAACAATCATTATCACAACATTAATTCCGGGCGCTTCGGCGGCGGCGCTTCCCGAACTCATCCCGAATCCCGCCCCGCTCCTCAGCCCCCGGGGCCGCTCCTCCTCCCCGAATCACCCAAACCCCGCCGGTTTAGGCCCAAAGTGGCGGGGCTGGAGCGTCACGGCCCGGAATAGCGCGGGAGCGCTGCCAGGCCGTGACGGCGGCTGAGTAATGGGCTGAAGTCATCCTCCCTATCCTCCCTTCCCCATCCCGCGCCGCCGCTTTGGCCAAACCCCCCCCCCGGCATCCCGGGGG
The DNA here is from genome assembly GCA_035584835.1 of Tangara arthus. NCBI lineage: Eukaryota > Metazoa > Chordata > Aves > Passeriformes > Thraupidae > Tangara > Tangara arthus. Next base: position 870,931 of record JAWMQZ010000082.1, read on the forward strand.
GCTGCGGAGGGGCCGGGGACCCCCGGGGGCGGCCGCGGCTCCGGGACCCCCGCGGGGCTCCCGGTGCGTTCGGCATTTCGGGGTTCCCGGCGGGTCCCGCTCGGGACGCGGTGATCGCGGGGGACGCGCGGCTCGGGGCGGCCCCCGGGACCCCCCAGCCCCCCGGGACCCCCGGACTCACCGGCGGAGGCTCGGGCAGCGCTCCCGGAGCGGAGCGCGGGTGTCGCGGAGCGGGACGGAGCCCGGGATGAGTCAGCCCCGCTCGGGGAAGTGGCGTGTGCGAGCCGGAGCGGGGCGAGCCGCAGCCATTGACTCTTTCCTTACCGGAACGGACGCGCTTTTGGGGCTTCTCCCCCCGCGCCCCGAATGACTGGGCCGGACTTTCCCGGCCCCAAAGCGCCGCTCCCCGCGGAGGAGCCGCCCCGAGGGCGGGGACAGGGCGGGATGCCCCGGGATCGCGGTCCCGATCCCTTCCCGGGGGTCCCCGGCATTCCGGGGACGCTGTCCCCTGTCCCCTGTCCCGGGATTGCCAATCCCCGTCCCGCGGCACCGCAGCCGCTCCCACGCCGGGGACAGTCGGGGCTCAGCCCCTCGAGAATCCCCCCCCGCTTCGACTCGGGAGAGAGTCCCGAAAAATGAGAGAAAAAGAAAAAAAAAATCCCCCGGTGACTCATTTTGGGCCAAAAAGCCGAGAAAGCAGCAGCGGGGGGAAGGCGGGAGGGGCACCGGGCTCCTGCCGCCCCTCCCGGGGTGGGAAGGGGGTGAAGGAGCCGCGGGCGCCACCGAACCCCCCCTTCCCCGCCGTGCCCGCGACAAACCCGGGATTTCGCGAGAATGGGTGAAATAAACCAGCAAAAAGCCCCGCTCGGGGTTTTGTTCCCGGTTTGTGTCCGGGCTGGGATGTCCGGAGCTGCGGGAAGGGGGGGCCCTGCCTCAGTTTCCCCTCGCTCCCGATCCAGCCTTGCCAGCTCTCTCGGCGCTGGGATGGAAGGGATTTCAGGGATAAATAAAGGGATTTTAGGAACGGCTCGGATTTCAGGAATAAATAAAGGGATTTTAGGAACAGATCGGGTTTCAGGAATTAACGGGATTTTTAGGAACAGCTCGGGTTTCAGGGTCCTGGGGCTAGCTGAGCACCCCTGGAGCACCAATCCCTGGAATATCAGTTCCTGGAATAACAACCCCTGGAAGAGCAATTCCTGGAGCAGCAGCTCCTGGAATATCAGCGCCTGGAGCATCAATTCCTGGAAAATCATCCCCTGGAGCACCAATCCCCGGAGCAGCAGCAGCAGCCTCTGGAATTCCCATCCCTCGGAGCAGCAGCCCCGGGAGGAGCGAGGGAAGGGCCGCACATCCCTCCTGGAATCCCCGCGGAGCCCCGGGAGGCAGCGCCGGCCGCTCCTCGGAGCGGAGAAATCCCGGGAAGAGCGAGGGAGCGGCGCGGGCAGAGCCCGGCGGGTCGGGAACTGCGGCTCCGGGTGTTCCCGAGGGAGCGCCACCCCCAGGAACAGCAGGAGCAGAATTCCAGGGGTCTCAGCAGGAAGAGACCCCTCCCCTGGAGATCCATATCCCAGGAAAAGCAGGAGCAGAATTCCCGGGGTCTCAGCAGGAAGAGATCCCAGAACTGATCCCATCCCAGAATTCGGCTCCTGGATCCCGTTCCCAGCTGCTGCTCCAGGCTCTGATCCTTCCATTCCCTTTTTTCAGGGATTTGTCCCCATCTGCTGCCCCCACCCCACTCTGGGGTTATTCCTTCCAGGCCCCTCTCCAAAGTGTGCAAAATTTATTTTCCTTGAAAACAGTAAAAAAAGGGAATAATCCCAGAAAATGGAGAGAACGGGGGCCAGGAGTAACAGTCAGTCCAAAAACTGGGAATTACAGACTGGGAAGGACACAGGGAGGGAATTCTGGGACAGACAGACAGAATTTTGGGACAGACAGGAAATTTTGGGATACAGAGAGGAAATTTTGGGACACACAGAAGAAATTTTGGGACACAGAGCAGCCTGGGTTCACAGTGAAGAGCAGGAATTTCCAATCCCAGGGAAAAGCTGCTGGATCCTGGTTGGATCTGTCCGGCCGGGACATCCCTGAATCCCAACCTTCCCAGGGATTTGGGATTTTGGGATTTCTCAGCATTCCCTGCTGGATCTGGAGTGGCTCCAGGGTCAGTTCCCCCCTCTCACCAGGATATCCGACAGGTCCTCGGTGCTCTCCAGCTTCAGATTCTGGGAATGGGAAGGAAAAGCTTTGGAATGAAATCCCCTGGGATGAGGCTTGGGAGCAATCCCAGCCCCTCCTGCCCTGCCCAGAGGCTTTTCCAGGGAATGGGGACAGAGCAGGAATTTCCTCATGGGAAGGGGCCCCCAGGGGGGGTTGGAGTCTCCATCCCTGCAGGAATTCCAAGGAATTCCTGGGTGTGGAAGGAATCCCTGTGGGGATTGGGCACATTGTAACCTTGGAGAGCTTTTCCAGCCTCAGGAATTCTGGGATTTTGGGATTCTGTTCTTATCCAGAGTCCAGAATGCTCGGGATGGCTCTGAGGGACAAACCCTGCACGAGCTGGGAACGTTCCCATTCCCTGGCAAAACTGGGAATGAGCTGTATTCCATGGAAAACCTGGGATGGATGGAACAAGCTGCATTCCCTGGAATCCCCGGGACTGGTGGGAATGGCTCCCTGCTCTCACCTTCTCGTTGGCCAGGTGCAGGAGGGACACGAAGGCCAAGGGCACCGACAGGTCGGTGGCCATGGTAGGAGGGAGCCTGTGGAAAAGTGGGATCGGGATCAGAGCCTGGGAATGCCCGAGCAGCCAGGAATGCCCAGGAGGGGGACTGGGCTCTTCCCTGGGAACACCCTCAGGGGTTTGCCCTGTCCTGGTCCCAGTCCCATTCCCTTTCGGGATTTTCCCTGTCCCATTCCCATCCCAACATCTAGAGGGATTTTTCCATTCCCATTCAGATTTTCCCTGTCCCATTCCAATTCCCATGAAGGATTTTCCCACTCCCATTCCCATTTGGGATTATACCTGTCCCATTCCCATTATTCCCATCCTGGATTTTCCTATTCTCATTCCCATACTTCCCATTCCCATTTGGGATTTTCCCATTCCCATTATTCCCATTCCCATTTGGGATTTTCCCTGTCCCATTCCCATTTGGGATTTTCCCATTCCCATTACTCCCATTCCCATTTGGGATTTTCCCTGTCCCATTCCCATTTGGGATTTTCCCATTCCCATTATTCCCATTCCCATCTGGGATTTTCCCATTCCCATTAGGGATTTTCCCTGTCCCATTCCCATGCAGGATTTTCCCTGTCCCATTATTCCCATTCCCATTTGGGATTTTCCCATTCCCATTAACTCCCATTCCCGACCTGTGCCGCAGATCCTTGATGAGGTCACTCAGGTTTTTCTCTCCGGCCACCTTCACATCCGTCCCTTCCCCGGCCTCCTCCCCCTGCTCAGGAAAATCCAGGAATGCAGAGCCCCCAAATTGCATGGAAAACCCCTGGGAACCTCAGCCCGTCCTGGCCAATGGGAAACTTGGGGCTGATCCCAAAAAATTGGGGTTTATCCCCATTGGATTGGGGTTCATACCATGGGAATTGGGGTTTATCCACAGAACTGGGGTTTATCCCATGGGATTGGGGTTTATCCCATGGGATTGGGGTTTATCCCACGGGATTGGGGTTTATCCCCAAGGGATTGGGGTTCATCCCCACGGGATTGGGGTTTATCCCACGGGATTGGGGTTTATCCCCATGGGATTGGGTTTATCCCCATGGGATTGGGGCTGATCCCAGGAACTGGGAAGGAACCCCTGCAGAATTCCCAGTAGGAATTTCCCTTCCTGACCTCTCCCTGCTCCGTCAGCAGCTCCCACATGTTCCTCTTCAGCCTCCTCATGTCCATCCTCTTGGCTGTCCTGGCGTACTGGATGGGGATCTTATGGACCTGAGGGGGAAATCTGGGATTATCTGGGATCATCATCAGGATCATCATTGGGATCACAATGCTCATAATTCCTGATTTTCCATGGGAATAACAGCGAGTGTGGCCTTGCTGCCAATCCCAATGTTTAGTATGGGAATTGTTCCTCTGGGAATGCCAATCTTGGCAATCCCTGGAACCACGGGGGTGTCCTGGGATTTTTAACCCTGGAGGTGCTGAGAGGTTTTTGCTCCAGCCCAGACCAGGAAGGAATTCCCTGTTCTAATGAGGAATTCCCAGTCCCAGGGAGGAGTCTCCAGCCCAGTGTTCCCAGTCCCCGTTCCCAGTGCTTCCAGTGACCTTGGGGGGCTCAGCAATCAGTTCCAGCTCCCCGCAGCCGGGGCCGTTCCCGCTGTTGATCCCGCAGTGCTCCGGAGCCTCGGGATGAGCCGGGAGCGGGAGCAGCCCCGCCTGGTCCGGGAATTCTGCGGGATCGGGATCGTCATCGCTGTCAGGAACCTGCCAGGGGACACAGGGGGGACACCAGAGTCACTGGGGAGGAGCCAGAGGCAGCAGGAACTGCTCCAGAGGGTGGGAATTCCTGCCCGGCTTCCCCAGGGAATTGGGTTTATCCCCACATGGAATTGGGGTTTACCCCATGGGATTGGGTTTATTCCCATGGGATCGGAGTTTACCCCATGGGATTGGGTTTATTCCCATGGGATCGGAGTTTACCCCATGGGATTGGGGTTTATCCCCTTGGAATTGGGTTTATCTCCATGGAATTGGGTTTATCCCCATGCAATTGGGGTTTACCCCATGGGATTTGGGCTCATCCCCGTGGAACGGGGCCAAGGCTGAAGCCAAGGCAGCTGCAGGGAGCAGAAATCCCAAAGTTTTCCCACCCCTGGGAATATCCAGGCCAGGCTGGACACCAGGGCCCTGCAGCTCTGGTTCCTCCCCTCAGGAATTGCCTGGCCATGGATTTTATCCCAGCAGGAATTCCCCAGTCCCAGGCTGTACCTGCAGGGCAGGGCAGAAGTTGGAGGTGTCGTTGGGGTTGTTGTAATCGTAATCCTCAACTCCAGCCTCGCTGTCCAAGGCTCCCACTGGATCCGAGCTGGGGCTGAGCTGGGGGAAAACATTCCAAAATATTCCTGGGAAAAGGTTGGGCCTTGGCCCTTCATCCCCCTTTTTGCCCTTCCAGGCAGGGTTTGTGGTGAGAGCAGCCCTGGGGAACATCCAGAACATTCCCAGGGTTTGGTGAGGACAGGTTTGGTGTTGGCAATGATTCCCTGAGATGATTTGCCTGGGATATTTCCCAGGATGATTCCCTGGAATGACACCTTGGGATGATTCCGTAGGACAATTCCCTGGAATGGCCCCCCAGGATGATTCCCTGGAATTCTTTTGGGAATTCTCACCTTGACATGGGGTTTGAGGAAGAGCTGCCCCAGGTTCTTGGGGTCATAGTTGAAGTCTGCAGGGAGCGTGGTGCTCCGGCTGTTCTGGCTCTCCAGGATGGATTTGGCCAAAGTTGTGGATGCCTGGGAATGGGACAGGACAGCTCCATGGAAAAATGGGCAGCTCCACCAGTTTTCCATGGAAAAACAGGGAGTGTTTTGTCTGGGAAGGGATAGGGTGGGAGGTGTCCCCCAGGACACGCAGCTGGAGCTGCCCAAATCCTGGGAATTCCAGGCTGCTGTGGGAAAAGGGCTCTGTGGGCACCTTGGTCTTCTGGAAATAGGCCTGGAAGTCGATGTCCTCCTGGAAATCCAGCTCGAAAACCTTCCTGGGAACCCTCTGCCGGGAATCCTTCTCCAGGCCTGGGGCTGCTGAGGGACAGCAGGGAAAAGGGGAAAAGGGGGAGACGGAAAAGGGGAAAGGAAAAAGCTCGGAATTCCAGAATTGAGCCCTTCCTAGCCCAGAATTCCAGGATTGAGCCCTTCCCAGTCTGGAATTCCAGGATTGAGCCCTTCCCAATCTGGAATTCCAGGATTCCAGCCCCTCCCAGCCCAGCATTCCAGGTCTCCCTGCCCTGGGCACTCACGGGGCTGGCGGGGCCGGAAGCGCCAGTGCTCGGGGCCGGCCCACATGGAGAGCACGCGGGGGCTGAAGTAGGAATATTCCCCGGGATTCAGGGACACGTGCAGGCTCATCGTGCCGATGTCCCCCTCTCCCAGGGGAGCTCCAGTGCTCCTGGAAAAAAAAAAAGGAAAAGGAATGGCAGCTGCTCAGAACTCCATCAGCATCCCTGGGGTTTGTAATCCCTGCTCAGAATTTCTGGTATTTGTTATTCCTGCTCAGAATTCCCTTGGCATTCCCAAGGGATTTGTTATTGCAGTTCAGAATTCCCTTGGTATTCCCAAGGGATTTGTTATCCCTGCTCAGAATTCCCTCGGCATTCCTGAGATTTCCTCCCTGGCACTGGCAATTCCCCTGGAATCCAGCCCAGACCCCATCCCTGGATCCCAGCCCCACCTCTTGCTGTGGCCCAGGGAGTCTCCGTTGGGCTGGAATTCCTGGTTGTTCCCGTCCCCAGCCGGGGATTCGGGCTGGAATTCGGGCTGGGAGGGGGCCCAGCCCTCGCCCTCCTCGCTGTCGGGATCCAGGTTGGGATCGAAGGCGTGCTCGCTCTTCCGGAACTTCTCCAGGAGCGCCGACACCGACTGCAACACACGAGTCCCCGACCTGGATTGGGGAATCTGCCTGGATTGGGAATTCCCACCTGGACTGGGGATCCCACTTGGATCAGCAATTCCCAACCTGGACTGGGAATTCCCACCTGGATTGGAAATTCCTTATCTGAATCAGGAATCCCACCTGGAGTGGGAATTCCTAACCTGGATTGGGGATCCTGCCCGGATCGGGAATGTGGCTCGGGAACTCCTAATATCGCTCAGGAATTCCCACCTGGATCAGGAATTCCCATCTGGCTCGGGAATGCCTAATCTGGCTCTGAAATTTCCAAACTGGCTCAGGAATCTGTGTTAGGAATTCCCACTTGGATCAGGAATTCCCACTGGCTCTGGAATCTGGCTCAGCAATTCCCACCTGGATCAGAGATTCCCACCTGGCTCAGGGATTCCCACCCACCTCGTCGTGGGACTCCTCATCCCACTTGGTGAACTGGAATCCGGCCAGGGAGGAGCAGATCCGGCGTTTTTCCAGGCACGGGGCCAGCAGGGCTGCAGAGAGGGGGGATACAGGTGAATTCCTGGGATCCCAGCAGGAATTCCCACCTGGATCAGGAATTCCCAACCTGGCTCAGGACCTCAAACCTCCAAAATTCCTGCACAGGATCCCAAATTAGGATGGGGGGAGTGGAGAGGGGGATCCGGGAATGGAGGGATTAGGGAATGGGGGTGGGAATGGGAATCCAGGAATGAAATTCAGGAATTCCCACCTGGCTCAGGACCTCAAGGCTCCCAAATTCCCACTTTTCCAGCAGCTGGAGCAGGATCCAAGCAGGGAACAAATGCAGGGAAAAGGGCAGGAAAAGCAGGGAAAAGGCTGGGAAAGGCTGGGATTCACCTTTTAGACCCGGCAGCGTGACAGGATGGGAGCTGGGCAGGGCCAGGCTCTCCGAGGAGGGCAGGGGGACAATTTCAGAGGGGAAAAGGAGCCGGCTCTGGAAGCCCTGGGAGCGCAGCCCCGTCAGGAAAATGCCGGAGGCGTTGCACTCGTCAAAGGCGGCGACTGCTCGCTGGAACATGGGATCCACCTGGAAAACCGGGAATTAGGGAATGGGAACCCAGGAATGGAGAGGGAATTAGGGAATGGGGATGGGAATCAGGGAATGGGAATGGGAATTAGGATGGAGGAGTGAAAAGGGGTATCAGGGAATGGAGAGGGGAATCAGGGAATGGAGGAGTGGAGAGGGGAATCAGGGAATGGAGAGGGGAATCAGGGAATGGGGATGGGAATGGGAATCCAGGAATGGAGAGGGGAATCAGGGAATGGGGATGGGAATTGGGGAATGGGAATCTGGGAATGGAGATGGATATTGGGGAATGGGAACCAGGAATGGAAAAACAGGACAGAATGGTAGGAAGGATGAGGAGCAGGACAGGGAGGATGAGGAGCAGCCCAGACCCACCTCAGGCCTCTGGCTGCCCTCGGGCACGTTGATGTTGCTCAGGTTCTGCTCGATGGTTTTGAAGCCTTGCTTCTTCTTTGGCTGAGCCTTCCTGGCAGCCTCGGGCGCTGGGCTGGAGTCTGGCATGGGAAAAGGGACAAATTCCACCTCAGAAGGGTTGGGATACCCCAAAGGAGGGAGAAAACCTGGAATTTGTACAGCAAACTGCAGCGGGCATTGAAATTCCTCAGGATCTGTGGGCATGAGCAACATTCCACTGGCTTCTTATGGCTTCTGTTTGGCAAAAACCTGCCCCTGTTTGATCCCAAAGTGCAACCTGAAATCACTGAGTGACAGATCCAGCTCCTCCTCCCACCCCTCCCTGCTCCAGCATTCCAGGAGAACCCATCTGGGATCTCCCAACCCACGGAAAATCCAATTAATCCAATTAATCCCAAACCCCTTCAGAACTCCCAAAGAGCACCGAGGCTCCCCCCGATCCTGGCTGGGAAATGAGGGAATCCCTGGGGATTTTTGGGAAGAAAAGAGGGAATTCCCACCTTCCTGGGGGCTGTCTGGGTCCCGGGCAGGGGGTGGCTCCTTGCCCAGGTGGCCCAGGACCCTGAAGGTGTCGGCGTGCACGGAATCCACGCGCATGGCGTAGATCTTGGCGCTGGCGTCCAGAGTCCCGGCTGCCACCTGCAGGGACAGGGAATTCCCAGCTGGACAGGGAAACCCCCACCTGGGCCATCCCCCCAGGGCTCTGCACCCCCAGGGAAATCGGAATAAATAAATACAATAACAAGGAAAGGGTTTAGTGAAAGCTATGGACACCCCAAAGGGTGTTCTCCCCACAGTTTGGGGTTTTTTTTTTCGGATTGCAGCTAAAAATCCTTTAGGAATTGTTTAGAAATGCCAATTTTGTGCAGTGGTTTTGGTTTGTTAATTGGAGAATTTTTTGGTTCATGTATAATATAATATAATAATGAATTATAATGTAATTTGGAAATAGTTGGCTTGTGGAAGGGGCTAACAGCGGGCCTACTAGCTAAAGGAGTGAGAAGAAGCTGAGAAGCAAGAAGAAGCTGATAAGGAGCTCTCTCCAAGGAGACTGAGAGAAGAAAGATAAGAGATGACTGCCTCAACAGCAACATTGGCTTCTGATTCTGATAACGTAAATTATTACATCTGTATTGTCTCACCCTTCATGTGAGAGCGAAAATGGAGTACAAGTTTTTGAAACACCTCTCAGCTGCCCCATCTCTGGGTCAGAAAAGGACATGATCCAACAGAAATGAAGCAGCAGCAGCAGCAGCAGGGACCCCTCTGACCTGGAAGTTTGTGAGCTCCGAGTTCTTCTGCTTCAGGATGTCGGTCATGTAATCGATCAGGTGCAGCCCAAAGGCGTTCTTGGTGGTGATTTTCTGCAAGAAAGCACCCAGAAGAAAAAGCTGGGACCCTTCCCCTGGCCAGGGACACCCACGGGGCCCAGCCATGGGACGAGAGGAACAGGCAGGAAAAAGTCCCACAGGAACATTTTCCTGGGATTGCCCAGAGATATTCCAGAAGCGTGTGCACAGAACCCACGGCCCAGCTGGGACCAGACACCCCTTTATGGTCCTTTAACCTGCCAAAGCCCCGGGTGTCTCAAACCCCGCTGCTGAGGGGTTTTAAACCCCGCAGGGCCCAAACGCGCCTGCCCTGACTCACATTCTCGGTGGAGAGCTTGATGCAGGTGCTGTAGTGCTCCGAGATCTGCGCGTTGGTCCATTGGGGCAGCGGCGGCTGCCAGCTCTCGGTCCTGCGGGACACAGCGGGGTCGGTACCGGGGCTCCCCTCAGCCCGGGCTCTCCCCTCAGCCCCGGCCCAGCGGGATCGGTGCCCGGGCTCTCCCCTCAGCCCCGCGGGGGTCGGTGCCCGCATTCCCCCCTCGGCCCAGGCATCGCGCACCGGCCCTACCTGAGCGATGGGGAACCGAGGCCCTGCAGCGACGAGTCCACAGCCCTGGAGCGGCGGCGCTGGCGCCTCTCGCGCTCATCGTCATTGTCGGGGCACTCAGCGAACACGGGGGTGCCGGTGCTGCCGGGAGCCCGCAGGGTCGGGGACAGGAAGGCGGCGGCGGTGGCAGCAGGGCGGGGGCTGCACACAGCCATGGCCATGGCTCCGCGCTACGCAGAGGCCGAGCCCGCCATCCCCGGGGCCACGCCCCCTCCGCGCCTTCCTGCCAATCAGCGCGCGGCGCGCCCGCCCCCGAGGCGGGTTTGAATGGCGGCGCGCGCTCAGTAACGGTCGCGAGGGTGAAGGGGGCGGGGCTTCGCTCTGAGGGAGCCGTGAGGGGGCCCGGGAAGGGAAGGGGCGGCTGTGCCATTTCCCCCTTTTTCCCCCCTAATTTCGGGGCCGGAGCGAGGTCAGCGGCCTCCGGTGCTGCCCTGGAACCCCCCCGGAAGGAGGAGGAGCCAGAGCAGCGCCGCTTACCCCGGAATCGCCGAGGTAATCTTGGAATCTTTGGGATCACCGAGTCCAAGATGAGCCCGATTCCCACCTTGTCACTGAGTGCAACATCCAGGCCTTCCCCTCCAGGTGGGTCCCGATATTCCCTTTGCCCTTCCAGGTGTGTTCCCACATTCTCTGGACTCTCCAGGTGTAATTCCCACATTCCCTGTCACTCTACAACATGTATTCCCACATTCCCCGTGACTCCAGGTGTAATTCCCACATTCCCTGTCACTCTCCGGGTGTGTTCCCCCATTCCCCGTGACCCTCACCTGGCTCCAGGTCCCACTTTCCTGGGAGACGTTCCTGGGAGAGCCCCGAGCTCTGTGCCTGAGGCAAAGCTCCGCCAAGAGGAAAGGAAATCCATGGCTTTTCCTTCTGGAGCATCCCGCGTGCTCTGGGAGCTTTAGAAAAAAATTGGGCTGGCCTGGATGTGCCAGATGCGTCCCCAAAGCTTGGGAATTCCACTGCATTCCAGAGTTTGGGAAGAGGGGTTTGACTCCACCGGGAGCAGGAGCTTTTCCGGCATTCCCAGCCGGAATTTGGGATTTAGGGACGCAGCCGCTGGGTGCCGCCGTTTTTCCCGGCGGTTTTTCCCGGCGGTTTTTCCCGGCCGAGCCGCTGGATGGAGCAGGAGGAAAAGCCGTGGATTGATCTCCGCAGGAATGGTTCCCAGGATTTCCCCTCCCCGCACGGAGCAGCCAAGGGGTCACAGAACCATGGAATTGTTGAGGGTGGAAAACACCTTTGGGATCATTAAATCCGAGCTCCAGCGCGGGATGGAGCCGCGGGATCTCCCTGGGGAGGAGGGATAATCCGGATTTAGGGAATGGTGTCCCTATCCAGGATATTCCAGGCTCCCGGGAAGGGCTGATCCAAGGAAACATCACCCAGCCCTGACCCCAGGATGGGAGTGACAGCTGGGTTTCCATAGAACCCCTTCCAAAGGCAGCCATCCATCAGCCAAACAAGGACAATCCCATTTTTCCTAAGGAATGTGTGGATTTAGGGTGATCCTTAACCTCCAAATCCCAGTTTGATTTTGGCTCCATCTATCCCTCTGGAGCTGATCCACACTTGGGTTTTTATTCCACACTCAACTACACAAAGAAAATCCCGTTTCCTCAATTGAGCCCTTCCTGGGCTCAGTTCACAGTTGAGTTTTTATAGAACCCATTCCAAGAACAGCCATCCATCAACTGGAACCAAACAAGGAAAATTCCATTTTTCCTGAGGAATATGTGAATTTAGGGTGGTCCTCAACCCCCAAATCCCAGTTTTATTTTGGCTCCATCCATCCCTCCGGAGCCAGGCTCTATTCCTGCCAGGACAGAGCAGGAAGGATCTCAGCTCTGCCTTCATCCAACCCCAAAAATGGCAAAGGAATCAACGCTTGGAGCCTGGAATCTCCTTGGAAGAGCAGCCTGGAATCTCCCTGGAAGATTCCAAGCACCCGGGAGGCCCTGGCCAATTCCCAGACCTGGAGGATCTGAACCACTTTGGGGTTTTTTTGTCCCCCTGATAATGTGGGGGCTGAGCAATGGGGTCGATCCCTTCCCGCGGCTGCTCCAGGATATTTGGGAGAGGCTGGAAAATCCCCAGCTGGGTTTGGGATGTGTTTTCCTGGGAGCAGCCCCCGCTTTCCGTGGCTGCTGTAAACAAATCAATCTCTGCAGCTGAGCCCATCCTGGAGGAGACTCCAAGGAATTCTGACAGGTTTTATGCCCGAATAAATCATTCCTGCCCTGGCAACGGCATTGGATTTTCCCCCGGCATCAGCAGGAACGTTCCTGGATGGAAGGGGGAATTGAGGGAATGGATCGCTGTGACAGCAATGGTACAAAGGGCTGTGATCCCTCCCTGGCTCCAGAAATCCCTGCCAGGACTCGATTCCCAGCTCCTCACAATTCCCAAAATCCCGGGAGGATGTGGGGATGCTCCTGGGTGCAGGGAGAGGTTTCCTTCAGGAGCTGCCGGGGCTTTTCCAGCTGGGCTTGGGAAGGGTTTGGGAGGATTTGGGGCACTGGGCTGTGCCTGAGCTGTGGGGTGGGAAACTTGGGAACAGGGGAGGGAATGGGGATTGGAGGAGACCTTGCCTGGAACAGGCATGGAATGGGCAGGGAATGAGCTCGGAATGGGCAGAGATACCCACCTTGGGACCAACTGACCATTCCCTGGCTATTCCCTGAATGCAAGCCTGGAAAAGGCCTTGGATTTGGGATTTCAGGGCATTCTCCCCCTGTTTTCCCCTTCCAGGGCCATGTCCATCCCCTCCGGCCATGGCTCCAGGGCCACGAGGGAAAGCTGGAGAGAGGGAAAGGGGTTGGATCTTTCCAAGATTTCATTGGGAAGCTCTGTTCTGCCTGGCTGCCGCACGCGCTGCTCACATCCAGCTGGGATGGATTCTTTTCCCTTTAGTGGGAATGTTCTGGAAGAGGCTGGAGTGTCACAGACCTCAGGGTGGCCCCAATCCCTTCTCCTGGTCCTCATTCCCTGGGAATGATCCCAATCCCTTTTCCCTGCCCCTCATTCCCTGAGAATGGCCCCAATACCCTCTCCCACCCCTCACTCCCAATGAGCAGTGAGGATCTGACCTCTGGTGCTCTCATTCCCTGTGTTTTATCCCCAATTCTTTTGCCACAAATCCCAGGATTTCCCAGAATTTTGGTACCCTGTCCAGCCTGGCCTCGGACACTCCCAGGGATCCAAGGGCAGCCAGAGCTCCTCTGGGAATTCCATCCCAGCCCCTCAGGGAGGAATTTCTTCCTAAAAAATCCTGGCTAGAGTGTGGATCCCCCAGGATTCCTTAAATCCTCTTGCATGCCCTTGGTTGCTCCAATGAATAATTAATTTCTAATTAAGCCCATCCTTGTGGAAGCAATTCCTTCTCTCCCCTTTTCCCTTCCTTCCCTCTGGAATTCCCGATACCCAGGAGGTTCCTCGGCCCTGGAAACACCAAATCCAGTTGAATTCCTCATTTCCCACCCCAAAATTCCCACTCAGCCCAGGCTGGTTCCTAATGGCTGCTGCCGGCAGCTCCTGTTCAGAGCTCAGCAATTACCAGGGTAATTAACGCTAATTACTGCTGGGAACAAGCTGGAATTCTCCACCCTCCAGGAACCCCAAATCTGTCGGAATCTGCCCCAAAAATGAAACTGGGCATTCCTGAAAAACGTGAATTCACTTCCATCCTGATGTCCTGAACCCAAATCATTCCTCCCTGAGCTCTGAGTTTTTGGGAAGCATCCCAGAGCCCCCGGGTGCCATGGAAACTGCGGGATCCACCCCGGGAGCCGGGAGCTGCCTTGAGTTCCCGGGGTTTTTTATTTTCTGGGATATTTTGGACTTGGCATTAAGCAAACATTTATGCAAAACGCTGGAATGCATCCATGGAAATGAGGCTGAACCAGAGAGGGAATTGAGCGGGATGGGCTCGCTCAGAGCTGCAGATCCCACTTGGAAAGCACCAAAAACGACAAAATTTGGGGTTTTTTGCGGTCAGCCCCGATTTTGGGGGATTTCCCATGGAATTGGAGATGGAGGGATAACCCAAAGCCCCAGGAATGTGGAATTCCCTTTCCTTGTGCGGCTGAGGGGGATTTTTGTACCTCATTTTATGGGGTGGGGGTGAAATTCCGCTTTAGGGACAGCCGTGTTAAAGGATGGGATGCTCCTGATGGATCTGTTGGGATCTGAATCCCACCAGGAAGGGATAATCCCAATGAAGGAAATGGCTCCGTTGGGATCTGAATCCCACCAGGAAGGGGGATCCCGCCCGGCGTTCACAGGAAGCTCAGCCAGGAACATGTGGATATTTATCTCTCCTTTTTCCCCAATAAAATCACTGATGGAAAACCAACAGCCAGAGTTTACCGGGCCCGTGGGGTTGAGCTGAGCCCAGGAATGCTGCTTTAATTAAAATCCAGAATTCCAGTCGGCTGGAACTGCCAGCAGGGGCGGGATGCTCCTGCAATTCCCACCTGGAATGTCCCTCTTGGAAAAGCACGGATTGCGTGTTCCTGTTGGAGCAGTGGGATTTGGGGAGCCCAGCCCGGGAAGGGGAGCCGGGTTCCATCAGGGACACCGGAAACGCCAGGAATCACCCGGAGAACGGAGCGGCCCCAAGCCCTGCCCGTGCTCCAGGAGGGATCGGAGCCTTTTCCCTGATTTGGGAATCAGTGCTGGGCTCCCAGCCCTGAATTTGAGGAGGAATTTTGGGAATTGTCCCTTTTCCTGTTTCAGTGACCTTTCAGGGCAAACCCCTCCCACTGAGGGTGCCCCAAACCCATCATCCATCTTTTTTATGGAATTTTAGCTTTTCCACCTCTTCCCTCTCCCACCCCTTCTCTCCTTGTTAAGGGATAACGAACCATTCTCCACATCAAAGGAATATTTATCCATGAAAATCCACGCTGGGACAATCCCGAGACACTTTGGAAAGGACGGTTGGGTTCCCTCTCTCTTGGGATACTCCCATGGGAAGAACGTCCCAGAAAGTTCCTTCCAGCTGCCACCATCCTGAATTCCCCAGGGATGTCAGAGTCGTAGGGATGGGATTTGGGGTAGATATTCCACAGGGGTGGGATTTAGGGTGGATATTCCACAGGGGTGGGATTTAGGGTGGATATTCCACGGGGATGAGACTTGGGGTGGATATTCCACAGGGGTGGGATTTGGGGTGGATATTCCATGGGGACGGGATTTGGGGTGGATATTCCACAGGGATGGGATTTGGGGTGGATATTCCAAGGAAAAGGGGGATTCCCATGCTAAACTTTGCATTATAACAGTTGTGTCCGTTTTTCAGCCGGACACAGGATTTTGGGGCAGGGTTTGGGAGAGGAATAAATCCCAGAATCCCAGAATGGGGAAGGCTGGAAGGGCCCTTGGTGGGTCCTGAAGGCTGAAAATCGTAATTTTTTCAGATTATGGTGATTTTAATGGGAAATAAACCCCGGGAGTTCCCAGGCTGGGCTCTGTGACCTCACACCAGGGCTCCAACAAGGACACGGAAATCCCAAAAAACCCAAATCCCGTCATTCCCTGTGGGAACGCTCCATAAACAGCAGATCCTGCGCTTCCCTCCTGGAACGCTCGGCCCTGAGGAGCCCTCGAGGGACAGAAAATAAAAACAACAATAAAGGCAAGGATGGGCAGGGCAGGCCTTGTATCCACGGCAATCCCAGAAAAACGCTCAGAACAATGGGAATGGCTCCCGGATGGATCCTTGGCTGCGGCTTCCAAAGGCGCCGCTGGATCCTTGGCTGCAGCTTCCAAAGGAGCCGCGGTTCTTCTGCCAAACAGACCCAAAGCAGGGCCAGGCCTGTTTGAATCCCAGAATCTGCGCTGTGGCTGATGATTCCCCATGCAGCTGGAAAAAGCCTTTTTGGGATTTTGGGATTCAAGATCCCCCTGCATATCCAGCAGGGAGAATTAAATTAAGGATGGGAGGAGGGAGGTGCAGGACGGGGTCGTTTTCCATGGGGTGGGATGCACCGAGAGGTCCCTCCTGCCTCACAGAGAACATGGAAGCGCCGGCCAGCGTTGGAATTCTGGAGGAAAACCCGGCTCTGTCCCATTCCTGCATCCCCTCCATCTCCAGCCAGGCAGGGAAAACATTCCTGGTGTCCAGCCCCACAATGGAACTCATCCCAAGAAAAAGAGATGGGAAAGCAGCGCGGGAAACGCTGGCACAGCACAAGCAGGGCGGTGACCCCAAGGTGGCACTGAGGGGACATCCCTAGGTCAGGGTGTTGGAGTAGAAGCTGAGGCTCTCGGAGACCGTCTTGGAGTCGCTGCGGGAGGAGCCATTGGAGGTCATGTCCAGGGAGAGCCGCTCGGCCCGGCCGGGCTCATCCAGCTCCTCGTCGGCCACGCCGAGCGCCGAGGCCACGGTGGTGGTGTCCATGCGGCTGAGCTTGGACACGGAGCTGTGGGTGTGCAGGAAGCGCGCCGAGCGCAGCTCCAGCCCCTCGTACTCGCCGGCGCTGACCCACGGGCACCAGCGGAAGGCGTGCTTGAATCCCACCCGGAACCTGGCCAAGGGGACGGGACAGGCGGTGGGGGAATGGGCCACAGGGGTGGGATGGACACGGGCATGGATGGGGAATGACACAGAGATGGCCAAAGGAATGGGATGGAGATGGGCATGGATGGGGAAAGACATGGAGATGGACAAAGGAACAGGATGGACATGGAAAAAGGAACAGGATGAACATGGCCAAAGGAATGAGGAAAGACATGGAGATGGACAAAGGAAAGGAGAGATAAAGCTGAGCTTTTCTAAACATGACAAAATTGTGATCTTTCACTGAGGAGAGGAAAAACCCGCCAAGAAATGAAAAATCCACCGAGAAATGGAAAACCCACTGAGAAATGGAAAACCCATTGAGAAATGGAAAACCCCCCCATAAACCCCAGTTAGGAGTTGGGATAATTTCAGTTGCTGTTTGCCCTCAAAATCCACAGGGATTAGGAAAGACTCCAGGTGAGAATTGTGCCACCCCCACCTCTGCTGGAAGTGGCAGATGTTTTTTTGTGCCATCCCAAAAAAACCCCATCCATCCTCTCCTCCAGGACCCCACTCCACGTTCCCGATCTCCGCGGCGCTCGCACCTGTCGTTGAGGCAGCAGTAGATGATGGGGTTGTACATGGTGGAGCTCATGGCCAGCCACATGACGGCCAGGTAGACCTGCTGGATGAAGCTCTGCAGGTACCACTCGGGCCGCAGGTACTGCAGCGTGAAGTAGACATGGTAGGGCAGCCAGCAGAGCGCGAAGGTGCACACCACCATGATCATCATCTTCACCACCTGCCATGGGAGAGAGCCATCCTGCAGCCCTTCCAGCCTCGGGAATGGCCTCTGTTTGGGATTGGCCAGGAATTCTGGATCCAGCCCCACCCAGAATTCCTCACCTTGTGGAGATTGGCTAGCCCCTCTTGGAATTCCTTGCCTTCTTCTTGGCCAACACATGCCCATGGTTGGGATTGACCAGGAATTCTGGATCCATCCCCTCCTGGAGTTCCTCACCTTGTGGAGATTGGCCAGGAATTCTGGATCCATCCCCTCCTGGAGTTCCTCACCTTGTGGATGGAGATTGGCCAGGAATTCTGGATCCATCCCCTCCCAGGGTTCCTCACCTTCCTCTTGGCCGACACCTGCTCGTGGTAGCGGTCGGAGGAGTCCCCGGGGATGGCGCTGGCCCAGAGCGTGCGGCCGACGGCGGCGTAGGCACAGCCGATCACCAGCAGCGGCAGCAGGTACAGCAGGACCGTCATGGAAAAGTGGTACCTGGAAAAAAACAGGATAATCCTTGAGGATCCAGCAGGACCGTCATGGAAAAGGGGTGGGACCTGAAAAAAAATAGGATAATCTGAGGATCCAGCAGGATGATCATGGAGAAATGGTGGGACCTGGAAGAAACCAGGATAATCCCTGAGGATCCAGCATTGGGAATGCCATGGAAGTGTTGGGAATGCCATGGAAGCACTGGGAACACTGTGGGAGCACTGGGAATGCCAAGGGGGCACTGGGAATGCTGTGGGAATTCTGGGAATGCTGTGGATCAGTGAGGACTTTTGTTAGAGAGGAATTGGTTTAAATGGAAATCCAATAATTCTGGGTTTAAGCACAGGAGGGGACGGAGCTCCGACCCTGTGGAAAATCCTGGAAAATCCTCTTTTCCCTAAAACCTGAGTCCACAAACGTGACTGGTGCCAGCTTGGAAAACTTCCCAAATCCTGCCTGGTTAACGGGAATTTTATTCCCAAGGCTTTGGGGCCTCTGGGCAGATTTTTGGGCTCCAAAAATTTTTTGGGCTCCCAGCTCCTCTCTCTTCCCAATGATTTGGACTCCAGTCCAGGCCCTGCTCCCGCTCCTCTTCCTGGGAGCTCAGACTGAATCCCAGCTCCAGAGGGTGAGGAGCGGCTCTGGGAATTCTCCCGCAGGGATCGGGGCTGGGCCCGGCCCTGCCGCTGCTCGGTACCGCAATCTGATTTTCCCGGCCCTAATTCCATTTGGGATGGCCTTGGCGGGGCTGGATTTCGTTTGCCTCATTCCAGAGGCGTCTCGGCGGCTCCGGAGGAGGATTTTGTTGCGGTTCCCATGGAATTCCAGATCCTCAGAGCGCTGCAGGAATGTCTGGAGGAGCTGCAGGATAACGTCAGCAGCGCAGAGCCCCGTTCCCAGAGGGGTCTGGGCTCCGAGAGCTGTTCCAGACAGCTCCAGGAATCCTTTTGGGATCCAGGCATGGAAAAGCACTGGGAATTGCTCTGCCTGCAGCATTCCTGGGATCGCAGCACTCCAGGAGATTTAAGGGTTTGCAGCTGGAAGGGTTTTAGGATCTGGTGCGGGATGGAGGATCCCGTGATGCTGGAGGATGGAGCTGCCACCTCCTTTTCCCTGGGAATCCCAGGAATGTTGGCGTGGAAGGGATGTCCCTGAATTCCCAGGGGATCCAGGGCGGCTTCTCCCTTCCCTCAAAACCCCAAACAGAATTCCTGATCCCTTTGGGAAGCAGGGATTGATGTCCAGATCAAATCCTGCAGAATTCTCAGCTCTGGCTGAAACCAGGGATGTTTTCCAGGGAAAAACCAGCTCTGGTACCCTCTGCACACCAGGGTTGTGCTCCCCAGAGGTTTTGCAAAGGAATTTCCCCCAGAAGTGTTGGAATTCTCCTGTTTTCCCTAGGAACTGGAAAAAGGATGGAATTTTTTCCTCCTGACGCCACAAACAGAGCAGCTGCCACCGGAGCGTTCCCGGAATATCCACTCCAAGGCCATGGAGCGGGGAAGGGCTGGAATGGCACCTCTGGAATGACCCAAACACCTGTCCCGAGTTATTTAGGGCAGGAAAATCCCATCCCGGGATCTGCTTGTGGGATTCTCGAGGACTGGAGACGCCACTGAGTTCCTCCCAGTCCCCAAATTCTCTGGGATTTGCCATCCCAAAGCTGCCAGGGATCTCCTTTCCCGCTTTTCCCACTTTTCCCAGTTTCCCAGAGTGCAGGATGCGGATCCATTGTGGATTTAACAGCGCTGTTTTCCTTTGGGATCAGCCTTTGGAAAATCCACCGGAATAATCCATCCCAATCAGCAGCTGCCCCATTCCGGGCTGGGAATCTGGGAATATTCTGGGCTGGAAGGGGCCCCTGAGGATGAACAGTGCAGTCTGGGAACGAGGTGGCAAAGAACACGGAGAGGGTTTGGCACTGACACTCCTGGATCTGACACCTGGCCTGGAATTCCAGAGCGAAATTCCACAGCCCCAGTTCCTCCCTCCTCAGGGCTGGAGATCACAAACTCCTTTTGTATTCCTTATTTTATTCCCTCTTTATTCCCTATTTTATTCCTTTCTTTATTGCCTTTTTTCATTCCCTTTTTAAAATCCCTTTTTCATTCCCGTTTTTATTCCTCCCCATCCTTTTTTTCCCTCAACACCTGACATTTAACTCCCCTTGGCAAACCATTCCCAGACCCTTTGGAAATTCAGGAGTTCCCTTCCTTTTTCCCCTTTTTTCCCTCTCTTCTTTTCCTCTTCCTCCCCCTCTTTTTTTCCTCTTTTTTTGCTCCTTTCCTTTTACTTTTCCCTTTCCCTTTCCCCGCTCCATTCTCCCCGTTTTTCCCCATTCCCGCTCCATTTTTCCCCATTCCCGCTCCATTTTCCCCCATTCCCACCCCGTTTTTCCCCGTTCCCACCCCGTTTTTCCCCGTTCCCACCCCGTTTTTCCCGTTCCCACTCACGTTTTCCCGGACACGGCTCCTCCGGGCTCCGGCCACTCCACGAGGCAGACGAGGCGTCCCGGGAGCTCGGCGGTGATGGAGAAATATCCCTGGGGGAAGGCGAGCAGGAGCGCCAGCAGCCAGATCAGCCCGATCAGAGCCTTGGTGGCCGCGGCCGAGAGGCGTGGCCGGAGCGGGTGGATGATGGCCATGTACCTGTGCGGGGAAAACGGGGAAATGCGGGGGAAATCCTGGGGTTCTGGGTCTGGGAACAGCGGGAATTGGGGCTGGAAAATCCCGGGGTTCTGGGTCTGGGAACAGCGGGAATTGGGGCTGGAAAATCCCAATGTACCAGCTTTGGGAACAGCAGGAATTAGGGATTCTGGGTCTGAGAACAGTGGGAATATGGCCAGAAAATCCTGGAGTTCCTTTAGGGAACACTGGGAATCAGGGCTGGAAAATCCCAGGTTTCCTGGTCTAGGAACAGCAGGAACGTGGCTGGAAAATCCCAGTGTTCCAGCTTTGGAAACAGTGGGAATCAGGGCTGGAAAATCCTGTAGTTCCAGGTCTGGGAACAGTGGGAATATGGCCAGAAAATTCCAGGGCGCTGGGTCTGGGAACAGCAGGAATCAGGGACAGAGAATCCCAATGTTCCACCTTTGGGAACAGCAGGAATTAGGGAAGGAAAATCCCAGGGCTCCGGGTCTGGGAATAGTGGGAATCAGGGATGGAAAAACCCAGAGTTCCCTTTGGGAAAAGGGGGAATCAGAGCTAGAAAATCCCAATGTTCCAGCTTTGGGAACAGTGGGAATTAGAGCCAGAAAATCCTGGGGTTCCTTTTGGGAAAAATGGGAGTTAGGGCCAGAAAATCCCGGTGTTCTCCAGCTTTGGGAACAGCGGGAATGGGAGCTGGGAAATCCCGGTGTTCCCTTTGGGAAAAGAAAGGATGGATTGGGAATTTGGGAGCCGAGGGAGCTGCCAGGCCCTGAATTCTTTGGGATTTTCCTGAGGCACTTCCCGCAGTGCCAGCCCCGATCCCGAATTTCCTGCCATTGTCCCGAGTGTTCGGAACAACTTCCGGCTGTTTTTCTTTCGTGCCCAGGGCTGGAGCTGCTCCAGGGGAAGGAGGGGATGGAGAAACTTCCAGCAAAAATCCCTCATGGATCCGTGATGGATCCCACAAAAAATCCCATTGGGGAGCCCTGGGTTCCCCTGGATCCCGGGAAGTGCCCAGGGCTGGGCTGGAGGGGTTTGGGGCAGCCTGGGATTGGGAAGGTGGCACTGGGTGGGATTTGAGCTCCTTCCCAATCCCACCCATTCCAGGACTTTGGGAGCACGAGGTTTGTTCCATGCTGCTTCCCTGATTTTTGGTGGGAATTGGGAATTCCAGCCCCATCCTGGCTGTGACTGGAACCCCAACCCAGCTCTGCCCATTCCCAATCCTGATCCTGGCTCTGCCCATTCCCCGTCCTGGCTCTGCTCATTACCAATCCCAGCTCTGCCCATTCCCATTCCCAGTTCCAGCTCTCCCCATTCCCACCTCTCCCCATTCCCATTCCCAATTCCAGCTCTCCCCATTCCCAGCTCTCCCCATTCCCATTCCCAGTTCCAGCTCTGCCCATTCCCACCTCTCCCCATTCCCATTCCCAGTTCCAGCTCTCTCCAGTCCCAGTTCCAGCTCTGGGAATCCTCCCTCCCAGGCTCCTGGAACACATTCCTGCTTTTCCTGCCTTTCAGCTCCATTGTCAGCTCCCAGCCACCAGAAAAAGAAGAATTTTCCCAACACTTGGAGGGGCTGAGGATGGGATTTGGGGTTTGTTCCCTTCCCCATTCCTGGCTGGAATTTGGGATGCAGTTGGAGCTGCAGCTTCTGGATGGGAGCCTGGATTTTCTGGGAAAACAGAGCCTCTCTTCAGGGTTTGCAGGTGCAGGAAAATTTTTTGGGAATGCTAATCCTCAAATTCCAGCCCCAACCTCCCAGACCTCCCTGCTTTACTGCAGCTTCCCTGGATTTTTCAGGGTGGATCAAAGGCTGTAAAATAAATTATTCATCAAAAAACAATCCCTGGAATTCATCCCAGCCCCAAAGGGGCTCTTCCAGCTGATCCCAAGGATCCTCCTGGAACTGCTCCATGGGAGAGGAACTGGAAATATCCCGGTTTTTATTGATGATTGCCTCAATTCCCGTGGATTTTAGGGAGAGGATTTGGTGACAAATCCAAACCTGGGGCTGTTTTTAATGCCCAGGGAGCCTCACCCACCCCCGGATGGAATCCGCAGGGAATCCCGGAGCCAGCAGCTCCAGAGGCGCTGGAAAAGGGCAGGAAAAGCATCCTTCCCCCACCCCGGATCCCTGCCAGAATTCCCTTTATTCCCTGGGAACAGGGAGAGGGGCAGAGCCTGGCTGGCTCCGGGAATGGGGCCTTGGAAAAATCCACAAGGCTCAGAGGGAGCCACGGGGCAGCTCCGGAGCTCCAGGGGGAAATGTCCCTGACCCCAAATTCCTGGGAGAGGGATCTGGGACATCCTGGAGGTTCTGGGGATTTGGGGTGCCCCAGTTCCACTGGGATCCAACTGAGCTTGGGATCGTGGATCCAGTGGGGTCTGGGATCATGGCTCCAGTGGGATCCAGGATCCAGCTGAGCTTGGGATCACAGTGGGATCTGGGATCACAGTGGGATCTGGGATCCGACTGATCTTGGGATCACGGCTCCAGTGGGATCTGAGATCACAGCTCCAGTATGATCTGGGATCACGGCTCCAGTGGGATGTGGGATATGGGATCTGGGATCCAGCTGAGCTTGGGATCATGGCCCCAGTTGGATCTGGCAGGAACTGGGCAGAGAAAACCCAACCCTGGTCACTGACCTGTCCCTAAGTCCAGCCAGGGATGGATGATTCCATCACTGACCTGTCCCCAACTCTGGCCAGGACTGACCCATCACTGACGTGTCCCCAGCTCCAGTGGCCCGTCACTGACCTGTCCAGCGCGATGGCCGTCATGGAGTAGATGCTGGCGAAGACGGCGGCGATGGGGAAGAAGTTGTGGAAGCGGCAGTAGGCGGCCCCGAAGTACCACTCGTTGTGCACGGCGTAGCTGAAGTTGACCACGGTGTTGAGCGCGGCCATGGAGGCCTCGGCGAAGGCCAGGTTCACCAGGAAGTAGTTGGTGACCGTGCGCATGCGCTTGTGCGCCAGGATGATCCACATGACCACGGCGTTGCCCACCACGGCCACCACCACGATGAGCGCGTAGGCCACGGCCCACAGGGCCACCTGCCAGGGCGGCTGCACGAACGGGTTGGCCCAGGACTCATTCAGGGAGGCGTTGAGGGGCTCCAGCTCCAGCTCCAGCTGGGCTGCCAGCGGTGGGGACTCATCCATGGCCACGGGAGATCAGGGTGAGGGACCTTCTGCTCAGCCAGTTTGGGGTGCAGGACCTTCTGGTCAGCGAAACTGGGGTGAAGGACCTCCTGCTCAGCAAAATTGGGGTGAGGAACTTCCTGCTCAGCCAGTTTGGGGTGAGAGACCTCCAGATCAGCAAAATTGGGGTGAGGGAACTCTGGATCAGCAAAACTGGGGTGAGGAACCACCTGGATCAGCCAGTTTGGGGTGCAGGGACCTTCTGGTTTAGGGTGCAGTAGGATCCGGGCTCGGCCAGTTTTGGGGTGCAGATCCTTCCTGGCTCAGCCACTTTGGGATGCGTGGCTGCTTCAGGGCATGGGCACCTCCCGCTTTGGGGTGCAGAACCCGTCTGGGTCAGGGTGCAGCAGGTTTGGGGTTCCAGTTCCCCCGGGGCCAGCTGGAGCCGGGAGCGCGGCCATGGCACGGCTGGCTCGGGGTGCGGGTCCCGCGCGGTTCGGGGTTCAGTCGGTTCGGGAAGCAGCCGGTTCAGGATGAGTCTCCTCTCGGTACCTGCTGCAGCCGGTTCGGGATGCAGATTGCCCGGTTCGGGATGCAGATTCCCGCTCGGTTCAGGATGCAGCCGGTTCCGGATGCAGCTGGTTCGGGATGCAGGCGGTTCCGGATGCAGATTCCCCGGTTCGGGATGCGAAATCCCCCTCGGTTCGGGATGCGGATTCCCCGGTTCGAGTTGCGGATTCCCTGGTTCGAGATGCAGATCCCGGCTCGGTTCGGGATGCAGGCGGTCTCGGATGCGGATTCCCCGGTTCAGGCTGCGGATCCCCGCTCGGTCCCGGCCGCCGGCGGTTCCGCCCGGCCCAGCCGCGGGCTCGGGGCGCAGCCGGTGCCGCGGACCCGACTGCGGCGGGCGAGGCGCGAGCGGGGCTTTTATGGGCGGCGCGGGCGGTGCCAGAGCGGGGCGGGCAGAGCCGGCCGGGGACAGCCCTCCCCCGGTCCCCTCTGTCCCTCCCCTTATCCCCTCACCGTGCCCCGGTCCCCTCTCCCGGTCCCCTTGTCCCCTCTCCCGGTCCCCCCGGTCCCCTCCCCGCTCCCGGGGGCTCCGCCGCTGCCGTTCCGAGCTCCGCCGTCAGCGGCTCCTCCGCCTTTCCAGCCCCCCCATCCCAAATTTCCCTCCCCCCATCCCCTCTCCCACCTTTTCCCCCCCAAATCTCCCCGGGCGTTTTTGGGGCCCGACTCTAAAATCAGCGGGAATTGAAAGATCCCGGTAGCGGCAAAGCTCCGGGGTTTTATCGATGATTTTATCGATTATTGATTGGGTTTATCTTTATTTATCCCGAACCTTCTCAGCTCCCCCAAAAAAGGGCTGGAAAATCCCTCTCCCTGAAATTCCCTCTCCATTACATTCCCTCTCCATGACATTCCCTCTTCTCCCTAATTAATTTAATTAATCCGAGATCCCTTCCCGCAGTCCGGGTTCGTATCCAGGGATTTGAGCTCCGCTGCTGCCAGATCCATCCCGGCCCTGCTGCTCCAGCCGGGAATTGTGCCAGGAATGCTGCGGGAATTGTGCCAGGAGCGCCCCCCGCTTTCCCCTCGGGAATTCTGCTCCTCCCTCGGGATGCGCCGCCGCTTTTCCTCCCGGGGGTGAAGCCGCTCCGGTGTGGCCGGGGATGATCCCAAATCCCGGATTTTTGGGCAGAGGAGCCTCTCGCAGGTAAATCCCGCAGAAATTGGGGCCGGGAGCTGCGCGTGGGGAGGAGCCGCTGGAATTGTTCTCTCCCAGAGCGATGCCGGGGTTTATTCCAGGCGGGAATAAAGAAATTCTCGGTGTTCCCAGAGGGGGCCGGCCGGGGGCGGGCGCTCCTCCCGCTCCATCCCGGGGCTCCCCGGGAATGCTGCTCGAAGGGAACATTCCCTAAAAACCTGGGAATGGGAATGGCAGAGCTGGGAATGCGGGAATGGGAGAGCTGGGAATGGGAGAGCTGGGAATGCGGGAATGGGATCCAGGAATGGGAGCTGGGATGTGTTCAGGGTGTCCCCAAAGGAGCTTTGGGATTTGCTGGGGTTTCTGAAGAAGGGGAGAGAGCCCAAAATTCCTGGAAAAACCTGGAATTCCCAGGTGGGAATTATATCCTGGACAAGGATGTGGCTCATTCCCGAGCAAGGGGACCCTGAACCCTCAAACCCCAGAGGAAAATCCATCCTCATCCTCTTGGGAATTTCCCATCCTGGAAGGTTCTGGCTCCTCCAGCCGAGGGTTGGATCCCAAAATCTGGGATTGAGGAACACCAGAAGCAGCTCCAGGCTCTGCCTCCTCCCAAACCCCTGGAACTGGGAATTGATCCCTTCGATCAGGGGCTCCCCTTTATTGGGGTCCCCCTTTATTGGGGTCTCCCCTCGATTGGGGTCCCCCAAATTCCCATCAAACCCCTCAGTCCTGCCAGGCTCGGCTCTTTGGGAAAGAATTTTCCAGACTTTGGGAAATGAAGTTTTCACTCCGGATTGTTCAAAGTGAAGGTGGCAAAATAATAAAAGAAAATTGAGGTGGATCCAAAAAAAAAAAAAAAGCCCAAATTTTAGTGGGATCTAAAAATCCAAAACTCAAGGCAAATTAAAAAAAAAAATAATTAAAATTAGAGGCAAACTTAAAAAAAAAAAAAAAACAAAAAAAAAAAA
>JAWMQZ010000082.1:897295-913589 GCA_035584835.1 Tangara arthus
TAAAAAAAAAAAAATATTAAAATTACAGGAAAACTAAAAAAAAAAAAAAAAAAAAAAAAAAAAAACCAAAATCCAAGGGGTTGAAAAGGATGAAAAACTGAGGAGATCTAAAAGGTCAAAATTGGACTGGGAACCAAAAAATTAAAATTCAGAGGTAAATAAAAAAAATTCAAAATCTAAGGGGCTGAAAAAGATCAAAAACTGAGGGGATCCAAAAAAATCAAAATCTCAGGGGCTCAAAAAAAACCCCCAGGGAATGAAAAGCTGAAAATCCTCGGAAACCCAAAGCAGTTCCAGGTCCGTGCGTGGCTCCAGGAGGGCTCGGCAGCGCAGGAGATTCCTCAGTTGCTCCCGGGATTATCCCTGCTGGAAAATCCCTTCCCGGCCGCTCCTTTCCCCGCAGCGCGGAGCCCTTAAAGGGTTAAGGCGGCCGCGCTCGGCCCCTGCGGGCGGAAATCGGCCCCAGGTTCAAATTGCCCGCAGGAATCGCGGCCGGGAAGGAGCCGGGGAGAGCCGGGGGTTCCCATTCCCCGCAGGAATCCCAGCCGGGCATGGGCCGGACCTGCCGCGAGTCCCATTTTTATTACTACGGCATCAAATTCGCGCTCTCCGCCTACGCCACGCTCTTCTCGGTACGTTCTTTCCCATTTTTTCCCCATTTTCCCCGTGTTTCTCAGCGTTTTCCCACGTTTTTCCCAACCAGATTTGGCTTTTCCAGCCCCTTACGCTTTTCCGCGTCCCAAATTCCCCTTCCCAAACCCCAAATCCTTCAGGAAAACCCTCGGTGCTTCCAAACCCCCGGGGCCGCTCCAAACTGGGCAATTTAGGGCAATTTTGGGCTCCAAACGCGGCGATTTTGGGGTGAACCCGCGGGTTTTGAGGTTTCTCCAACCTCATCCTCCCCCGTGATTCCTTTGTGGCCGCGAGTCCCATTTGGAGCAGAAGAAACCAGGAAAATTCAAAAATTTTCACCCCACAGGTGTCCCCTGCAGACATTGTGGGGGTTTCAGCAGCGTTTTTGTCGGAAAAATCCCAAATAAATTAATTTTTAGGCGGTTTGGAAACCCTGGACTCTGCTCGGGGCGGGATTTCCCCGCACCTGGGAGCTGCGAACACCTGCGGGAGAGGGGAGGGGACAACCGGGAATTCCGGCCGTTTTGGGGTCTCTTTTTGGGGTTTATTTTGGGTAATTCTGACTTTATTTCCAACTATTTCCTCCCCAGGGTTAAATAACCCCGGGGTGGGGCTGATTTTTCAGGTGTGAGCACAGAAATTCCTCTGCAGGTGCCCGGAAATGGTTTTAATTTCGGTTTTTATTGATTTTTGACCCGTGAATGAGCTCGACCAAGGCAAAAAATCACCAAAATTTGGAATTTTTTGGGATTTTCTCTTGGATTTTCCAGGCTCTCTCAGGTGGGAAAGCTCAGAGGGGCCAGAGCTCTGTGACATTCCCAGAAACCCCCAAAATTCCGAATTTCTCCCACATTTCTGGCTCAGGGTGGAGTTTTGGGTGGGATTTGTGCAATATTCCAAACAAATCCACAGCAAATCCCAACATTTGGGTTCCCGAGGAGCCGATCCCACCCAGTTTGGGGTTTCCCATAGGTTTTTGGGGTGCTGAAGGAATTGTGGGATTTTTCTCCCAGTTCCACTCTGGGAATTGTGGATGAGCCCTGGGACAATTCCCGGATTTTTGGGAGAATTTTGGGAGAGCTCCATGGAGAATCCACCAGCGAGAGGCTCAGATTGGTCCAAAAAACGGGAAAACAACCCCAAAAAACCCTCACTTTGGATGGTTTAACCCCTCCCACCTCCATCCCCGGGATGTTCCCAGACAGGAATTCTGCTCCAGGGAATCCAGAGCCTTTCAGCCTGACCTAATTACAGCCTCATTTGCATAATCGCAGCCCAATTAATTCCTGGACAATTCTTTTCCCACAAAACGGAGAGTGGATGTTTCAACTGACCCTGATAATCCTGAAAACCCCAAAAATCCTAAATTCCATGGATTTGGAGTCACCTCCATGGTTTGGGGATTCCAGGGAGGGAATTCCATGGATTTGGTGTCCAAACCAGGTCTGGGAGGTTTTAATGAGGGAATTCCATGGATTTGGAGTCACCTCCACGGTTTGGGGATGCTGGGGCGGGAATTCCATGGATTCAGAGTCCAAACCAGGTCTAAAGAGTCTTGAGAAATTCCATGGATCCAGGGTCACCTCCATGGTTTGGGATCCCAGGGAGGGAATTCCATGGATCCAGAGTCCAAACCAGACCTGGGAGGTCTTGAGGAATTCCATGGATCCAGGGTCACCTCCGTGGTTGAGGATGCTGAGGAGGGAATTCCATGGATCCAGAATCATCTCCATGGTTTGGGGATCCCAGGGAGGGAATTCCATGGATTGAGAGTCCAAACCAGACCTGGGAGATCTTGAGGAATTCCATGGATTTGGAGTAATCTCTGTGGCTTGGGGATTCTGGGGAGGGAATTCCATGGATCTGGAGTCATCTCCATGGTTTGGGGATCCCAGGGAGGGAATTCCATGGATTCAGAGTCCGAAACGGGTCTAAGGAGTCTTGAGGAATTCCATGGATCTGGAGTCACCTCCACAGTTTGGGGATCCTGGGGAGGGAATTCCATGGATCTGATAAACGCTGAAAACCCCAAAAACCCTAAAAACCCCAAAAAAACCCCGTAAATCCCAAGAATCCCGGAGTAATTCCCCGCTCTCCCCGCAGCTGCTGGGGCTGCTGCTGCTGGCCGTGGGCGCGTACGCCGAGGCGGAGCGGCAGCGGCACCGCACCCTCGAGGGGATTTTCCTGGCGCCGGCCGTGCTGCTGCTGCTGCTGGGATCCTGCGTCTTCCTGGTGTCCTTCGTGGGCATGGTGGGCAGCCTGCGCGACAACCGCGCCCTGCTCCGCACGGTGAGCGGCCGTTCCGCGGCTCCGGGGCCGCATCCCTGGGATTCCATGGATCCGGGGTCATCTCCATGGATCCAGGGCCGCATCCATGGAATTCCATAGATCCCAGAGTCGTCTCCATGGAATTCCATGGATCCGGGGTCATCTCCATGGGTCTGGGGTCATCTCGATGGAATTCCACGGATCCAGGGTCATCTCCATGGATCTGGGATCATCTCCATGGAATTCCATGGATTTGGGGTCATCTCCATGGATCCGGGGGTGTCTCCATGGAATTCCATGGATTTGGGGTCATCTCCATGGACCTGGGGTCATCTCCATGGAACTCCATGGATCTGGGGTCATCTCCTTGGTTTCAGAATTGCATGGATCCAGGGTAAATTCCATGGTTTGGGAATTCCATGGATTTGGAGTCGCCTCCATGGTTTGGGGATCCCAAGGAGAGAATCCCACGGTGTTTTCCCTCCCAAGGTCCATCCCAGGATGTGAATTCCCAGAAAAGGAGAATTCCCAAGGAACAGCCAATTCCCAGGAAAAGCCAACTCCCAGGAAAACTGAATTCCCAGGAGCAGTTTTGTGGGAATGGGGCGGTGAAAAGGCAGGAATTGCTGAGGACAGGAAGGAGCAATCAGAGCCCTTGTGGGATGGGGAATCGTCCCTTCCAGGAGAATTCCCAGAACAAAAGCAATCAGGGAGAGAGGCCCTGGAGGAGCTCTTGGAGCTGAGCTGGGCCTGGCAGCTGCAGCTTTTGGGTTTTTTATGGAAAAACGGGGAAATTGTGTTTTAAAGGATCCAGATTTGTGTTTTAAAGGATCTGGGATTGTCTTTAAAAGGACTCAGAATTTGTCCTTAGAAGGATCAGGATTTGGATTTAAAAGGATCCAGGATTTGTGTTTTAAAGGATCTGGGATCATCTTTAAAAGGATCGAGATTTGGATTTAAAAGGATCCAGGTCCCTGTTTAAAAGGATCAGGATTTGTGTCTAAAAAGATCTGGGATGGTGTTTAAACCTGGATTTGTGTTTTAAAGGATTTGGGATCTTGTTTAAAAGGATCCAGGGTCATGTTTAAACCTGGATTCGTGTTTAAATCTGGATTTGGGTTCCAAGGATCTGGGATTGGTGTTCTGAAGGAGCCAGGCTGGTTTCTCCCCTGGTTTCTCCCTGGGGCTGTGCAATTCCCACTGAAATTCCGGCTGATTTGTGCCTGCTCAGAGCAATTCCCACCGGAATTTGGCTGATTTGTGCCCGCTCGGGTGCAGCTGACAGCTCCATCCATCTCCCGCCTCCGCAGCGGGAACGCGCCGGTCCCGATGGCCCCGAATCCCCGGGATCAATGGGCTGGAAACACCAACCCCAACCCACGGGATCTGGGCTGTGGAGGGACAGGATTTAACCCCAAATTTGCCCCAGAAGGAGAGGAATGAACCCCAAATTTGCTCCGGAGGGAGAGGAGTTAAACCACCCAGATTTGGTGTCTTGGGGCTGGAATGTCCGGATTCGGGAATCATTAAGGAGGAACAAAACCTCGGAGATCGTTAAGGGAGGGAAGGAGCAGCTCCCAGAGGGATTCATCAATTCCCCAGGTTGCTGCGGGAATTGGGATTGATGAGCTCGTTAGCGGCCGCGTTAATTGAATCGGAATTGAGCGGCTCTTCCTGACTCAGCATCCAGGGCCAGAGAAAGATTTCCTCGGGAAGTTTCTCCATGAAATCCGCAATTTGTTTGGAGCTTTGTGCTGGCAGAGACCCTCGGGCTCCTTCCCAATCCCTTCCCGACCCTTCCTGATCCTTCCTGATACTTCCTGTTCCCTTCCCAATCCTTCCTGATTCCTTCCCAATCCCTTCCTGATCCTTCCCAATCTCCCTTCCCAATCCCTTCCTGATCCTTCCCGCTCCCCTCTCCGGGATGGACGGTGACACATGGGGACACCAAGGTGGAATTTCCGCCAGAATTCCAGGAATTCCGGTGGTGAGTTCCTCATTTCTGGGTGTCCCCATCGGGGTCAGACCCGGGACCATCCATCCTCTCCTCCTTGCAGTTCTTCTGGGTGCTGCTGCTGATCTTCCTGACGGAGCTGCTGCTGATCCTCGTGGAGATCATCTTTGAGAGCAAGGTGGGAGAGGGACACGCCCGGCATTCCCGGGAATTCCATCGGCGTTCCCAAAAATGGAATGGTTGTCCCCAAAAATGGAATCATCATTCCCAAAAAATGGGATGGCCATTCCCAAAAATTGAATGGTTATTCCCAAAAATTCCATTGTCATTCCCAAAAACAGAACAGTCAATCCCAAAAACGGAATTTTTTTATTCTTGACCACGGAATTGTCATTCCCGAAAACGGGATGATCATTCCCAAAAATGGGATGGTTATTCCCAAAAATTGAATCATTATTCCCAAAAATTCCATTGTCATTCCCAAAAAACCAGAATGGTTATTCCCAAAAATGGAATGGTTATTCCCAAAAAACCTGAATTGTTATTCCTAAAAATGGAATTGTCATTCTCAAAAATTGAATGGTTATTCCTGAGAATTGAATTGTCATTCCTGGACATGGAATTGTCATTCCCAAAAATTGAATTTTTTTATTCCTGAACCATGGAATTGTCATTCCCAAAAAGGGAATTGCAACTCCTTGGGATGGAACTCTGGGATGCAGCAGGAGTTTTAAAGTTAAATTAATTTAAAATAAATTTTAATGAATTGGGATGATATCAAAAGTGAATTAAACCCCAAATAAAGAGGCAATTGTGGGAAGCACAAATCCCCCTCTGGAACAAGGGATCTTCATCAAACCCCCAGTCGCAGAATTAATTGGATTTCAGGTGAAATCAGCCACGACCGGCAATTAATTTTGATATGCAAATCAGCTTTGTTGATATGCAAATGAGGAACAGGAAAAATCAGGCAGATAAAAGTTCCTTGGTTTGGATGTGGCAGGAACGGATCCAGACAGCTCCAAAATTGTGGATTTTATCCCAAAAACATCACCCTGGGATGGGGTAAATCCCTCCTCTGGTGTGAAAAACATGGAATTTTGTGCTGTTTTCCATCAATTTCTCAACTTTTGGCTTTCTCCATCCCAGATGAACGAGGTTTTCCACTCCAACATCCAGGAGGGAATCCGGCACTACTACGACGACCTGGACTTCAAAAATATCCTGGATTTTGTGCAGGAAAAGGTTTGGATGGGAAAAAGGGGAGATTTCCCAAGGAATGCTCAACCCCATGCCCTGTTTCCCCTGGATTTTCAGGATTTTCCCTGGATTTTCAGGGTTTTCCCCTGGGTTTTCAGGATTTTCCCTGGATTTTCCATTTTTATTCCCATCCCTGGGTCGTTTTCCTTGGATATCTTCACCCACTTTGGGATTTTTTGGATTTTGCGTCCCCGAGCTCAGCCCAGGGGGATTTTTTAGGAATTATCCTGGGATTTGTGAAAAATGAAAATCCCCAAATTTAGGGAGGGAATTCTGGGAATGGGGAGCAGGGCTTGGCTTTGAGCATTCCTAAATGGGAAAAAAACCTGGAAAATCCCAAAACCTGAGGAGGGAATTCTGGGAATCCAGGAAAATCCTGAAATCTGTGCCTGGGATGGAGCAGAGCAGGAGGATCCCAAAATTTTTTCCTGCTTTTCCTTGGAAAATGGGAGCAGAGGGAAAAACCTCTCCCAAAATCTGCTCCTGGATGAGTTTGGTGTTAAAAAAATGGGAAGAATCCAGACCAGGCTCATTGTTATTCCATGGAGGACTCGGGGTGACTTTGATTGGAATTTTTTTATCTTTGCTGCAGGAAAAAAAGAGATTTTTTTAAATTTGAATTTTTTCCCTTTGTAGCTGCAGGATTTGATCCCAATTTATCCTGACAGGAAGAGAAATCCCCAAGGGGCTGGCGGGGATTTTGTGGGGTGGCTGAGAGCCCCCAGATCCATCCCTGCCTCGGGAAAAAAGGGATTTGTCACCTGGAATTAAAGCGTGGAAGTGGGGATGGGTCTGAGCCACACCCAAATCCCTCTGAGATGGGGATAAATGGGAAAAATTCCCTTTTTTTTACCCTTCAACTTCCCTGGGAACAGGGGAAAAATTGGGAAGTGGAGATGCAGGGAATGGGATTGGGATTGTGGGATGGTTTGGGTCGGATGGGATCCTAAAATTCCCCTTCCCTTATCCCAGGTTTTTCCAGCCTGGCCTTGGACACTTCCAAAGGATCCAAAATTCCCTGGGAATTCCATCCCAACCCTCCCAGGGAGGAATTCCCATTATCCCAATTAATTACGAACCCAATTAATGATCTCCCGTTATCCCTGTGCCCACAGGAATCCATTCCCTGTTCTCCCAGGGCTGATCCCAAACCCCTTTTTCAGGATTTTTAAGGAATTTCCAGGGCTGGAAAATTCCCTGAGAATTCCATCCCCGCCCTTCCCAGGGAGGGATTTCCTCCCGAAATCCCAACCCCAAATCCCTTTGGAGCAGGAATCCCTTCCCGTTTCCCCTGGAATTTTGGGGTTTCCCAGCTCTTCCCTCTCTCTGTGTTTTTCCTGCAGTTTTCCCGTTTCCCCTGGAATTTTGGGGTTTCCCAGCTCTTTGCCTCCCTGTGTTTTTCCTGTGTTTTTCCTGCAGTTTTCCTGCTGTGGAGGGGATGAATTCCGGGACTGGGAGGTGAACCAGTACCACCGGTGCAACGGCAGCGGGGCCCTGGCCTGCGGGGTGCCCCACTCCTGCTGCGTCAGAGGGGTGAGCAGGGAGAACATCCCAAAATTCCAGGGGGAAATATCCCAGAAATCCAGGGAAAACATCCCAAAATTCCAGGGGGAAATATCCCAGAATTCCAGGGAAAAAATCCCAGAATTCCATGGAAAAAAATCCCAGAATTCCAGGGGCAAATATCCCAAAATTCCAGGGAAAAAAATCCCAGAATTCCAGGGGAAAAAAAAATCTCAAAATTCCAGGGAAATCCCTTCCGCCCCACTCCTGCTGCGTCAGAGGGGTGAGCAGGGAGAAAACCCAGAATTCCTGAGGAAATATCCCAGAAATCCAGGGAAAATATCCCAAAATTCCAGGGAAATCCCCTCTTTCCCCTCTGCCCCACTCCTGCTGCGTTAGAGGGGTGAGCGGGGAAAACATCCCAAAATCCCTGGGGGAAATATCCCAGAATTCCAGGGAAAATATCCCAAAATTCCAGAGAAAATATCCCAGAATTCCATGGAAAAAAATCCCAAAATTCCAGGGGAAATATCCCAGAATTCCATGGGAAAAAAATCCCAGAATTCCAGGGGAACAATCTCAAAATTCCAGGGAAATCCCTTCTGCCCCACTCCTGCTGCGTCAGAGGGGTGAGCAGGGAAAACATCCCAAAATCCCTGGGGAAATATCCCAGAATTCCAGGGAAAATATCCCAGAATTTGAGGGAAAAAATCCCCAAATTCCTGGGAAAATATCCCAAAATTCCAGGGACAATATCCCAGAATTCTAGGGACAATATCCCAAAATTCCAGGGAAAAATCCCAGAATTCCCCTCTGCCCCACTCCTGCTGCGTCAGAGGGGTGAGCAGGGAAAAAATCCCAGAATTCCTGAGGAAATATCCCAGAAATCCAGGGGAAATATCCCAAAATTCTAGAGAAAAAATCCCAAAGTTTCTGGGGGAAATCCCAAAATTCCTGAGAAATCCCTTCTGCCCCACTTCTGCTGTGTTCGTGGGGAGAGCAGGAAAACATCCCGAAATTCCTGGGAAAATATCCCATAATTCCTGGGGGAAATCCCAAAATTCCAGGGAAATCCCCTCTAAAATTTTGCAGAGCAAAATTTTGCTAAAAGTTTCTTTCGTCCAACCCCAAAATTTTGCTAAAAATTGATTTCACCCAGCCCTGCTGCTGCAGGATTCCATCCCAGGATGAAACCTTGGGATCCCGAAAAACCCCAAATATCCCAGCGGGGCCGGGACAGTTTGGGAGAGCTCCCAAAAAGGCAGCGAGGAGAATTCCTCATCAACCCCTCATTGTTTTTAATGGAAAAAGAGCGAAATGTGAAGGGGTTTAATTAGCCCGATATGCAAATGAGATGCAGATTTGAGCTCCTCTCTAATCAAGGCCTTGATTAAGGATCCTGAGGCGCCTGGAGATGGAATCAGGGGTTCCTGCAGGGAGCTTTTTTGGGGTTTTTTACACTCCTGTGGTTTTTTTGGGACAATTTGGTAAAAATAAAACCTGAGCAGGGGGAAGGGAGAGGGAAAAATTCCTCTTAATCCAGAGAGGGAGAATTTTTGGGAATGCTGAAGTTGGCCTTGGAGCAGCCTGGGATTTTGGGATTTTGTCCCTGATGTGGGATGGGATTCAGGGCCCCTTCCCACCCAAAGCACTCCGGGATTCCCTGAGCTGGGTCTGGGGGGTGCTCCAGGAGGAAAATCCATGGGATCTCCGTGAATCCATGGGATCTCCGTGAATCCGTGGGATCTCCATGAATCCATGGGATCTCCATGAATCCATGGGATTTCCATGAATCCGTGGGATCTCCATGAATCCGTGGGATCTCCATGAATCCATGGAATCTCCGTGGTTTTCCCAAGAGGGAAAGGCCCTGCCTGTGGCTCTGAGGTTTTTTGGGAAGCAGGTCCTCCCCAAAGGCTCCGGAACCTGGGAAGCACCAAAACCTTGGGATGGATTTGGCCTCGTTCCTTAAGGAAGCAGCCCCAGAATTCCAGGAAAAGAACTGGGAGAGCCAAATCCCTTGGGAATTTCCTGGCCTGGAGTCCCATCCAGGACCGCCCATGGGGACAATTCCCACTGTCCCAGGGGTGCAGGGGCAGCCCCAGCTCCTCAGGGAATTCCATCCCAAAAGCCCAAAATCCCCAAATCCCATTTCAATTTCCCACTCTGAAGCCATTCCCTGTGTCCTGTCCCTCCATCCCTCATCCCAAATCCCTCCCCAGCTCTCCTGGAGCCCCTTCAGGCCCTGGAATGTTCTGGAAGCTCTCCCTGGAATTTCCCTTCTCCAGGGGAACATTCCCAGCTCTCCCAGCCCCGCTCCAGAATCCTGGAATGGTTTGGGTTGGGGTTTGCCCTGAAGACCCCTCAGCCCCAGGGACACCCCAGATTCCGAGGGGCCCCTCCAGAATTCCCGATTTCCTTTGGATTTCTGCTGTTTTCCCGGGATAACCCCTCCCCTCTATCCCGGGTTAACACCTCCCCTATCCCGGGATAACCCCTCCCCTTTATCCCGGGTTAACCCGTGCTGTTCCCCGCAGGCTCCCGGAGGAGTTGTGAACACCCTGTGCGGCTACCGCGCCCTGGACAAGGAGGTGACCTTGGAATTTTTGGGAATTCTCTGCTCCTTTTTCCCCCCAAATCCCAAAAATCAAATTCCCCTTCCCCAGCTGCTCCCAGCTCGGATTTGGGGCTTTTCCCTGGAATTTTGGGGCACTTTTTGTGCCCTGGGATTCTCACCTGGGAATGGCCTCAGCCCTTCCCTGCGGGAGAAGGATCGAGGGATCAGCCCAGTGCAGAAATGTGGGAATTCCTGGCAGAATTCCCAGCAAAAATGTGGGAATTCCTGGTGGCAGAATTCCCAGCAGAAATGTGGGAATTCCCTGCAGAAATGTGGGAATTCCCGGCAGAATTCCCATCTCCAACAGGCCCCAGCTGCAGGAATTGGATGCTCCAGGATCTCTCCCAGGGCCCCAGAATTCGGATTTAACCCCACCTCAGCTCCATAACATCCTTTGGAAGCACAAGAACAAAAATCCCTCCCCTGTGGGCGATGATTTGGGTCCAAAAACCCCAACCCGAGGTTGTTCCCACCAAAATTCCTGGGAAAGGTGTGGAAAAATCCCAGAATTCCCAGGAATTTGTGTCCCTCTCTCTGCTCCGCAGCGCCTGGAGCTGCTGGGCACCATCCACGTCCGGGGCTGCATCCATGCCGTGGGGCTCTGGCTCAAGGACAACTTCCAGGCCACCCTGGCCATCGTCTGCTCCCTGCTGCTGCCCCAGGTACGGCTGCAATTCCCAAATCCCGGCTGCAATTCCCAAATCCCAGCTGCAATTCCCCAATTCTGGCTGCAATTCCCAAATCCCAGCTGCAATTCCCCAGTCCCGGCTGCAATTCCCAAATTCCCAGCTGCAATTCCCCAATTCCCTCTGCAATTCCCAAATTCCCAGCTGCAATTCCCAAATTCCAGCTCCAATTCCCAGCTGGAAGGAGCCCCCGGGATCAGGGGTGACCCCGCAGTTTTGGGGTTCTCAGTGCCGAGGGCTCGGCTCCTTTCCCCTGCTGGAGGGTGGGAAAATCCTTTGGGATCCCAATTCCATTTGGGATTTGTGCTGGGGCAGGGAAAGTCATCCTGAGGCCTCATCCATTAACAGCTGGCTGCTAATTGGGAATGCTAATGGGGCTGCTAATTGGGAATGCTAATGGGGAGAAATCCACGGGAATGGGAGCCCTGATGGGTCTGGAGTGGTTAATGGGGAATGCTGGGGGTAAAAATTGGGAATGCTGATGGAGCTGGAGTGGTGCCTTAATGGGGAATGCTGGGGGAACAAATCCCTGGAATGGTGGGGACAAAAATCCCTGGAATGGTGGGGGCAAATCCCTGGAATGCTGGGGGTAAAAATCCCTGGAATGCTGGGGACAAAAATCCCTGGAATGCTGCTGGGTCTGGACTTGCTCCCATGGCTGGGGGAATCCAGGGTCCCCCAAATCCAGGAGCATCCCGGCCCTTTTGAAAGGGAAAACCCCAATCCCATGGGAGAGGTTTTGTTCATTTCCCCTCTGCTCCGGGCCAGGCACAAGCTCTGCCTCCATCCATCCCTGGAATTCTCTTTTTTCCCATTCCTGTTCCCTCCATCCCCCACATTCCTGTCACTCCCAACCCTCTCATCCCAAAATCCCTCCTGGCCTGGGGCTGGCTGTGTTTAATCCCCGGGTTTCCAGCCCATCCATCCTTCTCCTGCCTCCTCCGTGTCCTTCCCGGCCTCCAGCCGGGGCTGGGGACGTGCTCGGGGTGGGAATGAGCCTCAGAAATCCCAGCCTTGTTCTGCCAGCAGCTTTCAGGGAATGCAACTCCAGCTCCTTCCTTCCCGAGCCTTTCCAGGGATTTTTTCATGGAGGTTATTCCAGAGAATCCTGGAATGGTTTGGGTTGGGAAGGAGCTTCAGGATCCCATCCCACCCCTGCCATGGACAGGGACAATTCCCACTGTCCCAGGTGCTCCAGCCTGGCCTGGGACATTCCCAGGGATCCAGGGGCAGCCCCAGCTCCTCTGGGAATTCCATCCCAGCCACTCCCCACCCTCATTCCATCCCAAAATCCCATCAAATCTCCCCTTTCCCAGTGGGAACCATTCCCTGTGTCCTGTCCCTCCATCCCTCATCCCAAATCCCTCTCCAGCTCTCCTGGAGCCCCTTCAGGTCCTGGAATGTGCTGGAAGCTCTCCCTGGAGCTTTCCCTTCTCCAGGTGAACATTCCCAGCTCTCCCTGGATCCTTCCCTTCTCCAGGGGAACATTCCCAGATCTCCCTGGAATTTCCCTTCTCCAGGAGAACATTCCCAGATCTCCCTGGAGCTTTCCCTTCAGCAGGGGAACATTCCCAGCTCTCCCATCCCAGCTCCAGCCCCGGGATCATTCCCTGCCCCTCTCAGCCACCGCAGTAAAACACAAACAGCAGCAGCCAAACCTCTCCATGTCTTGTTTTTCCCTTTCCTTGTTTTTCCCTTAAAAACCGGGATTTTTCCCCCACCCCCACGAAGCAGAAAATCCAGAGGCTCCTGGCAGGTCCCTGCCGAGGGCTTCCATCCATCCACCCATCCATCCCTGTGAGTTATTCCTCCCTCTGTCCCATCCATCCATCCCTGTGAATTATTCCTCCCTCTGTCCCATCCATCTCGGAGCGGGGGCGACCGTTCCCTCCCCGCAGCGCCAGTCCCGGAGATGGACGAGGCCATTCCGTGAAAAACGCGGAATTTTCCTCCGGCCGGGCGTTTTCCAGGCCGGCGCCTTCATCTCCCGCTGACAGGGATGGAGAATGTTCAGCGTTTCCTTGGAAGATTAATTTGGGATTTGTTCATTCCCCAATCTCCCCCACGGCTCCGGGGGTTCTGCGAGCGTTGTCGGGGTGGGAAAAGGGAATGAAGGGGATTTGGGATTTTTCCATCTGAGCTCTCCATAAATCCCAATTTAGGGAATGGAAACCCAAAAAATGTGGGGAAAAACCCCCACTTTGGGCTTTGTAAACTGTGGGAAAGTTCAGCATTCCAGGATCCGGCCAGAACTGGGGAATGTTCCCAAATTTCCATGGAAAAGGGATTTTGGCAGGGAATTTGGAGTCAGGCACAACCCATCCCTATAGGAAAACCTCCATGGACTTCCATTGGAAAATGGGGTGAAAATGGAAATTTGAGCCTTTTCCTTCACTCCTGAGCCCTTTTCCCAGAGGAAGAGGAGGAGGAGAGGATCCCGGGAGGATTTGGGGCCATTCCAGCCCCAATTCCCAGCGGGAAACTGATCCAAAGGATCCCACAGAGACCCCACGAGCTAAGCTGGGCTTTGGGATTGAGCTGAGCCTTGGGATTCTCCACGGGAAGCAGGAGTCAGGCTTAGAGGAACCACGGAATGCTTTGGGTCAGGAGGGGCCTTTGGGACCATCCCATTCCATGGAATTCCCAGATTCCCACTGGAAATTTTATGGATTCCCAAAGCTCCTGGGATTTATGGATTCCCATAAACTCCTGGGATTTCTGGATTTTTTATGGATTCCCATAAACTCCTGGGATTTGTGGATTTTTTATGGATTCCCAAATCTCCTGAGATCTATTTACCCCCTGGATAAATAAAAAATCCTTTTCCATGGATTTGCCCCCCTTGGGCACTCAATCCCAGCCTGGGAAGGATGAAATTCCATCCAGGAAGAGCAGGCACTTCCCTAAATTCCAACGCCAACAATTCCTGCATCCCGATCCCAGATAAAAATTCCAGTTTTTGTTTTTCCAGCTCAGCCCTGCCCCGTTCCGTTCCCGTTTCCCCTCGGTGGCTGCTCGGGGCCCGGCGGTGCCGTAACCGCGGCGCCGATATTGGATCCATCCATAATTCCTGACAGCTCCGGGGATTCGGGAGCGGCAGCGGGGCCGTGACTCAGCGGGCGGCAACAGCGAAGGGGTTTGGGATCATGGCCGGGGGGTTTGCATGGCTTTGTTCCCTTTGATTCCCCGTTTTCCTGGGGATTTGGGATTTTAGATGGTTTTATTCCCCGTTTTCTCTGGGATTTGGGATTTTAGCTGGCTTTATTCCCTTTTATTCCCCATTTTCTCTGGGATTCATGATCCTGACTGAAGCCTTTGGATGGTTTTATTCCCTTCTAAAATTCCCCATTTTCTCTGGGATTTGGGATCTTGGATGGTTTTATTCCCTTTTATTCCCCATTTTCTCTGGGATTTGGGATCCTGACTGAAACCTTTGGAGGGTTTTATTCCCTTCCAAAATTCCCCATTTTCTTTAGGATTTGGGATCGGGTTTGGATGGTTTTTTTTTCCTTCCAGAGTTCCCCATTTTCTCTGGGATTTGGGATCCCCATTGAGGCCTTTGGATGGTTTTATTCCCTGCCACAATTCCCATTTTTTCTGGGATTCCTCGGCAGAGGAGCAGGAGCCATCCCTGCCCCAGCTCTGTTTCCATGGAATGCACACACAAATCCTTCCAGGAGGCAAAAATGACAAATTTGCCCCAAATCCCACATTTCAAAGGGTTTTTCTGGCTCTGGGGGATCGGGATTGGGATTTTCATGGGGACTGGTGACAGTTCCATAAAGGGAACGAGGCTGCAGCTGACATCCGTGGAAATGGGATTGCAAAACTGAAATCCCAAAGGATTTGCTGTGGGTGGGGATCACCACAATCCCATTATTATTATCCATTATTATTATTATCCATTATTATCATCCCATTATTATTATCCCATTATTATCCCATTATTTTCCCCTTATCCCAGTGCTGTCCCTGGCTCTCCCAGCAGTTCCTGGAATTCTGGAGCCGTTCCCAAAAATCCCTGGGAACTGTCCCTGTCCCCTCTTGGGATATCCCTGACCCCTTTGGGATATCCCTGACCGCTTTTAGGATCTCCCTGATCCCTTTTAGGATATCTCTGACCCTTTTGGGGTGTCCTTAACCCCTTTTAGGATATCCCTGTCCCCTTTAGGATATCTCTGACCCCTTTGGGGTGTCCCTGACCCTTTTGGGGTGTCCCTGACCCTTTTGGGGTCCCCCGCAGGTGCTGGGGCTGGCCATGGCCTGGCTGCACTGGCAGCAGCTGAACGAGCTCCGTTCCCGTTGGGATTCCGTGGATTCCCGGCCGGGCCCGGGCGCGGCCCCGCTGGATCTGAGCGGAGCCGGCTGCTGCTGGTGCCTGCCCCGGGAGGGCGGCTACGGGAGCAACGGGAATACCGGGAACAACGGGAATGACGGGAATGACGGGAGCACTGGGAATAACGGGAATGACGAGAGCACCGGGGACACCGGGAAGAGCGGGAATGACGGGGACCACGAGAGCACCGGGAATAACGGGGACAGCTGGAATGGCGGGGACACCGGGAGCACCGGGAACAACGGGAATAACGGGAACGGCGGGAGCGCCGGGGACACCGGGAACAACGGGAGCACCAGGAACAGCGGGAATGCCGGCTGGGAAGAGGAGGAGGAGGAGGAGGAGGAAGGAGCCGCCTTCCTCCGCAAAGTGTGAGGAGCACTCAGACTCGGACTTGGAGCACAACGTGGAAAAATTGGATTTTTCCTCTCAGGTCCTGCATTTTCTTTGGGAAAACTGTAAAAAAAAAATGGGTTTTTTATTATTCTCATCTCCCATTGAGAAAATGGGATTTGAGAAAATGGGGGGAAATGGGATTTTTCCTCTCAGGTCCTGCATTTTCTTTGGGAAAATTGGGAGAAAATTAGGATTTTTTTATTCTCAGCTGCTGTTGGGAAAAGTGTAAAAAAAATGGGATTTTTCCTCTCAGGTTCTGGATTTTCTTTGGGAAAATTGGGGAAAAAATGTTTTTTTTTTATTCTCAGCTCCTGTTGGGAAAAGTGTAAAACAATGGGGTTTTTCCTCTCATCTCCCATTGAGAAAATGGGAAAAAATGGGATTTTTCCTCTCAGATTGCAGATTTTCTTTGGGAAAATTGGGGAAAAAATGGGGTTTTTTTATTCTCAGCTCCTGTTGGGAAAAGTGTAAAAAATGGGATTTTTTCCTCTCAGGTCGTGGATTTCCGTTGGGAAAACTAGGATGAAATGGGATGGGATTCATTGATGTTCCCATAAAAGGCTGCAGGGAGCGGGGCCAGCCCTGGATTCATGGGGTGGAAGGGAAAACGTGGAATTGGGAACAATCCCAGGGGAAATCCT
>JAWMQZ010000082.1:919787-947206 GCA_035584835.1 Tangara arthus
TTTTTTCCCCCTTTTCCCTCCTCCCCACAACCACCAAACCCCACTCAGCAATAACTCCAGCCCACTTTGGTGACTTGGACCAAAACCCTCATTTTCCAGATTAAAAAACCAAACCCAAACCCTCAACCCCACAACCCCACCAAATCTCCCTCACCCCTGTACTTTTTTCTCCCCCCTGAAAACCAAACCCTCAATTTTGGGGTGGCTGGGACAGGAAAACCCCGCGGGGAGCGGCTCTGAGCCGCGGATTTGGGGGTTTCGGGCTCTTCCCGCCGCCTTCCCGAGCGCATCCCGGCGCTTTGGTAACTTCCCGTCATGGGAGCCGGGCAGGGCAGGATTTTCGTGCCGTAATCTGCTCCCTAAGCCGGGAGTTTAGCGAGCTGCAGTGGATAAAGGAGAAAGGAGGAAGGGGAAACTCCGGCCCTTGGCGGCGTTTTGGGATCGCGCGGCGAAGCTCTGGGGTTAAAGCGGGGAGAAATGGGGGAAGAAATGGAAACCACTCCAGGTAGGGTTTGGGGTTGTTATTTCCCAGCACTGTGGTGGGAGGGGGAAAAGATCCTTGGGGGTTTTTTTGTGATTTTTTTTCCCCTCAGAAAAGGAACTTTGGGGCTGCTAAAAGTGCAGAGATTCAAAGCTCATCCCAAAAATCAACGGGGCAGCTCCCGGCTCCTGCTGCTCCTTGGGGGAGAGGGTGGTTTTTGGAAGGGCCAGAAATACCCCAAACCTGGGGGATTTTGAGCAAATTTATCCCATGGGATGTGCATCCCGCTCTCCTGGGTTTTGGGGCAGTGGGGACTTGTCTGAGACAGGAAAATGCAGGGAAAAGCTGTGGAGAACCCACAGGAAAATGCAGGAAAAACTGTGGAGAACCCACGGCAGCCCCTGGATAAGGCTGGACTTTAAACCAGGCTTAGTCCCGGCTGGATTGCAGAGCCCCAGCAGGGCCACATTCCCTGATTTTCCCATTTTATCCCAATTTAGTGGGAATTTTGGTTTGGAGAAGGATCCCCAGGCGAGGTTTTGTCACTGGCTCGGGGTTGGGATGTGTGGGGGCAGCTGCACCTCAGATAAATGGGGTTTAAATCATTCCTGTCCTGTTTCCCATGGAAATGATCCTAAATATTCCCTGGGAATGCACAGTGGCTGAAATCCCAGAGTTTTCCCATCCTAAAACCTGGTTCAGGGAGATCTGGATCCCCCAAGGAGCTGATTTTGGGGTATTTTATGGGATTTGTGTCGCTTTCCCCCTCTCCAACCAACACCTGCTCCTTCCTGGGGTTTTCTGTGCTGGTTGGAATTCCCAGGAATACAAAAACCCCAAAGCAGGAGGAGCTGGGAGCTCTCCCAGCCGTGGAATTGTTCTCCAGGTGAACAAATCCCAGGAATTTTGACCACCTCGGGGAGGGAAGGGAGCAAAACTGGGAGCTGCAAGTTGGATTAATTCCCAAAAATCTGGCAGGATAAGGAAAAGAAGCTAAAGAAGCTCTTTCTGTAGGAGATTTCATTTGGTTTTTTGGGGTTTCAGGGGTGGCACAGCCCCGAGACCCCAAAATGAGGCCCTGGGGAGGGCGAGGAAGGACGGATCCATTTTTAGAGAGGGAATTTGGGCAGAGCCGGGAGCA
The DNA here is from genome assembly GCA_035584835.1 of Tangara arthus. Classification (NCBI taxonomy): domain Eukaryota; kingdom Metazoa; phylum Chordata; class Aves; order Passeriformes; family Thraupidae; genus Tangara; species Tangara arthus. Next base: position 921,410 of record JAWMQZ010000082.1, read on the forward strand.
GCAACCCCAAAATCCAGGACAGGAATTCCAAATCCCCTTTTTTCCACCAGAGACCTCAATTTCCAGCAAAATCCCGATTTTTTTTGTGATTTAGCTCATTAAATTTGGGGTTTTTTTGGTGATTTTAGGGTTGGCAGGAGGGTTGACCAGGATTTCACCCGTTTCATCCCTTTTCCGAGAACAAGGCCAGGCTTAGGGAGCCTGAAACCCTCCAGGCACGGAGCCCAGCCCCAGAATTCCCGGGAATATTCAGAATCACAAGAAGGGATTTATGGGAATGGCGGCAGGGCTGGACCTTGGCAGGCTTTGGGCTCGGCTTAGAGGGGCTTAAGTGGTTTAAGCAGGCTCAGCCTAAAGGGACATCCTCTTCTCTGGGACATGGGCTCGTCTGCTTTGGGCAGGAAAAGGGGCAGAATTCCCATTTCCCCCCCATTTATCCACGGCAATTTAATTCCCTGATTTTTTAAGTGCTGCATTACCCAATTTAGTTATTCCCAGATTTTGCCCCAAAATCCCCATTTTCCAAGCCTGGATCATTCCTTGAATCAGGAAATACAGGATTTCATTCCAAACACTCAATTTCCATGGATTTCATGGCTTGGATTTCTCCCCAAATCCACCAAATCTGGGAAGTTTGGCCAGAAAAACCCCTGAGGATGGAGAGGGTTAAGAATAAATCCAATTTTTTTTTTATTTTCCTGGGAGTTCTTCACCCTCCCGTGGGCGCTGGGAATGTGCTGGGATGGAAAAGCCTTGGAGGGCACCGTGATCCCAAAACCATCCCCAGATTGCTCCCCAGGCCATCAATGCTGCCCCTTCCCAGAAAAAGATGGAATTTTTCCTGCAGGAATTCCAGATTTGTGTCGTTCCCCTTTGGGAAAAGGGGGAAATCCCAAGGCTGGAAGGGTTGGGGGCGATGGAGCCTGGAAAAAGGGGATCCATGGGAGGGAAAATTTGGGATAAACCTGGGAAGTGGGCACAGGGAACTCCTGGAAAGGGAATTTGGTGGGAATTGGTTCCTGGAGCTTCATCCCGCTCCTCCCTTCCCCAGCATCCCCCAGGGAATTCGGCATGGGATCACTCTGGGTTCCCCCAGAACCTTCAACGTTTCCCTCCATTTTTATCCTTTTTTTTCTGATCCCAAACCCCCTCAGGGCTTTTCCCTGCAGGATGGATTGGGATTTTCCATGGAATTCCAGCTCTGTTTCCCACAGGGAATTCAGGATGGGATCATTCAGGATTCCCCCATTCCCTTAAACATTTCCCTTCATTTTTATCCCTTTTTCTCTGATCCTAAATCCCCTCAGGGCCTTTCCCTGCAGGAGAGAGTGGGATTTTCCATGGAATTCCAGCTCTGTTTCCCACAGGGAATTTGGAATGGGATCATTCAGAATTCCCCCATTCCCTTCAACATTTCCCTCCAATTTTTATCCCTTTTTTGTGCTCATCCTGTTTCCCATGGAATTCCAGCTCTTTTTCCCACGGGGAATTTGGGATGGGATCATTCGGGATTCCCCCATTCCCTCAAGCATTTCCCTCCATTTTTATCCCTTTTTTTTGCCCCTCTGGGGCCGTTCCCAGCGGGCCCATCCCGTTTTTCCCCCGGAATTCCAGCAGTTTTTCCCGGCAGTGTCCCCGGCCGCAGAACGGCTCCGGTACATCCTGGGGGAGGAGGACGAGGCCCCCAACCCCACGCTGTTCACGGAGATGGACACGCTGCAGCGCGACGGCGACGACATGGAGTGGAAGGAATCCGCCAGGTCAGGGACTTGGGAATGGGGAAGGGGAAAAATCCCATCCCAAAATGTCCCCGTGGGGGAGCAAGACTGGGGAACGAGTGTTGGATTTGGGGGGGTGAGAAAAGGGCATTTCTGAATGGGGGAAATGGGATTTTGAAAATGGAATATCAGAGTATGGGCATCGTGTATAAGGGTGTTAGGAAATGGCATTTCTGAATTGGGGAAATGCTGGAAAATGGGATTTTGGGAGGGTTTGAAAACGGAATATCAGGGAATGAGATATTTGGGGGTGTTAAAAAAGGATATTCATGAATTGGGAAAATGCTGGAAAATGGGATTTTTGAAAATGGAATATCAGGGAATGAGTGTCGGATTTAGGGGGGTTAGAAAAGGATATTCCTGAATTGGGAAAATGCTGGAAAAATGGGATTTTAAAGCTGGAATATCAGGGAATGAGAGTTGGTTTTGGGGGTGGTAGAAAAGGGCATTTCTGAATGGGGGAAATGCTAGAAAAATGGGATTTTGAAAATGCAATATCAGGGAATAAGTGTTGGTTTTAGGGTTGTTAGAAAAGGGCATTTTTGAATGGGGGAAATGCTGGAAAACCAGCATTTTGGGTGGGTTTGAAAATGGAATCCTCGGCAAAGAAATCCCAGGATGCCGATGGCGGCACAAAGGCACCGCTGGAGCTGTGTCCCCAATCCCACAGGGATTCCTGCCCCAATCCCACACTCCATCCCGAGCTCCCTAATGACCCAAATTCCTTGGAAAACGGGGCAGAAGGGAGAGGAACAGCGACCTAATCGGCTTTGGGGGAGCGGCGGTGGCGGCGCTCGGCGGGAAGTTTGAATTCCATCCCCGGGAAAGAGGAAGGGCTGGAGATCGGGATTCTCCAGAGAAATCAGGGATGGGAGGTGTGGGATGGGTGCCAGGGCCAGGTGTTGTGGTTTGGGGTTCTGTCAGGGTTTTTCCTCCACCCCAATGTTCCCAAATCCCACAGGAGCGATTTGAGGATGGGGAAATCCATGGATTTGTGTTTCCTGGTGGGATTGGGAACTTTTCCTCTATCCCACAGCTCCCAAATCCCACAGATACAATTTGAGGAGGGTGAAATCCATGGATTTGGGTTTCCTGCTGGGATTGGGAACTCTTCCTCCCCTCCACAACCCTGCAAGCAGCACTTTTGGGAATGATCCACCAGATCCTCCCTTCCCACCCTGGATAACGAGCAAGAACTCTGTGAGATGAATTAATCCAGGCCCTCCAAGCAGGGAAACTCCCCAGGAAGGAAAAGCCATTCCCAGATCCTCACACCTGCCCCATCCCACTCCCGTTCCAGGTGGATCAAGTTCGAGGAGAAGGTGGAGGAAGGTGGTGAGAGGTGGAGCAAGCCCCACGTGTCCACGCTGTCCCTGCACAGCCTCTTTGAGCTGCGGACGTGTCTCCAGACAGGAACGGTGCTCCTGGACCTGGACGGATACTCCTTGCCCCAAATTATTGGTAGGAGCCCCTGGAGATTTCCCCCCCCATGTCCTAAAATGGTGGGAATGGATTTAAATTTGTTTTTTTCCTGAATTTGTCCAGGAATGAGCAAAGGGAGGAGTTGGGAGCCATCAACTGCTTCCTGAAATGGTTGTGTCGAGGTTTTGGGGGGATCTGGGGGTCACTGCTGAAGCAGCAGATTTGGGGGACTTTGGGGTCACCCCTGGATCACCATGGCCGTGTGTTGCAGACAAGGTCATGGAGAAGCAGATCAAGAATGCGACATTTTGGGGAGGTTTTGGGGATGTTCTTGGAGTCACCATGGCCGTGTTTTGCAGACGATGTCATCGAGAAGCAGATCAAGGATGGGACAGTTTGGGGAGTTTTGGGGAGGTTTTGGGGCTCACCATGGCCGTGTTTTGCAGACGATGTCATCGAGAAGCAGATCGAGGACGGGCTGCTGAAGCCGGAGCTGCGGGAGAAGCTCAGCTACGTCCTCCTGCGCAAGCACCGCCACCAGACCAAGAAGCCGATCCACCGCTCGCTGGCCGACATCGGCAAATCCGTGTCCTCCAACACCGGTGAGCCCCGAGCAGCGAGGGAGGAACCACGGCTGGGGACACACCTGGGACGGGGGGCGGGAAGGACCCCAAAATTCTGCCCCAGGGGGTTTAGGGGTGGGGGGTCAGCAAGAGCTGGGGGACAAGGAGGTGTTGGGGACAGGGACAGTGTGTGACAGGGACAGCGCTGTGTGAGGGATGTGCCTGTGGCAGGGACAGTGTCACCGTTTGGTGACGTCATTGAGTGATGGCATCGTTGTGTGAGGGACAAGATCATGGTGTGATGGTAATGTCAGTGTGTGGTGATGTCATCGTGTGATGGCATCATTGTGTGATGACATCACCACGTGAAGACAATGGCACTGTGTGAGGACATCGTTATGGGGTGGCATCATTGTGCAGTGACATCACTGTGTGGTGACAATGCCATTGTATTATGACATCACCATGTGAGGACAGTGGTGCTGTGATGACATCAGTGTGTGATGACAATGGCACTGTGCGATGATGTCACAGGGGGACAATGCCACCATGTGATGACATCACTGTGGAAACAATAGCACTGTGTGATGACATCACCATGGGGACAGTGGCACTGTGTGATGACAATGTCATGGTGTGATGATGTCACCATGGGGACAAGGTCACTGTGTGGCATCAACGTCACTGTGTGATGACATCACAATGGGGACAATGACTCTGTGTGATGACATCACAGTGAGGACAATTACTGTGTGATGATGTCACTGTGTAGTCAAGGGTACTGTGTGATGACATCACAGTGTGGACAATAGGCGATGATAATGTCACCACATGATGATGTCACCGTGTGCTGATGACGTTACCGTGTGCTGATGACGTCACCGTGCGCGGGGACAATGGCGCCCTGTGGCGCCGGGCTCGGTGCCGCTCGGCTTTGCTGGCGCGGCGGCCGCAGACAAATCCGGTCTGGCCGCGGCTGATCCCGCCTTTCCCTGCCCTTACAAAAGGGGATTTGGGTCCGTTCCCGATTGTTCCCTCGGGTTTAGCAGGAGGTCACTCGCTGCAGCCGGGATTGATCTCCAGCAGCTCCTGGGAGCATCCTGGTGTTCCCAACGGGATCCTGCCCTGACATCCCCAATGGGATCCAGCCCCAGCATTTCTAACGGGATCCTGCCCTGACATTCCCATTGGGATCCCACCCCACATTCCCAGTGGGATCCCCTCCCCATCTCACCCCTCTCTCTCTCTCTCCCCAGCCCGCAGCCCCGTGCGGGGCCCGGCCGCCGGCGCCGCCTTCCACCGCTCCACCGAGGACCTGCGGCTGCGGCAGAGCGCCAGCTACGGCCGCCTGCGTGAGTGGCACGGCCCCAAAACTGACCCGGGCACCACAGCCTGCCCTGGGGCACCAGAGCCTGCCCTGGGGCACCAGAGCCTGCCCCGGGGCACCACAGCATTCCCTGGGACACCAAATAATTCTCTGGGACACCAAATAATTCAATGAGACACCACAGCCTTCCCTGGGACACCAAATGATTCCCCAGGACACCAACTCATTCCCTGGGGCACCAAATAAGTCAGTGAGACACCACAGCCTTCCTTGGGGCACCACTGCATTCCCTGGGACACCAAATAATTCCCTGGGACACCACAGCCATCCCTGGGGCACCACATAATTCAATGGGACACCACATCATTCCCTGGGACGGCAAATGATTCTCTTGGACACCAAGTAATTCCGTGGAAAACCAAATTCCCAGCCCCAGGGGCAGAGCGGGAGGTTGCAATGAGGTCCCACCACGACCACCATCCCAGAAGTGCAGCAGGGAATTTGGGATGAGCTGGTGTGGGGTGGAGGAAAACATTCCTTGGGATCTTTAGGGAGGGAATCGTAAAAGATTGCTTGGCTGGGAGAGGGCAGCTGGGAAAGCCCAAATGAACCCTGGTTTGTGTGGCTGAGACTGGAAATGGTCCCATCCATGGAGCTTTGGGATCATTAGGGTTGGAAAAGCCCTCAGAGATCACGGAGCACCACGGTGTCCCCAAGTGCCACATCCAGAGGGTTTCTGGACCCTTCCAGGGATGGGGACTCCATCACTGCCCCGTGCCAGCCTTTCCACCCTTTCACAGGAATTTCCCCTCATTCCTGGGTTTTCACGGCACTGCTGCTGCTTTACAAGCCCAGATCCCATCACCAACATTTTATTTCTTGTCACAAATTCTCCCCACCAGGTTTTCTCCTGGCACTTGGGGTGATTTTTCCTCACAATTCCCTCCCTTCCCTGCAGGTCACGCTCAGAGCCGGAGCATGAACGACATCTCAGACACCCCGAGCACTGACCAGGTACCCAAAATCCCAAAATCCCAACACAATCCCTGCTGGGCTCTGGGGCTGTTGGGTCCATGTGAGCCGTGGCTGGGTCGATACCCACACAAATTCCTAATTAGGGCAGTTAATTGCTGTATTGATCCCTGTGGGGAAACTGCCCCAGAGGTGACACCTGCACTCTCAGCACAGAATTTGGGACGAGCCAGGAGCCCAAATCCATCAGGATGGGGCAAAAATTCCCTCCAGATCTGCAGGGAACTGCTTGGAAGTGTGGGAATCCTAAAGGGAGAGGGCAGTAAATCCCATCTGAACTCTTGGGATGCAGCTCTGGGGGTGAGGGGCTGGAATTTGGGGTGGGATCTGCTTTTTCTGAGGGTTTCCCAATGCAAAGCTCAGCCCAGAGGCCATGGGAGGCTTTTCCTTCTGGGATTGCTTTTAGGAGGAGCTGGGAGGCAGCTCCCGGCTTGGGGATGGGATGGATCAGGGGGATTTTGTCCCCTTCCCATCCCAGACTCTTGTTCTGGGAATGGTTGGTTCCTTGTGTGAGCTTTGCTTTGTTTCTGTTCCTGATTTCACCTTAAACCAAAGGCAGAATCACCGACCCCGTGGGATTTTCAGGAATGGGATGGGATTACAACTTCCTTTGGGGTTTTAGGGAATAGGATGGAATAGCAGCTTACTTTGGGTTTTTAGGGAATGGGATAACCACTTGCTTTTCCCCAGGATGTCCTCACTGGGTTTACCTGGGGTGATGCCCTTTAGGGCAAGCCCAGACACAATAAATAATGTTTTATTCCCTTGGATTTCATGGATGGAAATCCACGTTCTGCAGGGAGCCACAGGTCAGGGACACCACCTGAAATGACTCCATCCCAGTGCCCAGTCAGGAACCCCAAATATCCCCGCCAGCAATGGGGTTCGGAGGGTTAATCCCAAAATATGCAAAGCATTTAGGTTTAATCACCCTATTAGGCCCACTACAAAGGGACTTTTTAAGTGTTACATGAAGCTTAGTGGTCACTGGTAACTCCTGCTCTTATTCCGAGCAGAACTGGAGGAGTTGCTTTATTATTATTATGATTTTTTTTTTTTTTCCATTTGGATTTAGAAGATTAGGACGGGGCGAGGCGGCTGCCCGGCTCACATGCCTGCCCTCATGCTGCCATATAGATTATCATAACTCCCTGCCTGGCTGGGTATTGAACCCTTTTAGGCTGTAATGAAAAGAGCTGCAGGGGAGAAGAGACCTGGGGAATAAATCCATGGATGAGGTTTTCCTCCTCCCATTATTTGTTCCAGCTCACGGAACGGAGCTGGGGAGGAACGAGGCACAGAATCCTCCCCCATGCAGGGCTTGAGGGGGTTCTGTGCCATGAGGGGCTGCAGATAAACTCTAAAAATGTTCCTGGCTCATTGCAGCACCCCTGGGCTTGGCTCAGGTTTTCCACAGGGGGATTTCGGGGAGTTTTCCTTGCGGAGAATCCAGGAGAGCAAAATCAAATGCTGCTAGTTGGGTTGTGGAGCCCTGGGGGTGCAGTTTAGTCTCAGTTTCAGCCACATTTCTGAAGAAATTTTACTTTTTTTTTCCTGGCTCCTCAGTCCCCACCTCTGGGAGTCCTGGGACAATCAGAGGTGAAATCTTGGAGCCTGAGGCTCCAACTTTGGCGGGGAAAAAAAGGGGGAAAAACCAATTTTTAGCAACCGCTCCCTTCCTCGATCTTGTCTTTGCCAACAGCTGAAGAACAAGTTCATCAAGAAGATCCCCAAGGACGCCGAGGCCTCCAACGTGCTGGTGGGCGAGGTGGAGTTCCTGGAGAAGCCCTTTGTGGCCTTTGTGCGGCTGCTCCAGGCCACCATGCTGGGCGGGGTGACGGAGGTGCCCGTCCCCACCAGGTGAGCGCCGTCCCCTGGGCACGTCCCGAGGGGTCTGGTGGCACCAGGGCTCCGAGGTGGCCGACACGGCGCCTTTCCCTCCCCAGGTTCCTCTTCATTCTCCTCGGCCCGGCGGGGAAGGCCAAGTCCTACAACGAGATCGGCAGGGCCATCGCCACGCTCATGGTGGACGATGTGAGTGGAGACCACCCCAGCCCTCGTGTGGGACTCAGAACCCAGCAAAGAAAGCAGTTTCCACCTTATCACCCCAAAACCTGAGATTGAAACCCCCAGGAGGATGTGGGACTAGGGGCTGACCCCTGTCCCGTGTCCACCCCCAGCTCTTCAGCGACGTTGCCTACAAAGCCCGGGACAGGGAGGACCTGATCGCCGGCATCGACGAGTTCCTGGACGAGGTCATCGTCCTCCCGCCCGGCGAGTGGGACCCCAACATCCGCATTGAGCCTCCCAAAAAAGTGCCCTCAGCTGAGAAGAGGTGCGTGGGGCTGCACCCGCCTGTGGCCACTCCCGTGTCCAGTTCTGGGGGAGAAGAGCCTTGCTTGGCTTCATCCCTGGAAGTGACCCCTCCAGATGTTCCAGAAATGCTGGGTTTGCAGCAGGGTTTGATCCCAGCTCGGCTCAGAGCTGTTCCCACCCTCCTGGGACGGTGGGAGGTGACCCTACCCTGGGCAGGAGCTGAACTGGATGATCCTTGAGTCCCTCCCAACCGAATCCGACCCGACCCATGGCTCCACAAATTGAGCAAACCCAGCTCTGGATCTGGCCAAATTCACCCCAAAACCCACACTCAGGGCAGGCTCAGAGCTGCACCACGGCCTTGGCCACAATCCTCACACCAGGGCCGTGTGCCCATCCAGCGGTGCCAATCTGGCAATGCCAACGTGGCGGTGTCAATCCAGTGGTGCCCATCCAGCAGTGTTGATCCGGTGGCACCAATGTGGCAGTGCTGATGTGGCAGTGCCAGTCTGGTGGTGCTGATCCAACAGCACCAATCCAGTGGTGCCCATCCACTGGTGCCAATGTGGCAGTGCCGGAGCGGGTTCGAGGCGGTGCCGTGTCCCGCAGGAAGTCGGTGTTCTCGCTGAACGAGGTGGGGCAGATGAACGGCGCGGCCGGCGGGGCGGGCGCCGGGGGCGGCGGCGGCGGCAGCGACGATGGGGAGATGCCCGAAGTCCACGAGATTGGGGAGGAGCTGGCCTGGACCGGCAGGTGAGCCAGGAGCCACCCCCCAGAAACTTCCAGAATGTGCCAGGATCTGTCAGCGTCTTCTGTGGGCTCACCCTGGGGCACCGAGGGGTGAAATCCTGGTGGGAAGGGGTTTTTGTCAGCACCAGATCTATTTATGTGTCTATATATAAATTGTATTTATGTAGCAATATTTATAAATCTCCCAACTGGCCAGAGGAGCTGTGGATCCCCAGAAGTGTCCAAGGCCAGGTTGGACGGGGCTTGGAGCAGCCTGGGACAGTGGGAGGTGTCCCTGCCATGGCAGGGGTGGGATGGGATGGGATTTAAGGTCCCTCCCAACCCAAACCTCTCCAGGACTCCATGATTCTGTTTTGGTGGAAGTCACCAGGTGTTGGTGTCACCTCAGTGGTGTCTCTGCAGGTTTTGTGGTGGCCTCTACCTGGATATCAAGAGGAAGCTGCCCTGGTTCCCCAGTGACTTCTACGAAGGTTTCCATATCCAGTCCATCTCTGCCATTCTCTTCATCTACCTGGGCTGCATCACCAACGCCATCACCTTCGGGGGGCTGCTGGGGGACGCCACTGACAACTACCAGGTGTGGCCAGGGTGTCACCGGCCTGGGGACAGGCAGGGATGGGATCGGTGGGATTAGGATGGGATCCATAGGATTGGGATGGAATTGATGGGATCCATGGGATTGGGATGGGATGGATGGGATCCATGGGATGGATTTTACCCTATTTGCCATGCCAAGCTTCTGGGGATGGACATTCTCTGCCAGGTGGGACTGGCAGCCCCGGAGCACTGGAATCTCTCCATGGCAATGCCAGGAGCAATGGGACATGGTCCCAACCATCCCAAGCAGGTCCCTCAGCCCCATCTCCATCGGGGGCTCCATGGGGACGTGGTGTGGCCCAGCACCCCTGTGACGCCCCCTCTGCTCCGTCCCCAGGGGGTCATGGAGAGCTTCCTGGGCACGGCCATGGCCGGCTCCATGTTCTGCCTCTTCGCCGGGCAGCCCCTCATCATCCTCAGCAGCACCGGCCCCATCCTCATCTTCGAGAAGCTGCTCTTCGACTTCAGCAAGTGAGTGCTGGGCCACCCCAGAGGACACCAGGGCATGTCCCCGCTGGGGTGGGATGTGTCCCCAGCACCCAGCCGCTCTCACAGGGCCGCGTGTCCCCTCTTCCAGAGGCAACGGGATCGACTACATGGAATTCCGCCTGTGGATCGGGCTGCACTCGGCCCTGCAGTGCCTTATCCTGGTGGCCACCGACGCCAGCTTCATCATAAAGTACATCACGCGCTTCACCGAGGAGGGCTTCTCCACCCTCATCAGCTTCATCTTCATCTACGACGCCATCAAGAAGATGATCGGGGCCTTCAAGTACTACCCCATCAACTCAGACTTCAAGCCCGACTACGTGACCATGTACAAGTGCGAGTGCGTGGCCCCCGACCCAGGTGAGTTCACCCCGGGGCCGCCCGGGCAGGAGCCGGGGGTGGGAGGGTCCTGGCGTGGAGGAATCCCAGCCCAGGACGTGGGAGGAGGCAGCTGGGCTGGAGACACCCGGAACTCATCGTCCTCCTCTGAGGGGGCTCTGGAGATGGAGGAAGAGCCTTGTTCCCCTTGGATGAACTTCCTGGGACACAGCAGACGGAGAGTTGGGATCTCAGCCTGGAGCAGCCAGACCCGGATGGATAAGAAGGAATTACGGAAGAAAAAAAGGACATTTTGGTGATTCCAGCCTGCTGCTGATGGAAACTGAATCTCCAGGAAACACCTGGAGTGGTTCTGTGCTCTGCGGTGTCTGGGACACCCTGGGATGTCCCAGCTGGGTGTGGAAACCTTCATGGACCGTTTCCTTCCTTTTTCCACTCCTTTTCCAAAAGGAGAGGCTATCAGGCTCTGAGCAGAAGGTCCTTGCATGGTTTTGCTCTTGGGTAGACGTCCTGGATGATCCCAGATCCGAACTGTGAAGCTCAGATGATCCTGGAAGGGAGCGGAGACGGCTTCGGGCTCACGGCAGCGAGCGGCTGCTCCCCCAGGAGCTGAATTATGTCAAAAATCCAAATTTTGGTGAGCACCAGCTGCAGCCAGAGGAGACTGACAGTGGGTGGAGGTGAAGGTGGATGAAGATAACAATGGATGAAGGTCACAGTGGATGAAGATGGTGGATGAAAATGATGATGGATGAAGATGATGGTGGATGAAGATGATGATGTTCTGCCCATCTCCTTCCTTCAAGAGAAGCACCCAAGACCCTCCACCCAACGCATTCCCAATGCAGCTCCCACTCCAAGGAGAGCTCACCTCATGGCAATCGCAGCCATTGGGTTGAATTTCACATTTTTCCTCAATTCCTGCTCATCCACCCCTCCGTGAGCACCACGATCCCACTGGGAACCGGGACCCCAGAGCAGCACCAGAACCAATTCCTGCCCCAAACCCGACCCGCAGAGAGCGAAGCCGGAACCCCCAGAGCCGAATTCCCGGACGGAGCCGTGAGCACCCCCGGGAGGAGCCTTCAGCCTCCAGGGAGGTCTCCCCCTTCTCCAAGCCCCCACCCCGAGCAGCCCAGAGGCATCTGCACCCCAATCCCTGATCCCGCTCCTCCCTCTGGCTGCCCGAGGCAGCCGTGTCCAGGCTGGATTTAAAATCCCTCTAGAAATTGTTTATTTCCCTCTCCATCCTTCTTTTTTTTTTTAATTCCCTTTTTTTTCCATCCCTGCTGATTTTTGATTATTATAACTGATTTGTCCCATATTTGTCTCTGCTGCACACATCAATTGGGGCTGATTTCAATCTCAAGTGAGTATCGCCTTCTAAATATTAAAATTATTTTAATATTTGATACTCTCCCCCCACGGGGGGGTTCCATTGTTATTTTTTTCCATGTATTTGACTTTTCTCTCTCTCTAAAAAGGTTTGTGTGGAGCCCTTAGGGCTCTTCTCTTTAACCCCGTCGGCGCCGTGCCGCCCTTTAAAGGCATAGAAACCCCAAAATAGGGTTTGTGGAAAAAGAAAAGGTTGTGGAGGAGAGAAATGAGAAGCAAGCCGATGTTTTTAGGGCTGAGTTTGTCCCGCAGAGCTCGGTCCTGGCAGCCCTGGGCTCTCTGTCCCAACCCAGCCTCTCCTTCATTAATCCCCGGCGCCAGGGCTGGAGGTGGCGGCCGAAGAGGATGGAAGAGGGGGGCGGCAAAGCCATCCCAGAATTCCTGAATTCCCGAATTCCCTCTTTTAGGGGCACCCCGAGACATCCCGGGGGTGCTCCCGGAGCTGCGGAGCTGCGTCACCTGAAGAGCCGAGGAGGAGAAGGTGCCGGGGGCTCGAAAAGACGGAATTTTGCACCGATGACACCAAAACACCCCCAAACTATTAAAAAAAAATAATAATAATAATAATAATTTTTAAAAAGCAAATCAGGTGTGATTTGGGTGCCACCTCTCCAAAAAAAAAAATATAAAAACCACCCCAGGCTGCTTTCCCAGCCTTCCACCCTGGTGGTTTTAAGTCCACCTTGCTCCTGGCAGCTTCCTTGGGAAGCTCCTGGAAATATTAGGAACTGGGAAGCTCCTAAAAAATCCCCTCTGGCCCAGCCCTCGCCAGCCCTGCAGGGAGAAGCTGCCACAGGAGCCGCCGCGTCCTCCCCAGCACGTGGGATTAATGAGGGAGAATTAGAAATGGGGGATTTCCCCCCAAAATCCCGGGATGCCGATCCCTGGCGGGCTCAGCAGGCCAAGCCCAGCTGGGGTTTAGCCCCCAAAGCTCGGGTTTAGCCCCAAAACCTCAATAACCGACTCCTTTCCCGCAGCCAACGCGACCTTGTTCGATGCTTCAGCTCCAGTGGCACCGAACAGCACTAACGTGTCTCTGGTAAGGATGGGGATCTGCCCAGCCCAGGGGAAATTGGGGATCAGGGAGGGGGAACCGGGGGATTCCAGCACCCAGGAGTGGGATGGGCCAGCTCTGAGTGAGGGAAACTCCAATTTGGGTTCCCAGCAGCACCAAATCCACACTTTCCCCCCCAAATTTGTATCAGCTCTCTGGTTTTGGGTATCCCCAAAACTCTGGAAATTCGCTGTTCCTTGTGTGCTGAAATGGCTCAAACTGCTCTTGTTGGGGTTTGAGCAGGAAATTTCCATTTTTGCAAGCTGCAGCTGCTAATAACGCTGGTTCTGCTCAATTCAGTTGTGAAATCCCATTTTTCTTGCACAGTGTGATGCTAAAAGTACAGTTTTGGGGCTTGGACAGGAAATTTCCCTTTCTTTCCATGCTGCACCTTAAAAACGCCACCTTTGCTGGATTTGGGCTGAAATCCCCCCTTTCCCTACACACCACAATAATTCCAAATTTTACTAATTTTGCTTTTGTCGGGTTTCTTGCCAGTCCAATGCTCTCAACCTCACAGCTCTGGACTGGACCCAGCTGAGTAAGAAGGAATGTCTCAAATACGGCGGCAGCTTAGTGGGAAAATCCTGCAAATTCGTGCCCGACCTGGCCCTCATGTCCTTCATCCTCTTCTTTGGCACCTACTCCATGACCCTGACCCTGAAAAAATTCAAATTCAGCCGCTACTTCCCCACCAAGGTAAGGAAAGAACCAAATCCTGCCAGATCCTTTCCCAAAAACAAGGGGAAATGGGAGCTGCCGGGAGGTTTGGGAAGGTTGGAAGCAGAGAACTCCACGAAAATAAATCCCTGTTTTTAGGAGGATTTGGCCACAATTGGGGTCCTTCCTGAGGTTTTAGACCCTGATTTTTGGAATTCTGTGAAGGTTTTATGGCATCCTCCTCTCCGAACTGGAGTTGGGTTAATCGGTGGACAATTAATGCGTGGACAATTAATGAACAAGAATTTGTAGGATCATGGATAAGAAATTTATAGGGTCATCATGGACGAGGAATTTGTGGGATGGTGGATGAGGGATTTGTGGGATGATCCCACCCACAGGGAAGTGGTCACTGGCCCAGAGTCTGATGGACATCAGTGACCAGTGGTGTCCAGGGCTCCCATCAGGGCTGGCATTAATTAATGTGCTCATTAATGATGCAAACAAAGGGGTTTGCAGGTGACACCAAGGGACAATTCCAGAGGATGGGGACTTCCAGAGACATGGACAAGCTCCCTTCTCACCCCATAAATCCCCTTCCCATCCCATTAATCCCCTTCCCACCCCATTAATCCCCTTCCCACCCCATTAACTCCTGTTCCACCCCATTAATTCCCCTTCCCATCCCATTAATCCCCTTTCCAACCCCGTTTCCCTGTCTTGCCTCCAGGTCAGGGCTTTCATTGCTGATTTTTCCAATGTCTTCTCCATCCTGCTCTTCTGTGGAGTGGACGCCTGTTTTGGACTGGACACCCCCAAACTCCACATCCCCAGTATCATCAAGGTTCGGCCTCCCCTCCTCTTCTCCCCACGCTCTTTTTCCAGGTTTTTTTGGGAATCTCGTAGCTCCAGGCACTGTCTTAAAAGCTACTTGGTCTTTTCTAACAATATTCTAATTTTCTGACTTTCTTTCCTCTCTTTTTTGTTGTTTTTCCTCTTTTTTTACCATTTTTCCTCCTTTTTTGCCATTTTTCCTCCCTTTTTTTGCCATTTTCCCCTCCCTTTTCTCTCTGCCCCTCCTGGCTGGCAGCTCCGTAAGCTCATTAGCGATTTCTCCATCTTTATGTCCATACTAATGTTTGTGGGGCTGGATGTGCTCTTTGGACTCAACACCCCAAAGCTCCAAGTGCCTACCGACTTCAAGGTAAAAACCCAAAATTCCACAAAACCCCATTCCAGAAGGATTTCTCCTCCCCCATCCAGGGGGTGAGCTGGGGATCCCAGTGACATTCCCAATGGTGGTTCCAATGGGAACCCCAATGGGGAACCCAAATGGAAATCCCACTAAGGATCCCATTGAGGATCCCAATGATGATCCCAATGGAGATCCCAACAAGAATCCCCGTGAAGATCCCAAAGGAAATTCCAACAAGAATCCCAGTGAAGATCCCAAAGGAAATCCCAAGAATCCCAGTGAAGATCTCAATAGAAATCCCAATGGGGATCCCAATAGAAACCCCAAGGAGGATCTCAGTAGGGATCCCAGTGAGGATCCCATGAAGATCCCAGTGGGGATCCCAACAAGAATCCCAGTGAAGATCCCAATGGTGATCCCAATGGAAATCCCAACAAGGATCCCAAAGGAAATCCCAACAAGAATCCCAGTGAAGATCCCAATAGAAATCCCAATGGGGATTTAGGATGGATCCGGGATGGGGTTGTCCCCAAATGCCACCCCTTGGGTCTTCCCAACCCGTGCCCCATTCCTGAGGTTCTGACCCCGCTGTCCTCCCCAGCCCACGCGTGTGGACCGGGGCTGGTTCGTGTTCCCCTTCGGGAAGAACCCGTGGTGGGTGTACCTGGCCAGCGCCCTGCCCGCCCTGCTGGTCACCATCCTCATCTTCATGGACCAGCAGATCACGGCCGTCATCGTCAACAGGAAGGAGCACAAGCTGAGGGTGAGACCCCCAGGGATCCCCCACATCACCCAGGGCACCCCAGGACCCCCACAGCACCCAGGTTTGGGGTGGGGTTGGGGGCTGCCCCTGGCCTTGGCCAGCTGCGGGTTTGGGGTGAGGGAGGGCCTGGGGGTGAAGTTCTGTGGGTATCGGGGTGCAGGGGGGTGATATGGAGTGACACAGGGGGATGTGGGGTGATATGGGGTGACACAGGGTGCCCCAGGTCCATGTGGGGTACACAGGGTGACACCAGGTGCCCCATATCAGTGTGGGGTGACATGGGGTGACACCAGGTGCCCCAAGGCCGTTTGGGGCGCACCAAGGCCCTGCCTGGGGGACTCCCCCAGCGCAGAGCCCCCAAAGCCCCCCGTGCTGTGTTGCAGAAGGCAGCCGGGTACCACCTGGACCTCTTCTGGGTGGGCATCCTGATGGCCGTGTGCTCCTTCATGGGGCTGCCCTGGTACGTGGCCGCCACCGTCATCTCCATCGCGCACATCGACAGCCTCAAGATGGAGACCGAGACCAGCGCCCCGGGGGAGCAGCCCCAGTTCCTGGGGGTCAGGTGGGCCTGAGAGGGGTCCTGCAGCTGGGGGGACATCCCTGTCCTGGGGACATCAGGGCCTGGCAGGAGTTGTCAATCCCATTCCCACTGGTGGTTCTCGGTTCCTCGGGGGTTCCTCGGGCTGACCCTGCTCCTGTCCCCACTCCAGGGAGCAGAGGGTGACCGGCATCATCGTCTTCGTGCTCACGGGCATTTCGGTTTTCCTGGCTCCTATCCTGAAGGTAAAACAGTCCCGTTCCCCCTCCCTGCAGAGATTTGGGGACATGGGGACAAAAGCTGGGTCCTGTCCCGTCCTGGTGACCTCCAGCACTGTCCCTGTCCCTGGGGAGGAGCTGCTGCCTTCCCTGGGTCAGGGCTGTGCTGTTCCCTCTTCCCAGTACATCCCCATGCCGGTGCTCTACGGGGTCTTCCTCTACATGGGCGTGGCGTCGCTGAACGGCATCCAGGTGAGTGCCCTTCCTCTTCAGCATCCTCCTCATCCTCCTTCTCCTCATCCTCTTCATCATTGTCCTCATCCTCCTTATCCCCATCCTCCTACTCCTCATCCTTGTCATTCTCCTCCTCATCATCCTCATCCTCCTTCTCCTCCTCATCCTTGCTCTCCTCCTTGTCTTCCTTCTCCTTTTCATCGTCCTCCTCCTCACTGACCACAGACTGTCCCACACTGTCTCCAAAAGGAGGATTTTTACTCCAGATTTCCACACATGGGACAGCAGATACCCAAAACCCTCCAAGAAACACCAAAAACCCACAAATTCCCTATTTGGGGGGAATAAAAGAGGCTTTTCCTGGGCAGCCTGTGGGGTGGGGCTGAGGATTAACCCCAGGCCTTCCTCCCCGGGCAGTTTTGGGATCGCTGCAAGCTCTTCCTGATGCCGGCCAAGCACCAGCCCGACTACGTGTTCCTGCGGCACGTCCCGCTGCGCCGCATCCACCTCTTCACCCTGGTGCAGATCGTCTGCCTGGCCGTGCTCTGGATCCTCAAATCCACCGTGGCCGCCATCATCTTCCCCGTCATGGTAATCCCATACTACCTGGGAATGGTTTTTTGGGATTTTTGGTGTGGTCCCATCATCATCTTCCCCATCATGGTAATCCCATCCTTGATCCAAAGGGGTTTTTTGGGATTTTTGGTGTGGTCCCACCATGGCCACCGTCATCTTTCCCATCATGGTAGTCCTATCCTCACCCCAAAGGAATTTTTTAGGGATTTAAGGAGATTTTGGCAGTCCTACCATGGCCACCATCATCTTCTCCATCGTGGGCATTCCCATCCTCACTCCAAAGGGTTTTTTTGGGATTTAAGGGATTTTTGGCTTGGTGGTCACCCCACATCTTAGGTTGAGATGCTCACGGACCTCTCCCCTGTCAGATCTTGGCCCTGATCCTGGTGAGGAGGCTCCTGGATTTCGTCTTCTCCCAGCACGACCTGGCCTGGATCGACAACATCATCCCCGAGAAGGAGAAGAAGAAGGAGGACGACAAGAAGAAGAAGAAGAAAGGCAACAAAGGCGACAGCAGCAGTGATGAGGAGGTGGGCACGGGGTCACCGGGGGCTCCCAAGGACAGGGGGACATCCCAGAGCTGGGGAGGGACAATTCCCACTGGGAACTGGGATGAAGGTCTTGGGTCACCTGGGCAGTGTTTCAGCTGCGTGTCCCCCTAGGAAAGAGGGCCTCCACCCGGAGCTTTGCGTTCTGACTCCTCCCCGAACGGCTCGGACATGGATCGCAGGTAACCGGGACCCCTCCCCATCCCTGGGGGGAAATTTGGGATCCTCCAGCTCAAAGCCTCCAGGCAGCAGCAGCACCCCTGGGGCAGGTTTGGGGCGGGGGCAGCACCCCCTGGCTGCTCACCCCCCTCTCCCCTGCTGCCCCCCAGTATCACCCTGCACCTGAAGATCTCGTGCCCGTCGTCTCCCGCCTTTAACTACTCCCGCAACCCCATCTGTGCCGTGCCCCAGGTGAAGATCGAGATGGAGTCGGATTACGAGGACAGCGACACCGAGAAGGCCCCGCGGGACATGGGCAGCGAGACCACGCTATAGCCCCGCCCGCCGGGGGTCCAAAATTTAATTTAATTTATATCTAGCTAGGTAGAGATAGCGCCGCGGTCACGGGTACGGATAAAGGAAACTGGGGGTGTTCCTCTCTGCCGGACAGGCGGCCCTGGAGGCCCCGTGCCCTGGTGGATTTAGGGTCCCACACCTCAGTGGGTTTTAGGGTTGCACGCCCTGGTGCATTTTAGGGTCCCACACCCCAGCGGATTTTAGGGCCCTGCACCCCAGTGGATTTTAGGGTCCCACGCCTCAGTGGGTTTTAGGGTCCCGTGCCCCGGTGTGTTTTAGGGTCCTACACCCTGGAATTCCCTCTCTTCCCACTGGGCAAAGACAACACCGCTGGCGGCAAAACAGGGCCAGAAAGGTGGGATCGGTGATTTTGGCAAAGGAATGGTTAGATTGGTGGTTTTGGCAAAGAAAAGTGGGATTGGTGGTTTTGGCCCTGAAAGGTGGAAATTGTGATTTTGGCAAAGTGGAATTGGTGATATCGGCACAGGAAAGGTGGAATCCATGATTTTGGCACAGGAAGGGTGGGATTGGTGGTTTTGGCAAAGAAAAGTGGGATCGGTGATTTTGGACCCAGAAAAGAGGAAGCACCTGGGATGGGGATGGAGGAAGAGAGGGCAGCTGGGATGGGGATGAGGAGGAGAAGGAGGAAACACAACAAGATGGGGATGAAGAGGAGGAAGCACCTGGGATGAGGCAGGATGGGGATGAAGAGAAGGCTGTTGGGCCGAGGAGGAAGAGGGAGTCAGGAATGGTTCCTGAGGGAGTCAGGAATGGTTCCTGAGGGAATGCAGGCTGGTTTCCACAGGGAAATGGGAACGGTGGCTGCAGCGAAGCCCTTTGGTCGCCCACCCCACATCCTCACCTGTTACTCTGCCAGGCCTGGGAACAGCCCCAGGGAAATCCAAGGTTCCTCCCTGGAGGATCCTCCCTGGAGGAATCCAGGATTCCCTCTGGCTCTGCTGCCCAGGGGCTCCGTTCCCACCCAGGGGGAGAGCAGCCCCTGCCCCCAGTGCTCCCAGTGCCCTGCAGCGTTTTGGGGTCCCCAGGGGGCTCTTCCCACCCGGGTGGGATCCAGGCTCCCTCCAGCTCTTCCCAGCCCTGCCAAGGCTTTAAAGGAATTTTCTTTTTCTCCACCCACGGCCCAGGCCCCACCCTGGTTTAGGAACGCTGGTCCCAACACCCCCAGAATGGATTTTTTCTCATTTTTCCTGGATGAATCCTTCAGGTTTTTCCCTCCCAGAGCCCCCAGGCCCTTCCCCTGAGCAGAACTGACCTGACACTGACACCAGCAGCACTGGGGCTCTTCTGGGACACCAGTGAAACACTGGGACACCAGTGGCACATTTTAACTGGGACACCAGTTCAACGTTACTGGAACTGGGACCCCAGTTAAACACTGTACATAGGACACCAGTTTAACACTGCAGCTGGGACACCAGTTCAACACTGGGACACCAGTGAAACACTGAAAACTGGACACCAGTGACACTGGGACACCAGTTCAACACTGTACATAGGACACCAGTCAAACACTGCAAACAGGACACCAGTGACACCAGTTAAACCCTGTAACTGGTCTGTTCCTGACCCCTGTAAATACCCAAATCCTCTGAGACTCGAACGCTGTTTCCTGTTTATGGCATTTCTCATTCTGGTTCTGGCGCAGCTCTGGGGACTCATGGCAGTGCCCAAACCCTGCCCTGGCAGTGCCCAAACCCTGCCCTGGTAACACCCAAACCCTGCCCTGGTAACATCCAAACTCCTCCTGTAGCTCCTGGGCCCACCCTGTGCCAGCTGCAGAGTGCTCTGGGCAGGTTTAAGATTTTAATCCCGGTTTAATTCTTTCCCTGCTGCCCAGGGCTCTGGGCAAGTTTAAGGTTTTAATCCTGGTTTAATTCTCTCCCTGCTGCCCAGGGCTCTGGGAGCTGGGCCCTGGGGCAGAGCTCGGCTCTTTGGGCTCAGTTTGTCCCTTTTGGGCGAGGTTCCCCCGAGGTTTTGGGGTTTTTTTGTACCAAGTCTCAGCCTCCAGCACGGCACCACTGAACCAGGTTGGATTTCTCATGACACAACCCAATAAAAACCTTCCCATGAACCTGAGCTCTCCTGTGCTTCATTTGGGAAGCCCAAAGTTCCCTCCCAGGGGTTGGGGCAGGAGGGGCCTTTTAGAACCCTAAAAATGATAAACAATTCTATTTCTTAAAATATATAATTATATATATAAATATTATATGTATAAAATAGATAATATATAATTATATATAAGATATATAATTATATATAAAAATATAAAATAGATATCATTATATAAATATATATAATTATATATAAAAATGTAAAATGGAATTATATAAAATACATATAATATATATCTAAATATAAAAAATCGATATAATTATACATAAATATTTAAAGTCTATATTATATATAAATATATATAAATATAAATTATATATTCTATATAATTATCTATTTAGTATAATTATTATAATATTATCTATTTATTTATATTATATAATTATAGAAATATAAATATATATATATAATTATATATAGATATTAAAATATATCATTATATATAGACATAACAAACCAAGCTTTAAAACCAAGCCCTGCTCCTTTCCAGAAGTGCAAGAATTATATTATTTAAATATTATAAACTATTAGAAAATTCATTCCAATTATTACAAAATTGGCATCATTCCAGGGCACAAAAAGGAAATTTTTTGGTCTTCTCACACTTTATTGAGGCAGCCTGCGCTACTCACACTTTACACACAGGGCAGGAGAGCTCCGCCCACCCCCGGCTGTTCTTTGGTTACAAAAAAGGCTTTGAAAAATTCCCCATCAATCCAAAGAGCAAGGAAAGCCCAGCCTAGAACAGGCTTTGAAAAATTCCCCATCAATCCAAAGAGCAGGAAAAGCCCAGCCTAGAACAGGCTTTGAAAAATTCCTCATCAATCCAAAGAGCAGGAAAAGCCCAGCCTAGAACAGGCTTTGAAAAATTCCCCATCAATCCAAAGAGCAGGAAAAGCCCAGCCTAGCTGCACTCTAGAACAGACTACACCAGCCCAGGGCCTGCACAGGCCCAGGACTAAAGTATGGCTTTAATTTTAATTTCTTTTTTCAAGTAATTCCTCTAGAGAAGAGCTTAAACTACAGATCCAGCCCTGAGGGGAAATTGGGAGTGCCAGGATCCAAATGGCTCAAACACAAAGCTGAGTCTGGGTAATCCCAGCTCAAACAGAAAGCTGGAGTGTGGATAATCCCATTTTAAAAATGAAGCTGGAGTGTGGATAATCCCATTTTAAAAATGAAGCAGGAATGTGGATAATCCCATTTTAAAAATAAAGTGGGAGTTTGGATAATCCCAGCTCAAAACCAAAACTGAGTCTGGATAATTCCAGCTCATAAAGCAGGAGCGTGGATAATCCCAGCTCAAACACAAAGCAGGAGGAGTTTGGGTAATCCCAGCCCAGCCAATAAATACCTGTGACCTCACACTGGGGAAAAGCCCCACGTGCAGGACAATAAATAACAAATATTGAAATATTGCATTTCCTGTCGGGGACTCAGGCTGGAAAGGAGTGGTTAGGCCTGGCTCTGAGGGGCCCCCCATTAAACCCGGCTCTGAGGGGCCCCTTGTTAGGCTCAGTTCCAAGGGACCCCTCATTAAGGCCTGGCTCTGAGGGTCCCTCACCAGGTCCAGCTGTGAGGGGCCCCCCATTAAATCCCGTTCTGAAGGACCCCTTGTTAAACCCAGCTCAGAGGGCTCTGTTCAGGCAGGCAGAGCCTGGAGCTTACGGGTTTTCAGCAGTTTTTGGCAGCAATGATGGTGTTCTGAGGGACCCCTCATTAAGCCTGGTTCAGAGAGATCCCCCATTAAACCCAGTTCTGAGGGACCCCTGGTTAAACCCAGCCCTGTTTAGGCAGGCAGAGCCTCAAGCTCACAGGGTTTCAGCAGTTTCTTGGCAGCGATGATGGTGTTCTTCATCAGCATGGCCACCGTCATGGGCCCCACGCCGCCGGGCACCGGCGTGATGTAACTCGCCTTCTTCCTCACCCCTGGGGAAAAGCTTGGCTTAAGGGCCAGGCCAGGCTCCCCAGCCTAAAGCCACGCAGGTTCTGGCGGGATTAAGGCTTTAGGAACGGGGGCTGGGTGGGTTTTCCCTGCTGGACAGCGGGGCAAGGCCCAGCCTGGGTGTGAAGGCCAAGGTGGGGAAAAGCACCAAGCCAGGCCTGGAAGCACAAAGGTCCAAAACAGCAAAAAAGCCAGGCCTAAAAGTGCCAAAAAGCCAGGCTTGGGAGCCCCAGAAAGTCAGGCCTGAGAGCCCCAGAAAGCTGGGCCCAAACACACCAAGCCAGGCTTAAAAGCACCAAGCAAGGCCTGGAAACACAAGGGTCCAAAGCAGCAAAAAGCCAGACCTAAAAGCACAAAGTTCTGGAAACACCAAAAGCCGGACCATAAAGTACCCAAAAGCTGGACCTAAAAGCACAAGTAATGAGACCTAAAGGCACAAAAAGCTGGGCCCAAAAGCGCCAAGCCAGGCCTAAAAGTACAAAGATCTGCAAGTGCCAAAAAGCCAGGCCTAAAAGCAACAAAAAGCTGAGCCAGAAAGCAGCAGGGCCTAAAAGCACTAAGAGCCAGGCCTAAAAGCTGATTTTTAGCACAGAAATGCCAAATCCAAGCCCAGGGTTGGAGCAGAGGCAGAGACTCAACTGCTGAGGCTCAGGAGGCTCCTCTGGAGCGTCCCCACGGAATATCCCTGAGCTCAGGGAAACAAACCAGGCTTTGTTCCCTCCCCAGTGCCCACAAAAGCTGATCCTGAGCTTAAAAAGCTGATCCTGAGCCTAAAGAGCTGATCCTGAGCCTAAAGAGGCGATCCTGAGCCTAAAGAGGCGATCCCGAGCCTAAGGAGCTGATGCTGAGCCTGAAAAGGCGATCCTGAGCCTAAAGAGGTGATCCCAAGTCTGAGGAGCTGATCCCGAGCCCGAGGAGCTCACCCTGAGCCCGAGGAGCTGATCCCGAGCCCGAGGAGCTCACCCTGAGCCCGAGGAGCTGATCCCGAGCCCGAGGAGCTCACCCCGAGCCCGAGGAGCTCACCCTGAGCTCTCCTCACCTTCAAAGTCCACGTCCCCCACGAGGCGGGGCCGGGCCGTGAGCGGGTCCTGCACCCGGGTGATGCCCACGTCGATCACAGCCGCCCCCTCCTTGATCATGTCGGCCGTGATCAGGTTGGGAATGCCTGGAAAACACAACCTCACCCTCAGGGGGGCTCCACATCCCCTGAGCCCAACGTTCCCGGGATGTCCCAGCCCAGCTGGGATTTCCTGCCTCCCCAGAATTATTGGATTCAGGAATTTTAAGGGTTTTTTCCAATCTAAACCATCCTAAGAAATGCAAATCTGATCCCCCGCATCCCAACATTCCCAGGATGTTCCAACCCAGCTGGGATTTCCTGCTTTCCCAAAATTACTGGATTCAGGATTTTAGGGTTTCTTCCAACCTAAATTATCCAAAGAAATGCAAATCTATCCCCTGATCCCCCTCATTCCAATGTTCCCAGGGGGGATTTTGGGGTGCTGTGCAGGGTTCCCAGGGATGCCCAGGGAGGGATTTTGGGGTGTTGTGTAGCTCTCAGGGTGGGATTTTGGGGTGCTGTGCAGAGCCAGGGGCTGCATTCCCGATCCTGCTGGATTCTCACCCACCCCCACCCACTCCACAGCTCCCCAGGGCTGTCCAGGTGTGCCCAGGTGCCCCTGCCAGGTGCTGCTCCCCATTCCAGAGGCAGAACCCCAAACCCTGAGGCTGTTTTTTGCCCTGACCCCAGGGCCCCCAGCCCCTCCCAGGCCGTTCCAGGGCTGGGATTCCCAGCAGGAGCAGCCCCAGCCCTGCTGAGCCCTGACCTGCAGCAGCCACCACGATGTCAGCACGGATGGTGTGCTGCTTCAGCTGCTCCTTGGGCGTGTAGCGGTGCGAGATCGTCACCGTGGCGTCACCTGTGGGGACAAGGGACACCAGGTGTGACCCTGAGCCAGTTCTGAGAGAGCCCAGCACACCTGAGACAGCTCAGCTAGCCTGGATGGCATCAAATCAGCAGGATGGCTTCTGAGGCAGTGCTGGAAACAGAAAAGTTTTATTAAAAGACAAAAAATGTTTCTTACAGAGAGAAACTGAGCTAAGGGCAAGAGGTTCTTGCTCCTGCTAAAAAAACCCACAAAAGGGATTATTTCCTTTGTTATACCCCACAAAAGGGATTATTTCCTTTGTTCTGTTCCTTTTCTAGTGAATTACCCAGGCCAGACCTCTTGGCCTCTGCCCAATGGGGCCCCAGGTCTGGGGTGAAGTCCCCAAGGTCCTGTGAGGTCTTTGTGCTTAATTTGGGAGAGAAACTTCTGGGCTTTTTGCCTTTTTAAGCAAAGAATAATTTGGTCACTCTGCCCAACAAGGGGCACATTCCTACAGGCCAGGAATTCCCACCCAGCACCCAAACCCAAACCCAGCCAGTCCTCTGCTTCTTCTCCTCCAAGGTGTTCCTCAGGAACATCAGGACCTGCTGGTGACCCCCAGGATCGGCCTCGAGGGACAGGCAGGGATTTGGGGTGGAACAGGACAAGGAGATGGTGAAGGTTCAGGGGTGGAACAGGACATGGAAAGGTTGTAAAATAGGAACAGGATGGGATAGGATGGGATAAAACAGCCTCAAGCTGTGCCAGGGGGGGTTTAGGGCTGGATATCAGGAAAAAATCCATCATGGAAAGGTTGTAAAATATTGGAAGAGGCCACTCAGGGAAAGGCAGGAGTCCCCAGCCCTGGAAGTGTTCAGAACACGTGTGGATGTGGCACTGGGGGCTGTGGTGCCCATGGCTGAGCGATGGTTGGATTTCATCACCTTGGAGACCTTTCCAGACCATTCCCTGAGCAATTCTGGCATTCCAAGACCACACTGAGGATGATTTCAGCAGGGAACTGCTCTGGGAGGCTCAAGGGGAGGTTTGTGGGGTGCTTCCCCGGGGTGCCCCCTGTCCTACCTCCGGGGCGCTCGTGGCTGCCGTCGGTGTGCAGCAGCATGGCGATGGGCATGCCCACGTTCTTGGACCTGCCCGCCACCACCACGTTCCTGCCCAGCGTGGGGATCCCTGCAGGGCACAGAGCACAGCCTCACACACTGCCCTGCGCTGGGAGCGATGGCTGAGCCCGCCTGGAGCCCTGCACAGCACCCCAAAACCCACCCTGGGAGCCCTGTGAGTCCTGAACAGACACCCCAAAATCCCCCCTGGGAGCCCTGCACAGCACCCCAAAACTGGGTGCATTTTGAGCTCAGGCCACCCCACCCCAGCCCAGAGCAGGACAATCCCTTCCTGTCCCTGATGTCCCTGACGTCCCTCCCAGGACAGGACAATCCCTCCCTGACCATGCTGTCCCTGGTGTCCTGAGCTGGAATTCCCAAATCTCCAAAAGCTGCAGCAGCAGCTCCCACCCAGCTGGA
>JAWMQZ010000082.1:947306-981952 GCA_035584835.1 Tangara arthus
ATCCCCCCTGGGAGCCCTGCACAGCACCCCAAAACCCACCCTGGAGCCCTGCACCGACACCCCAAAATCCCTGCTTGGAGCCCTGAACAGGCACCCCAAAATCCCACCCTGGGAGCCCTGCACAGCACCCCAAAATCCACCCTGGAGCCCTGCACAGCACCCCAAAACTGGGTGAGTTTTGAGTTCAGGCCACCCCAGGTCAGAGCAAAGCAGGACAATCCCTCCCTGGCCCTGATGTCCCTGGTGTCCTGAGTTGGAATTCCCAGGACCCCAAATACTGCAGCAGCAGCTCCCACCCCAGCTGGAATTCCCAGAATCCCCAAAAGTTGCAGCAGGAGTAGCTCCCACCTGTCCTCTGGATGATCTCCCAGACGCCCCGGGGCGTGGCAGGCAGCATGGAGTCCTGGTCCAGGCACATCCTGCCCACGTTGAGCACGTGGAACCCGTCCACGTCCTTGTGTGGGCTCACGGCGTTGCAGACCCGGCGCTCGTCGATGTGCTCTGCAGAGGGCAGGGCCACAGCTGGGCTGGGCTGCCAGATGTGCTGCCAGCTGGGACCCCAAGCCCTAGGATGGAGCTCTGACCCCAAACGGGAGCTCTGACCCTGAGCCCTGACCTGGAATTGTGACCCCAAACTGGAGCTCCAACCTTGAGCCTTCAGTTGAAATTGTGACTCCAAACTGGAGCTCTGACCTCAAGGTCTGAGCTGCAATTGTTATCCCAAACTGAAATTGTGACCCCAAACTGGAGCTCTGACCCCAAGCCTTGAACTGCAATTGTTATCCCAAACTGGAACTGGGACCCCAAACTGGAGATCTGACCCCAAGCCTTAAATTGGAATAATTATGACTCCAGGCCTTGAGCTGTGACCCCAAACTGGAATTGTGACCCTGAGCCTTGAGCAGGAATTGGGACCCCAAACTGGAGCTCTGACTCCAGGTCCTGAGCTGGAATTGCAAGCCTGAGCTGGAATTATGATCCCAAGCCCTGAGCTCTGATCCTGAGCCTTGAGATGGAATTGTCACCCCAAACTGGAGTTGTGACTTTGAACCTTGAGCTGGAATTGTGACTCCAAACTGGAGCTCTGACCCTGAACCCCGAGCTGGAATTTCAACCCTGAGCTCCAAACTGGAACTGCAACCCCAAAGTGGAATTACAACCCCAAACTGCAGCTCTGACCTTAAACCTTGAGCTGGAATTGCAGCCCCAAACTGGAGCTCTGACCCTGAGCTGCAATTCTGAGCCTGACCCTGAGCTCAGCCCCTCCAGAGCGTGGGGCCTGAGTGTCCCCAGCCCTCCCAGCTCCCAGCACAGGCACTGGAACACTCTGCAGTGCCAGCCCTGCCCACACTGAGGGGATTTATCAGGCAGCCCCAGGCCACCCACACCCAGCTGGGGAAGCTGATACCCCACACAGGAATAGCTGCCAGAGACTGAACGCTGCGGCAGCTGCTGCTGAGGGGGAGGATCAGGGCAGTGCTGCCCCTTCCTTGGAAGCTTTCTGGGAATGCAGGAGGGGAAGTGAGCTGCTCACCAGGCAGGGGGAGCTGCACCAGGAGCCCATCCACAGCCGTGTCACTGTTGAGCTTGGCAATCAGCTCTAGCAGCTCCTCCTCGGTGATGGAGGCTGGCCTGAGGATGGTCTCGCTGCTGATCCCTGCAATCACCAAATCCACAGAGTCACTGAGGCACAAAAGAGTAAATTTCCCACATTTTGTGCATTTTCCACCCCGTTTTGTTGCCTGGCTAAATGTGGGAGCTGCACGCAGAGCATGGAAGGGTTTGTGCAGCTCCCAGGCTGGAGAGACCTTCACAAGCCTTGGGATTTGTTATTGGGGATGATTTTATGGGGCTGGTGGCCTGGGAAAGGGGGCTTGGGACCCTGTCAGAGCAGGGAGAAACCCAAGCAAGGGCTGCTGCCATAAAAATAAAACCACATGGCCTGAGAGGCCTCTGGACACAGTAAAAAAGGGATGTTTGCCTCAAAATCCCAGCTCCAAAAGCAGCTTCAGTTGTTCAGACCCAGGTAAAATGACAGCATTTATTGCCCTGACCCTGAGCAGGACCTTGGACTGCAGGATGGAGCCAGAGAGCTGCTGAACAGGGGCTGTGTCCCAGGCAGATGGGAAAAGGAGGCAAAAAGGTTTTTCAGCTTTCCCTGTGCTCTTTATGGCACTGGGAAAGCTGAAAAACCCCAATCCTGCCCTGAAGGATCCAACTGATCACATCCAACCACACCCCAGTACAACTGGGCAGCCACAAGAACCTAAATTCTGGGTGAAGCCAAAAAACCAACAGGTGGGTACATCCCAAAAAGAAAAACTTCCAGCATCGAGGATTCCCAACCAAACTGCTTTTTTAGAGAAGGAAAGCTCCCACTCACCCACATCAGCCGCTGCTTTGGTTTTGTTGAGCACGTAGGAGTGGCTGGCCGGGTCCTCCCCCACCAGCACCACGCTCAGGTGCGGCCTCCTGTTGCCGGCAGCCACCCACTGCTGCACCTCGTGCCGCGCCTCCTGCCGGATCTGCCGCGCCAGCTTCCTCCCCGAGATCACCACGGCGTCCCCCCTGCACGGGGAAAGGGTCAGCACAGCCCCGGGCCCCGGGCGGGATGGAGCGGGAAACCAGGGGGAAAGGGGAAAGGGTCAGCACAGCCCCGGGCACTCCGCTGCCAGCCCCAGGCAGGATGGAGCAGGAAACCAGAAGGAAAAGGCTCCATCCCTCGTGCTTTATCAAGGCCTTTGGCACCTTTGTGCTCGGTCATGTTTTAGGCTCGGTTCCAGCATCAACGCTGGGGCCAAACGGGGCAGAACTGGAATATTCCAAGCTTGACTCACCAGGATCATTGATTACACCCTAAAATCCCGCCCTGTGCAAGCCTGGGGATGTTGTCCAAACACGGTTTGGAGCAGGGTAGGATGTTCGGGGGTCTCTGTCCCTGTCACACCAGTGAGTGCTCAGGGTGGTCTCTGTCCCTCGAACCCAAGGGAATGCTTTGGGGTCCCTGTCCCTGTCACACCAGGGAATGTTCTGGGCTCTCTGTCCCCCTCATGCCAAGGAATTATCAAGAAGAACGGGTGGTGGTCTCCTTCTTTCTCACTCAGGGGGTCTCTGTCCCTCTCATGCTGGGGAATGATCGGGGGGTCTCTGTCCCCATGGCCTCGGAGGAGCCCCGGTGCGAGGCGATCTCTGTCCCCCTCAGCCCGGGGTGTCTCCGTTCCCCTCACGCCGTGGCAGCCCCCCTGTGAGGCGGTCCCTGTCCCTCTCATTCTGGGGGATGGCAGAGGTGTCTCCATCCATCCGCCTCACCCCAGGGGTTGCCCGGGAGTATTTCCATTCCCCCGACCCCGGAGGAGCCCCGGTGTGAGGTGATCTCTGTCCCCCTTAGCCCGGTGCGTCTCCGTTCCCCTCACGCCGTGAAAGCCCCGGTGCGAGGCGATCTCTGTCCCCCTCAGCCCGGGGTGTCTCCATTCCCCTCACCCGAGGGCAGCCCCGCTGTGAGGCGATCTCACTCCCCGCGCCGGGGCAGCCCCGCTTTGAGGCGATCTCGCTCCCCGTGCCGGGGCAGCCCCGCACTCCCACGCAAGGTGGCCGCGGGATTTCATCAGCCTGCAGCTCCCGCCGCGGCCGCTGGGGGCCAGCCCGCCGCTCCGGAACCGCCAGGAGCGAACGAGCCGCGAGCCCGGCCCGGGACCGCCCGAACCGAACCGAACCGGGCCGGGCCTCCCCCCTCACAGCCCTCAGTGTGCCTGGCCCCGGCGGAGCGCGGCGGGCGCTGCTCCCACCACCCTCCCAAGCGTCCCCGCACATCCGTCGGTGTCCCGGCCGTACCGGGCGGCGCTGAGGTGCAGGCGGCGGGCGCGGGGCTCCATCGCGGCGCGGCTGAGGGCGCGGAGGGGCCGGAGAGCGGCGGCCATGGCAAAGCTGGGGCAGACGGGCAGAGACAACAGCTCTGAGAGAAGTGCGCCTTCCCGTGCATTATATACCCGGTATGCCCCGCCCCACCCGGCGGTAGCCAATGGGGCTCAGCCCCAAAAATGATTGATTGATGTTCTCAGCTTGGTTGGCGGGAGAGCCGCCGGGGCCGGGCTGCGATGTCGGACCCGGAGCGACCGCGGCAGCTCCAAACGGGGTGAAAATCAACATAAAACACCGTGAGATTGGTTATTTGGGTATTTAGTGTCACCTCCGCAGTCCGGCAGTGGGCACGGTGTGGGTGGTGAGAGGCTGGAGTAACCCCAAGGGTGCCCTGGTTAGTGCGGTTCCAACCATGGGAGCGGCGGTGGAGCCCCGGGACCGCCGCGGAACGCCCCCAGCCCGGTACCGGAGCCCCGGGAGTGTCCCGGAGTCACCCCCAGCCCGGTACCGGAGCCCCGGGACCGCCCCCAGCCCGGTACCGGAGCCCCGGGATCGCCCTTGCGCTGCGACTGGCCCGGAGGGAGGGAGGGACAGACAGACACCGGGGAACTACGGACGGCGGACACCGGCTGGGGAATCTCCCGGTGTTTGCCCAAGGTAAGGGACAAAATAAAATACAAATGGCAAAAATGTCACAAATGGTGTGGCTGATCTCTGCTGTCCCCACGAGTCGCTCGCCACCCACACAAATTCCCCCCAAAAGTGGGGCTGGGACCACCAGAAATGGGACAGGGACCCCCAGAGACCCCTCCCCATGGGCCCAGACATGACAAAAAGAGACAAAACTTCAGGAAAACTCTCCTTGGAAACAGCTCCCAGCTCCCCAGTGCCAGCATGGACAATCCCCCCAGTCCTCTCCTCACCCAGGGGCCACCAAAACCCCCCCTTGGGGACCTGTCCTGGGTTCCTGGGCACAGCTCCAGGAGAGGCCAAAAAAAAGAAAACAAAATTCTGGGAAAACTCTCCTTGGAAACAGCTCCCAGCATAGACAATCCCTCCAGTCCTCTCCTAGCCTGGAGGCCACCAAAACTCACCAAAACCCACCCTGGGGCCACCAAAACCCACCCAAAACCCACCCTGGGGCCACCAAAACCCCCCTGGGGACCACCTGGAAAGGTGCAGGGTTGGATCCTGGTGGATCCTGGCGAGGAGGGCAATGCCAACCCCTGAGTGCCCAGGGCACCCCGAGGCGAGCTGGGCACCCGCTGGGGCTGGCAGTGCCTGAGGTAGGAGTGGCCCCAGGACAGGACATGCAGGGGGGGCCACATGCTGGGAAATGGGGAGGGGGACCCCCCCAAAATTGAGGAGGGGGCTCCTCCAGTTCATCCAGCCGGGAAAAGCAGCAGCAGCAGCGCCCGGAAGGGCTCGTCCTGGCCCAGAGGGGCTCGTCCTGGTGGCCACAGCTGGATGGTGGCCACTGGGAAGTCTCTGCACCCCTCAGCTGGGTTGGCAACGTCCCCATGCCAGGGATCTGGGGGTCCCTGGCACCCTGGCACGGGTGGCAATGAGGATGTGGCCTCCAAAAGTCTGGAGTGGGGCTCATCCAGGGGGGTTCTGGCGGCCACAGCCAGATGGTGGCAACTGGGAAGTCTCTGGTGGCCACAACGATGAGAGAAACGCTGGGAAGTCTCTGCACCCCTCAGCCAGGCTGGCATCGTCCCCATGCCAGGGATCTGGGGTTCCCTGGCACCCTGGCACAGGTGGCAATGGGGATGTGGCCACCACTAGCCCAGGAGGGAGCTCGTTCAGGGGGTTGTGGTGGCCACAACGATGGGGAAGCACTGGGAAGTCTCTGCCAGGGAACGTTCCAGAACTCCTCAGCCAGGCTGGCATCGTCCTTTGGGGGTCCCTGGCACCCTGGCACAGGGTGGCAATGGGGATGTGGCCACCACTAGCCCAGGAGGGAGCTCATCTGGTGGATTTCTGGTGGCCACAGCAACAGGAGAAGCGCTGGGAAGTCTCTGCCAGGGGTTCCAGCACTCCTCAGCCAGGCTGGCACCGTCCTTTGGGGGTCCCTGGCACCCTGGCATGGGTGGCAATGGGGACGTGGCCACCCCCAGCCCGGGCTGGGCCACCCCAGGGGTTTGGGGTCAGTAGAAGTGCTTGCGGCTCTGCTCCTGCCACTTGTTGTAGAGGATGATGCCGATGACGATGGCGAAGACGAGGGCCACCAGCGAGAAGAAGACGATGAGGAACAGGGCCAGGCCACTCATGGGCTCCAGGGGCGCCTCCACTGCGGGACACAGGGGTTTGGGAGGGGATTTAGGATGGGATTTGGGATTTGGGATGGGATTTAGGATGGGATTTGGGGTTTGGGATGGGATTTGGGATTTTCGGGTTTGGGGAGTTTAGGATTTGGGGTTTGCGATGGGATTTAGGATTTGGGGAGTTTGGGATTTGGGGATGAGGAACAAGGCCAGGCTGCTCATGGGCTCCAGCGGCGCCTTCACTGAGGGAACAGGGATTTGGGGTTTTGAGAGTTTAAGATTTTCAGATGGGATTTTGAGTTGGGAGTGTTGGATTTTGGGATGGGATATTGATATGGGAGTTTGGGATTTTGGGATAGGAGTGTGGGATTTTGGGATGGGATCCAAACTCCCATATGGAAGTCTGGGATTTTGGGCTGGGAGTCTGGATTTTGGAACTGTGTTATTTTGGGATGGGATTTTGAGATGGGGTTTTGGATTTTGGGATGGGACTGTAGTATTTTGGGATGGGATTTTGAGATGGGACATTCCCCAAACCCCACTCACTTCCTGGCAGCCTCAGGTTGTCCACCACGGGCAGGAAAACCTCCCGATCCCGCTTTTCCTCCTCCGGCGTCCGCTCCACCGTCAGCTGGTACAGCTTCAGCGAGATGATGTCGTGGTTGTCTGCAAAAAAAAAAAACCCAAATCCCCTTGTGAACCCCACCTAGACCCCCTAAATCCTCTTGAGAACCCCCCCTGGTCCCCCAGGCCGTACCTGAGAGGTCCCCAGTGACCGAGGATGTCCCAAAGTAGTAGCCCCGGGGCAGGCGCACGCCGGGCACGTCGATGCAGTCCCGCCACTCGTGCTTGCCGTCGATGTCGATCAGCACCTGCCAGGGAACCACCTGAGCCTCTCCCTCCCTGGCCTTAAAACGGCCTTAAAAGCTAGAGCTGGGTTTAAAAATTGGGTTTAGAATCTAAGGAGCACGTTGAGGAGCTGAGGTTAAAGTTGGAGGATTTGAAGGGTTTTGTGTTGGGAGGTGCTGGTGCTCAAGAGGATGTTGTGTAGGAGAGGAAGGAGCGGAAAAAAAATTCCCAAATCCTCTTGGGAATCCTACCTGGAACCTCCAGATCCACTCAGGAATCCCAAATCCACTCTGGAATACCACCTGGAAACCTCAAATCCCACCTGGAGCCCCCAAATCCACTGGGGAATCCCAAATCCGCTCAGGAATCCCACCTGGAACCTCCAAACCCACCCAGATCTCACCTGGAACCCCCAAATCCACTCTGGGATCACACCTGGAGTCCCAAATCCACTCAAGAATCTCAAGTCCACTGGGGAATCCCACCTGGAGCCCCAAATCCACTCTGGAACCCCAAATCCACTTGGTAAATCCCACCTGAAAACCTCAAATCCCACCTGGAACCTCCAAACCCGCCCAGATCCCACCTGGAGCCCCCCAAATCCACCCGGAGCCCCCTTGCTGACCGTGAGGCGCCTCTTGACGTAGCGGATGACCAGGAAGGTGTCGTGGTGCAGGTTGCGCACCATGGCGGTGCAGCCGCCCAGCTCGGTGGGGCGCCCGTCGCGGTCGTGGTCGTAGGTCAGCGAGCCGTTGTTCACCATGGCCGAGATGTAGGGGAACACGCGCTGCCCGGGCGGGAGAAAATGGGATTGGGATCCTGGAGGAGGTTTGGGATCGCGGGGAGACGCCGGGAGGGGAGGTGGGGCGGGGATGGAGTTGTTTGGTGCAAGAGCAGAGTGATCCCAAAGTTCTCCAACCATGACCCCAAAGTCCTTCACCCCCAGAGATCTGCTCAACACAAGAATGATCCCAAAGTTCTCCAGCTAACATGGAAATGATCCCAAAGTCCTCCACCCCATAGAGATCTGCTCAACATAACACAGCAATGATCCCCAAGTCCTTCACCCCACAGGTGTCAGCTTGGTGGAAGACTCCACTAGAGTGACCCCAAAGTTCTCCAACCATGAACCCAAAGTCCTTCAAGCAACGTGGGAATGATCCCAAAGTCCTTCACCCCACAGAGATCTGCTCAACATAACACAGCAATGATCCCCAAGTCCTTCACCCCACAGGAGTCAGCACAGTGGAAGAGCAGAGTGATCCCAAAGTTCTCCAACCGCGACCCCAAAGTCCTTTCATGATCCCAAAGTCCTCCAACCAACACAGGAACGATCCCCAAGTCCTCCACCCCACAGATGTCAGCTTGGTGGAAGACTCCACTAGAGTGACCCCAAAGTTCTCCAACCATGAACCCAAAGTCCTTCAAGCAACACAGGAAGGATCCCAAAGTCCTTCACCCCACAGAGATCTGCTCAAAACAACACTGGAACGATCCCAAAATTCTCCAACCTACACTGGAACGATCCCAAAATTCTCCAACCTACACTGGAACAATCCCAAAGTCCTTCACCCCACGGGAGTCAGCTTGGTGGAAGAGCAGAGTGATCCCAAAGTTCTCCAACTGCGACCCCAAAGTCCTTCAAGCAACACAGGAAGGATCCCAAAGTCCTCCACCCCACAGAGGTCTGCTCAACACAACACTGGAAATGATCCCGAAATTCTCCAGCCTACACTGGAATGATCCCAAAGTCCTTCACCCCACAGGAATCTGCTCAACACAACACTGGAATGATCACAAAGTTCTCCAACCTACACTGGAATGATCCCAAAGTCCTTCACCCCACAGGTGTCAGCTCGGTGCAAGAGCAGAGTGATCCCAAAGTTCTCCAACCGCAACCCCAAAGTCCTTCAACCAACATGGAAACGCTCCCAACGTTCCCCAACCAACACTGGAATGATCCCAAACTCCTCCATCCCAAATAATCTGCTCCAGAAGACACCAGCACCATCCTGCTCCATCCTCATGGATCCCAAACCCCAAAAATCTCCTCAAAAGCCACCGGGATGACCCCAAACTCCATCCCTCGGGATCGTCTCCCGCCGATCCGGCACCGAGCCCCCGCTCCATGTCCATGCAGCCTCTCCCGGCTCCCCCAGGGGTTCCAGGAGCTCCAGGTGGGACAGCAGGAGGCAGTACCTGGTTTCCAGGGCTGTACCTCCTCTTCTGAGCCTGCCCTCCAGGATTAGCACAAAGCAAGAGAGAGCAACACAGTCACAGAGTCCAGCAGGGCCCGGAACCACGGGGAATTTGCTTTGTCTCCTTTTTGGAGCTCCTTATGACCTTCTAGAGGTCTTTTTGTCCTTCTGGAACTCTTTTGGACCTTTTTGGAGCTCTTTTGGTCTTTCTGGAGCTCTTTTTGATCTTTTGGAGTTTCACCATTTTGGAGCTCTTTTTGACCTTTTGGAGCTCTTTTTGACCTTTTTGGAGATCTTTTTTCAATTTTTTTGGAGCTCAGCTCAAAAACCCTCTCCCAATTTCCCTGACAAAAAGAAAAAGTGGAAAAGGAATGGGAAGAGGAAGAGGAGGAGGAGGAAGGAGCTCAGAGGATGAAGAGCTGCCTGTGACACTGGTGGTTCTCACCTCCTGCTGCTTCTCCTCGTTGGGATACGTGTCCACAAACACTCCCAGCCCCAGGAAGTTGTCCTTGCTCCCAAAAACAGGTCCTGGAAGGGGAAAAGAAACGTTGGGATGAGGTTGGGAAGCTCAGGGAAGAAGTTTGTCACTTGTCTGGGAAAGTCCTCAAGGACCATCCAGTCCCACCCTGTGGATGATTTCCATGAGTCCAGGTTGCTCCAAGTCCTGTCCAAGGTGTCCCCCAAATCCAAAACCCCAAAACCCTGTCCAAAGTGTCCCAGGTGTCCCCACATCCTATCCAACGTGTCCCAGGTGTCCTCAAACCCTCTCCAAGGTGTCCCCAAGACCTGTCCAAGGTGTCCCCCCAATTCCAGGTTGCTCCAAACCCTGTCCCAGGTGTCCCAAAGCCTCTCCAAGGTCTCCTAGGTGTCCCCAAACCCTTCTCCAAGGTGTCCCAGGTGTCCCCAACCCCTTTTCCTGAGGCAGGGACGGCGCTGACCTGGCTGCATCCTGTCCTTGGTGTACCAGATGGCAAATCCATCTCCGTTGAGGTTCTTCTTGCCTTGCCCGTGGATCTTGAAGTGCACCTGCATCTCCCAGTCCCGCAGGTAACAGGGCTGGTAGAGAGGAGAGAGAGTGGGAAATCTGGGAATCCCTCATTCCCTAATTCCACACCCACCTTCCCCTGGGCTCCCTTCACTGAATCCTGGATGATTAATCCCCCCAAAAAAATGGGAATCCCATTCCCACTCTGGAAATCCCATTCCCAATTTGAGAATCCCATTCCCAATTTGGGAATCCCTCTCCTGACCCTCTCCCTCTCCTAACCCTGTCCCAATCCCAATCCTGATCCTGACCCTGACCCTCTTCTGCCCCAATCCCAATCCTGATCCTCTCCCTCTCCTAACCCTGTCCCAGTCACAGTCTTGATTCCGGTCTCGACTCTCTCCTGCCCTGATCCCAATCCCAATCCCGACTCTCTCCTCCATCCCACTGATCCCATCCTATGGATCCCCTCCCATCCCATCCCACGGATCCCATCTCATTGATCCCATCCCATCCCATGGATCCCACCCCATTCCATGGACCCCATTAATCCCATCCCGGTTCCCCCCTCTCCCGCCTCTCTCCCGGTGCCCCCGCTCACCACTCGGTTCCACACGGCTCCCTGCTTGCTCTGCACGTCGGGGGTGAGGCGGATGAACTGGGTCATGACCATGGCGTTGCCCAGCAGGTCCCAGAGCCCCGAGCTGGCCGAGCCCACACCTGCGGCCCACACGAACCGTCGGTACCGGCCACCGGCACCGGCCACCGGGCACCGTCCGCCGGCACCGCCCGCCCTCCCCGCTCACCCTGGTACGGCTTGGACAGCGAGTGCTCGCGTTTGAGGTGCTCCTCGGTCTGCTCGGCCGCAGTCCCGCCGAGCCCCAGCAGCACGGCCAGCAGGACCAACCCGGCCCGCCACCGGCCCGCCGCCGCCATCTTCCCCCGCCGCGCCGCGGCCCGCCCCGCGCGCCCATTGGCTGGCACGCACCGCTGTCCCCGCCCATTAGGGGAAGTACCAAAGATGATTGGTCAGATGAGCTGTCTGTCAGCTGGCTGTGCGAGGGGGTAATGGGTAATGTAGTTCCGGCACCTGGTGATGGCAGCTGCCATGGAGCTGGGTGACCTCCCTTCTCCCGGGTCCTAGTGCCACCCCCGAGGTCCTGGTGCCACCCCGCGCAGAGTGACGTCAAACGGGGCGTGTCCCTGTGCCCCCAGCAGTGTGACTCCCTCAGCGTGGGCGTGGTCCGCCAGGTGACGTCACCGCGCGGTTGCCCCCACGATCATTTCTCCCTGCGGCGGAGTGTGACGTCACATCAAAGATGTCACCGAGGGGATGCGGCCAGACGAGTGACCGGGGGCGTGGTCCTGTGCGTGACGTCACGGCAGGGGAGTATCTCTTTAAGAGTTTCGTTACACCCCGTTGGGAGGGGCCGTCTCTGCGTGACGTCACCACTGAGGGCGTGGCCTTTTGCTTCTGGGGCGTAGCCAGAGTGTCCCTCCCCCTGTTGAGTCCTGTTCCTGCGTGACGTAACCGCTGAGGGCGTGCCCAGAGCGTCCGTCCCCTTCTCTGGGTGGTGTTCCACGTATGACGTCACCCCTGGGCGTGACCTCATTGAACCATCCAGGGCGTGCCCGGAGTGACGTCACCCAAAGGGACCTACCCAACCGGCCGCCGTTCCCCAAGGGGGCGTGCCCTCCGCGCGTGACGTCACCGCGCGGCCGCGTCCGCCCGTGCGTGACGCTCCCGCCAGTGCCCAACATGGCGGCGGGCGGCGGCGGCGGCGGCGGCTGTGGGGGGACCCCGCTCTCGCCGGGCCCGTTCCTGCCGCCGCTGCTGCTGCTGCTGGCGCTGCCCGGCGGCGCCGTCCCCGCGGCCGATACCGTGGTACTGGGGCTGCGCCTGGAGGAGAGCACCAAACCGGCGGCGGCGGCGGCGGTGGCACCGGCGGGGGCGGCCGAGCGCGGGCCCATCCGCCTC
Source organism: Tangara arthus (assembly GCA_035584835.1). Lineage (NCBI taxonomy): Eukaryota > Metazoa > Chordata > Aves > Passeriformes > Thraupidae > Tangara > Tangara arthus. The sequence continues at coordinate 959,442 of JAWMQZ010000082.1, forward strand.
ACGGAAGGCAGCGAGGCCTTGCTGCGCCTCTACGGGCTGGGGCTGGGCCCCGGCGCCGCCGAGCGCGTGGCCTTCGCCGAGCTGCGGCCGGGCGGCAACGCCTCGAGCGGCAACGCCACGTGCCAGGAGCGCTCGCAGGACCTGGTGGTGCGGCCCGGCCCCGCCGAGCCCCGCGACACCTCGGCGCTGCTCCGGGTGCGGGTGCAGCCGCTGCGCAAGGACGAGCGGGCCAAGACCTACGTGCTGTGCTCGCAGCGGCGGCCCGGGCAGCCCTGGCTGCCGCACCAGGGGCCCGACGGGCACGTGCTGGTGCTGGAGGAGAAGAAGTCGCTGCTGCCCTTGTGGCTGCAGGTGATTCTGATCGCGGGGCTGTTGGTGCTGTCGGGGATGTTCAGCGGGCTCAACCTGGGCTTGATGGCGCTGGACCCCATGGAGCTGAGGATCGTGCAGAACTGCGGCACCGATAAGGAGAAGCGTTACGCCCGCAGGATCGAGCCCATCCGCAGGAAAGGGAATTACCTGCTCTGCTCGCTGCTGCTGGGCAACGTGCTGGTCAACACCACGCTGACCATCCTGCTGGACGACCTGATCGGCTCCGGCATCGGCGCCGTGGTGGCCTCCACCATCGGCATCGTCATCTTCGGTGAGATCGTGCCGCAGGCGCTGTGCTCGCGCCACGGGCTGGCCGTGGGCGCCAACACCATCGTGGTCACCAAGTTCTTCATGCTGGTCACCTTCCCGCTGTCCTACCCCATCAGCAAGCTGCTGGACTGCATCCTGGGCCAGGAGATCGGCACCGTGTACAACCGGGAGAAGCTGGTGGAGATGCTGAAGGTGACAGAGCCCTACAACGACCTGGTGAGGGAGGAGCTCAACATGATCCAGGGAGCGCTGGAGCTGCGCACCAAGACGGTGGAGGACGTGATGACCCCGCTGCAGAACTGCTTCATGATCAACAGCGACGCCATCCTGGACTTCAACACCATGTCGGAGATCATGGAGAGCGGCTACACGCGCATCCCGGTCTACGAGGACGAGAGGTCCAACATCATGGACATCCTCTACGTCAAGGACCTGGCCTTCGTGGACCCCGACGACTGCACGCCCCTCAAGACCATCACCAAGTTCTACAACCACCCCGTGCACGTGGTGTTCCACGACACCAAGCTGGACGCCATGCTGGAGGAGTTCAAAAAGGGTGAGGAGGTGCTGGGAGGGAAATTCCAGGGGGTTTTGGTCTCTGGAGGAGTTCAAAAAGGGTGAGGAGGGGATCCTGGAGAGGCTGGGAAGGAAATTCCAGGGGGTTTTGGTCTCCAGGGCTGGAGCTGGCCAGGCCAGAGTGGCCACAGACACAAGGGGACGAGTGACAGCTCAGGGACAGGCAAGAGGTCACAAAACTTTAAGGTCCCGTCCAACCCAAACCATTCCAGGATTCCATGTTCTGGTTTAGGTGGGATTTTGGGAATGAAAGTCCCAAAATTTGGGGATTTTGACTTCCTGCATTTGAAGCTGCCCATGCCAGGGGTCTCCAGAGTGGCCACAGACACAAGGGAATGAGTGACACCTTGGGGACAGGCAGGAGGTCGCCAAATTTAAGGTCCCTTCCTACCCCAACCATTCCATGAATCCATGTGCTGGTTTAGATGGGATTTTGGGAAGGAATTCTTCCTTTTTGGGCTGGTGAGGGACATTGAGGGATTCCCAAACCCCTCCAGGGGTGATTTAGGCCCCTCCAGGGACATTTAGGGGTTCCAGAACCCCTCCAGGCACTGGGGGAACATTTGGGACGTGCTGTCCCAGTCCAGCCCAGTTCCCAAACCCAGTGAGTGCTGAGCTGCTGCTGGGCTCGGGGTTATCCTGGCTGCTGGCAGAGGCTTTCCCTGCCCCAATCCTGATTAAGGGATTTAGGCTCCCTCTTTCTTTCCTTCCTTCCTTCCGGGCACAAATCCCAGCCCTGTTGTTTTTCCAGCGCCGGCTCAGGAGCCGGGAGTTTGTGGGGTTGGGGTTTTGGAGGTGACCCCACAAATCCCTGGTGGGTTCAGGAGCTCCTTGACCCGGCCAGGAGCTGGATCAGAGGCAGGAGAGGGAATAATTAAAGCGGTTGTGTTAATTGTGGGGTTGGAGCTGTGCCCCGGGGCAGTGGGGATGGCACAGGTGCTGCCCTTGGGGTGACAATTCCTTCCCATCTCCAGGGTTTGAGTGGGGGATTTCCCTTTGGAGCTGGGATGGGAGAGCTGGGAATGTTCTCCTGGAGAAGGGAGAGCTGGGAATGTTCTCCTGGAGAAGGGAGAGCTGGGAATGTTCTCCTGGAGAAGGGAAATTCCAGGGAGAGCTGGGAATGTTCTCCTGGAGCTGGGAATGTTCTCCTGGAGAAGGGAAGGCTCCAAGGAGAGCTCAGAAGCCTCCAGTAGAGCTGGAGAGGGACTGGGGACAAGGGATGGAGGGACAGGACACAGGGAATGGCTCCCAAATGGGAAAATGGGGATTTTAATGGGATTTTGGGAAGGAATTCATGGTTGGGATGGGATTCCCAGAGCAGCTGTGGCTGGAATGTCCTGGAAGTGTCCCCAGGGCCAGGTTGGAGCCCCCGGGGACAGAGGGACTGGATGAGCCCCGAGGTGCCCCCCAGCCACTCCAGCATTCCATGAACCCCTCCAGGGACATTTAGGGGTTCCTAAACCCCTCCAGGGACCTCCCTGTCCCTCAGGCTGTTCCTCCCTCACCCCATTTGGGGTTCCTGGGGTGTGTCCCCCCCTTGGTGACCCCAGCCTGGCCTCCCTGGTGCCCTTTGGCCGTGTTTGCTGTGCCACAGCCACGCCCTGGCTGCTCATCCTGACTCACCTGTCCCACCCCACCTGGCCCCATCAGAAATGATGAAATTGTTTCTTCAGCCCTCCAGGCACCAACTTTTCCTGGCCCTGGGGGCGAGGGAGGAGCGAAAAGGGGATCTGGGATCCCCTAAAATCCCAGATTTTCCTAATCGGCTAAAATTCCCCTAAAATCAGCTTTTCCTCCGTGACCAGGAGCTGGTGGGGGATGGAATTAAAGAGTGGAGAAGGTCAGGGAGGGAAGGTTTGGGGTGGAGATGGAGGGGGACACGGTGGGGACAGAGAGGGGAATTATTTTGGAATCGGGGCAGGTTTGGGGTGGAGATGGAGCAGGACAAGGTGGGGACAGAGAGGGGATTTATTTTGGGGTGAGCAGATTTGGGATGGAGATGGAACAGGATGAGGTCAGGACACTCAGGTGAGGAGGAAGAAGGGATTTATTTTGGGATCAGGGCAGGTTTAGGGTGGAGATGGAGCAGGACAGGGTGGGGACACTCAGGTGGGGGAAAGGGAATTCCTGGTGGTGCCGGTGACATCCCAGGAACACCAGACCCATCCCACAGCCCAAGGTGCCTTCAGCCTCATGGGCACCTCTTCCCCAGCTTTAATGGGGCTAATTAGTGTCATTACATTGGAGGTTTAATTAGTGTCATTACCCTTGGAGGTTTAATTAGTGTCATTACTCTGGGAGGGAGCCCAGCCCAAGGGCTCGTTTAGGTTTTAATGAGTTTATTGCTCCAAGGAGGGACGGGATGGGCTGGGACAGCCTGGGGACATCGAAGGGTGGGGACATCCCATGGCTGACACATCTTGGGGTCCTCTCACAGCTCGGACAACCTATGAACATCCCATGGTTGGGACATCCTGGTGATGTCCCTTGCTTGGGACATCCTGGGGGCATCCCATGGCTGGGACATCTTGGGGACATTGCAGTGTGGGGACATCCCATGGCTGAAACACCTTGGGGACATCCCATGGGCTGGGACATCATGGGGTCCTCCCATGGCTGGGACATCCTATGGGCATCCCATGGTTGGGACATCCCGGGGATGTCCCTTTCTTGGGACATCTTGGGGACATCCCATGGTTGGGAAGTCTTGGGGACACCCTCAGTGTTGTCCCATTCCAACCCCCCCGTGTCCACAGGGAAGTCCCACCTGGCCATCGTGCAGAAGGTGAACAACGAGGGTGAGGGTGACCCCTTCTACGAGGTGCTGGGGCTGGTGACGCTCGAGGACGTCATCGAGGAGATCATCAAGTCGGAGATCCTGGACGAGTCTGACACCTACAGTAGGTTTGGGGCTCCCCCCTCCCCAAATTCCCATTGTGGGGGTTCCTGGTGGTTCCCCTGGAGTGACCCCCAGTTGTTCCCCACAGTTGACAACCGCAGCAGGAAGAGGGTGTGCAACCAGAAGAACCGACGGGACTTCTCGGCCTTCAAGGACCCCGACAACGAGCTGAAGGTCAAGGTGTCACCTCAGCTCCTGCTGGCCGCCCACCGCTTCCTGTCCACCGGTCAGTTTGGGTGTCCCAGGGCTGGGACATGCTGGGGACATCCCAGGGCTGGGACATCTCAGGGCTCAGGATGTCCTGGGGACATCCCATGGTTGGGACATCCTGGGGACTGGAGGATCGTGGAGCTGGAGGAGCTCACAAAGTCCTTGTGTCCCCTCTGGTCACTCCAAGCAGAAATTTTGGCTCTTGTCCCAGTCTTTGTTGTGTCCATCGCACCCAAAATGGGAGGGGACAAGGTTGGGGATGGGTGTCCTGGTCCCTTGGGTTTTGATGGCTTCTTTGGGACCTTTGGATGGACATCCTGACCCTTTGGAGTCCTCCAGGATGGACATTCCAGTCCCCAAGGGTCTCCTAGACCATCCCAGGATGGAGATTCACTTCCACCTGGTGGGATTAAAACCATCCCTGACCTTCTCCCCCTCTGCAGAGGTGACCCTCTTCACCTCCAACTTCATCTCGGAGAAGATCCTGCTGCGGCTCCTCAAATACTCCGACGTCATCCAGGAGCTGAAGTTTGACGAGGAGAACAAGAAATCCCCGCGGCACTTCCTGTACTGCAAGAACAAACCGGCCGACTACTTCATCCTCATCCTGCAGGTGAGGCCCTTCTGAGGGACCCTGGGCTTTGGGGACTTCCTGAGGGACCTCAGCTCCTGGAGTTTGGACAATTCCCGTGGGATTTGGACAATTCCTGTGGGATCTCAGATGTTGGGGTTTGGACAGTTCCTGAGGGATCTCATCCATTGGGGTTTGGAAGGTTCCTATGGGATCTCCTCCCTTGGGATTTGGAAGGTTCCTATGGGATCTCCTCCCTTGGGATTTTGACAATTCCCTTGGGATCTGAACGTGGATTGATGTTGTTTTTCCCTGCAGGGCAAGGTGGAGGTGGAGGCCGGCAAGGAGTGCATGAAGTTCGAGGCAGGAGCCTTTTCCTACTACGGGGTGATGGCCCTGAGTCCTCCTCCTGGATCTGGTGAGCATTTCCAGAACCTTCCTGGCATCCCTGGGTCAGAGCTGGTGCTGGGAACGGGAGATTCCCGAGGTTCCAAACCCCATCAGTGTCCTGGGGACAACAGAGCTTTAAGTTTAGGTTTAGGGTGGCATTCCAGAAGTTAAACTCCTTTTCCCTGTGGAGAATGGGATTCTCGTTAAACGTGCCCGGTTAGGAAGAGTTTAATTTTCACAATCCCACCTTAAACCTAAAGCTAAACTTCCACAAGAGAATTCCAGAAACCCTTTCTGCCTTTAGAATGGTGCTGAAAATGGGATTTTTGTTAAACCTCTACTGCTAGGAAGAATTTAACTTTCACAAGCCCATCCTAAACCTAAACCTAAATCTAAACCTCCGTGAGGGAATTCCAGAAACCCATTCTGGATTTAGAACGGGCAGAAAATGGGATTCTTGTTAAACCTGTCTTGTTAGGAAGAGTTTAAGTTTTAGACTACCACCCTAAAAACTTTAAATTTATTTTACTAAACCTAAATCTAAACTTAAACCTAAACCTCCACGAGGCAATTCCAAAAACCCAAAGAATTCTGCCTTCAGAATGAGGCAAAAACCCCAAATTAAGGGGACGAGCTCTTCAGAATGGGTAGAAAAACCGGGATGGGGAATTTCGGGGAAGAGCAGAGGATGATCCCAACCCCTCCTGACCCCCCAGAGATCCGTTCCCCGTCCCACATGAGCGGCCTGAACCGCTCGGCCTCGCTGAGCTACCACGAGCGCTCGGACTCGGGCTCGTCGCCGGTCAGCGGCAGCAACAACCAGCTCAACGCGGGCGGCGCGCAGTACGTGGCCGACTTCAGCGTGCGCGCCCTCACCGACCTCCAGTTCGTCAAGGTGAGCGTTCCTGGATGGAACGGGGCTGGGAGAGCCCTTTGGGATGGGGCTCCTGACCCATCAGGGCTGGGAGAGCCCTTTGGGATGGGAGGAGCCCTTTGGGATGGGGCTCCTGACCCATCGGGGCTGGGAGAGCCCTTTGGGATGGGGTTCCTGACCCATCAGGGCTGGGAGAGCCCTTTGGGATGGAAATTTCTCCCTTTGCCCTCTCCCGCCCCACTTTGGGATGGGAATTCTGTCAGTACCCCATTTTGGGGTGGGAATTCCATCCATGCCCCATTCTGGGATGGGAATTCCATCAGTGCCCCATTCTGGGATGGGAATTCCATCAGTGCCCCATTCTGGGATGGGAATTCCATCAGTGCCCCATTTTGGGATGGGAATTCATCAGTGCCCCATTTTGGGATGGGAATTCCATCAATGCCCCATTTTGGGATGGGAGTTCCAGCACGTTGGGGTCTCCTACCCCACTGTGGGATGGAATCCCCCCTGCCCTCTCCCACGCCCTGTCCCGGCGCAGATCACGCGGCAGGAGTACCAGAACGGGCTGCTGGCCTCGCGCATGGACAGTTGTCCCCAGTCCCCCGACAGCGCCGCCCCCAAGGCCGAGCCGGCCGTGGCGGAGAAGCCGGAGCCGCCGGCGCCGGCCGACGAGACCACGAGTCTGCTCAACGAGAGGAACTGCCTGAGCCGGCGCAGCAACCACAGCGGCCTGGAGAACTCCATCTGACCCCGGCCGCGCCGGCCGCCTCGGCGCGCCCGGCACGCAGGGACCTTGCCCGGTAGGAGGAGCCGCTGGAGGAGGAGGAGGAGGATGAGGAGGAGGAGGCGTGGTGGGGATGGAGGAGCTGGGATTTGCTGCTGCTGTTCCAGGCCGGCTCGGTTTGGGATGGACGGAGCGGCGCGGGCACGGCGCCGACGGCTCAGGGAGCTTCGGGTGTGGGTGTGCTGCCGTGGGGACCCTGGGGATGGACACCTCAACCCTGCCAGGAAAACCCTGCCAGGAGATCTGGGATGGACACCCCAACCCTGCCAGGAAACTGGGGATGGACACCCCGACCCTGCCAGGAAACTGGGGATGGACACCCCAACCCTGCCAGGAAACTGGGGATGGACACCCCAACCCTGCCAGGAGATCTGGGGATGGACATCCCAACCCTGCCAGATCTGGGAGGGACACCCCAACAATTCCAGGGTCCATCCAAACCTTTCAGGAACCCCGGGATGGACCGGCCAACCCCTCCAGGACCCTTGGGATGGACATCCCGACCCTTCCAGAAACCCCAGCGTGGACATCTCAATCCTTTCAGGGTCCATCCCAAACCTTCTGGGAACCCCAAACCTTCCAGGCTCCATCCCAACCCTGCCATGACCCCAGGATGGACACCCCAAACCTGCCAGGAACCCCAGCCCTTCCAGGAATCCCAGAATGGACATCCCAACCCTGCCAGGACCCTCGGGATGGACATCCCAAACCTTTGGGATCCTTGGGATGGGAATTCCATCCCTTTAGGGTCTCCTTCACCATTTTGGGATATCCTGGGATGGAAATCCCGACCCCTCTCTGGTGTTTTTGGGGTCTCCTGGATAAATCCCAGCCCCTTCCCTGCTGGCCCGGGGATTTTAGGGTCTGGATTTTGAGGTCTGGACTTTGGGGTTTGGACTTCAGGGTCTGGATTTTAGAGTTTGGATTTTGGGGTGACACAGTGCTAGTGACCAAAGTTGTACAGGCAGGAGGGGGCTGAGGGTCCCCCCAAAACCCCCCTGGGGTTTTTTGGGGTCAGAGCTTGACCCCAAAAAAACAAAAATAAGCACAAAAGTTCCCCCTGGGTGAACTCCTGTAAGTTATTGGGAGAAGGTTGAATTATTTTTGTTAATCACATCTCGACGATCAGTTCCTAGCTCCTTCCGTGGGGAGATTTTAGAAATAATAATAATAATAATTAATAATAATAATTAATAATTAATAATAAGCCAGGGAAAAAAGAAAAAAAAAAAAACAAAAAAACCCCTTTTTTATTAAATCTTCCTCTATGCAAACCCCTCCTTTTCTTCCCCCTGGGGAATTCCTATTTATTGTTCAGGTTTGATTTGTATTTTTGGGGAGCTCGGGCCGCGGGGGGATGGGGGGAGGGGCGGGGGGGGCCGGGCCACCCTCGCCCCGGTTTGGCCCCCCCCCCCACCCCCCGGTTGTGAAACCGACCGTGGAATTTTTATTTCACGGAGGGTTTTTTTTTTTGGGTTATTTTTTTGTCAGATGGGTTAATAAAAATTCTATATCTGTACCTGGGTGTGCTCGGTGCCGCGCGGGGGGGTCCCGGTTACCGGGGGAGGGGCCCGGTTAAAGAGGACGCGGCGCCTTTAAATCCACCCCCCCACCCGCGGGGCTGTTTACACTGCGAAACCCCGCCCCCTAAATGCATCGCGAATGCTGATTGGCTGTGGGAAGGGGAGGCGGGGCTATGGGGAAAGGCGGGAGGTGATTGGTTGTGAGGTGGATAGTGGGCGGGGCGTGCTGGCGGAACACGGAAGTAGCAGCGGCGGTACCGGGACGGGCACCGGGGCGGTGACAACGCCCGGGCCCGGCTGTCGCCTCCGTGTCCCCTCAGGTGTCCAGCAGGTCCCACACGGCCGGGTGCGCCCCGTCCCGCGGGCTGCGGCCCCGGGCATCGCGGAGAGCGGCGAGGGCCGGGCGCTGGCGCAGGAGGAGGGCGCAGAGCTCGCGGTGCCCCTGCTCGGCGGCCTGGGGGGCACCGGTGTCACCGCCGGGGGCACACGGGCACCCGAGAGCCACCCACGGGCACCCTGGCGGAGGAGGAGCCCCGTGTGCCCCGCCCGATTTGGGCAGGGGGTGCTCCCTGTGACCCCCACCTGGCATTGGGGTCCCCCTGTGCCCCCTTTAATTTGGGCAGAGGAGCCCTCTGTGCCCCCCCTCTAATTCGGGTAAGGGGAGCACCCTCTAATTTGGGCAGGGGGTGCCCCCCGTACCCCTTTAATTTGGGCAGGGGATCCCCCTGTGCCCAGTCTAATTTGGGCAGGGGGATGCTCCTGTGTCCCCCTCAAATTTGGGCATGGGGTGCCCCCTGTGCCCACTCTAATTTCGGCATTTAGGGCCCCCCCGTGCCCCCCACTCACTCTGGGATCCCACTGTGCCCCCCACCCACTCTGGGCTCTCCCCGGTGCCCACCTTGTGCAGGCCGGTTCTGCCGTCGCCGTCGGCGGCGGCGGGGTCGGCTCCGTGTGCCAGCAGCAGCTCGGTGACGGCGCGGTGCCCGCAGTAGCAGGCGCGGTGCAGCGGGGTGGCACCGCCGGGGGTGCGGGCATCGCACGGGGCGCCGCGCTCCAGCAGCAGCCGGCACACGCCGAGGTGCCCGTTCCGGCTGGCATAGTGCTGCGGGCACGGCGCGGCCTCAGGGCTCACCGCGAACCCCGGGACAGGGCCGTGTGCCCGGGCACGACCGACCCCAAACACCCCCGGGACCCCCGTGCCAGGGACCCCTGGAACCCCCGGTGCCAGGGCCGTGTGCCCGGGCAGGACCGACCCCAAAGATCCCCGTGCCCTCCGTGCCCCTCGTACCCGGTCCGGACCCCCCGGTGCCCCCGTGCCAGGGCCGCGTTCCCCACCAGGGTGGGACACCAAAGCCCCCGGCGCCCTCCGTGCCCCCCGCACCAGGGCCATGTACCCGGTCAGGACCCTCGGTGCCCCCCTACCAAGGCCGTGTCCCCGGTGCCCCCCGTGCCCTCCCGGTGCCCCCGGTGTACCAGTGCCGTGTACCCCGCCAGGTCGGGCTCCGCGGGGTCCCCTCTCCGCTCCAGCAGCTGCAGCACCCGCGCCTCGTCCCCGTCCCGCGCCGCCGCCCAGATCCCTGCGGGCAGCGGGGCCGCCTCAGCCACGGGCCCTGCCCGGTACCGGTGCCCAGAGCCCCCCGTACCGCTGCTCCAGCCCTTCCCGTGCCCCCTCCGCTACCCCAACCCCTGCCCAGAGCCCCCCGTGCCCCTCCGGTACCGGGTACCCCACACGGAGACCACCCCGTGCCCCTCCGGTACCGGGTACCCCACACGGAGCTCCGCCGGTACCGCTGACCCGGCCCTCCCGCCCCCAGCCCCGGAGCCCCCCGGACCCCGCTCGAAGTCCATCTCGGACAGGCTCTGGTGCACGCTGGGCACGGCCACGCGGCCCTGGCAGCACGGAGAGGGCATCGCCGCCCGGCCCGGGCAGCACGGAGCGGGCGGCGAGCGGCGACCACCGGCCATGACAGCGGCGGCGCTGAGGGACGGGGCGGAGAGAGCCGAGGGGCGGCGGAAAGAGCCGAGAAGAAGCGGAAAGGGTCGAATGAAATCGGGTGGGGCCGAGCGAGATCGGGTGGGGCCGAGTGCAGGCGGAAAGAGCCGAAAGAGCATGAAAAGGGTCGGAAAATGCCGAAGGAATCCGGGAAGGGCCGAATGCAGCCGAAGGGCGCCTGTTCCAAACCGTTGCGGCGCATGCGCACTCCTCACAGTCGATGCCGCCGCCAGGGGGCGCCAAGGGCCGCTCAAAGCCCCTTTTGGGGACAGGGGGTTCGCTCCCCCGCAAATTTTGGGGTCCCCCAAGTCCCCTCCCATCAGCCACAGGGCTCCCACTCCCCATTAGAGGGGTCCCAAGGATCCCATCTTCCCCCACTCGGGGTTCCCAGGGGTCTCCCCTAAACCTTTATGGGGTCCCTGAGCTCCTCCCTGCTCTGCAGTGGGGTCCCACAGCAGAAATGGGGGTTTCCCCTCCCCTATTTTGGGGTGTCCCTGGGCTCCCCCGTCCCCGCCCGCCATTCCCAGCCCGCCCCCAGCCCCATTTCCCACGGCCCTGACCCCGTTCCCAGCCCCCTCCCCCATTTCCTGCGCTGTTCCCAGCGGAGCCTCCCCGGGGAGCGGAGGGGGGAGCCCGGCCCGGCCCCCCCGCCTGGGAACGGCTCCGGTTTTGTCCTTTTTTAGCCCCGCTGGAGCTTTTTCCATGAGCTCAGCACTGTGGGGGGAGAGACCGAAACCTCCCGCAAAACCTCCCCAAAACCTCAACCAAAACTTTCCCAAAACCTCCCAAAATTCCCCAAAAACTCCCAAAAAACCTTCCCCAAATCCTCCCGCAAACCTCCCCCAAAACCTCAGCCAAAATCTCCCCCAAAACCTCCCCAAAATTCCCCAAAAACTCCCCCAAAACTGCCGCAAAACCTCCCCGAAACCCTTCCCCTTAACTCGCACAAAACTTCCCCAAAACCTTCCAAAAAATCCCCAGAAACTTCCCCAAAACCTCAGCAAAAATCTCCCAAAAACCTCCCCAAAATCTCCCCCAAGACCTCCCCAAAAATTTCCCCAAAAGTTCCCAAAAAGCTCCCTCAAAACCTCAACCAAAATCTCCCCCAAACTCCCCAAAACCCTCCCAGAACTCCCCAAGAAAAAAAGAGAGAAAAAAGAAATCCAGGATTTGTTTTTGGCTTTTTTTGGGTTTTTTTTGGAAGTCCTTTTATTATGAATATAAAAATACTCAGGTATTTACAGCAAATAAATATAATTTCAGTAACAAATAAATTACACTGGGGGGGGCTTGTACAAAAGGGGTGGGGGGCGTGCAGGGGTTGGGGACAGGAGGGGACAAAGGGGACAAAGGCCAGGGCAGGGTGGGCACAGAGCCCTGGCAAAGGGGGCACGGAGGGAGGGGCTGGAGATAGAAAAATGTCAGGGAGAAAAACCCGAAATCGGCCCAAAAAAATCGTCCCGAGGGCACCGGGCACAAGGTGGGCACAGGGGTGTCCCCACGTCTGTCCCTCCATGGGGACACCGTACCGAAGGTGGTGGCACCGGGAGCCCGGAGTGACACGGGGGCACGGCTGGGTGGCAGCAGTGCCAGGGTGACAGCCCTGTCCCCAGGGCAGGTGGCAAAGTGACAATCCTGGGTGCCAGGGTGCGAGTCCCATCCCCGGTGCCAGGGTGACAGCCCTGTCCCCAAGGTGGGCACCACTGCCAGCGTGTCAGTGGCACTGAGGTGACACTCCCGTTTCCAGGGTGGCACTGGGTGACACTGCTGTCCCCAAGGTGGGCGCTGGGGTGCCAATCTTGTCCCCAAGGTGGGCACCAATGCCAACGTATCAGTCCCCAAGGTGGGCACTGGCACTGGGGTGACACAGGGCAGATCCTGTGGTGACACTGCTGTCCCCAAGCCGGGTACTGGGGTCACCCTGCTGTCCCCAGGGCAGGCACCAGCGTGGCAATCCTGTGCCCAAGGTGGGTGCCAGTGTCAGATGTGTGTCCCCTGCTGGATCCTGGTGCCAGGTGCCCGTCCCCAGCTGGCTCCTGGTGCCAGGTGCCCGTCCCCAGCTGGGTGCCAGTGCCAGACGCTCGTCCCCAGCTGAGTTCTGATGCCAGACCCTTGTCCCCAGCTTGATCTCAGTGCCAGGTGCCCATCTCCAGCTGGATCCTGGTGCCAGGCGCCCATCCCAAGCTAGGTCCTGGTGCCAGACGCTTGTCCCCAGCTGGATCCCGGTGCCAGGCACCCATCCCCAGCCAGGTTCCGATGCCAGGCACCCGTCCCCAGCCGGATCAGCTGCCAGCTCTGCCGTGCCCGCTCCGCGGTGCCCACGCCAGCTCCCGGAGCGGGGTCGGGCCCGGCTCACACCGACGACTCCTCGGGGTTGGAGTCGGGCAGGGGCTGGCGCTGCTGCAGTTTGCGCCGCAGCTCCTCGGCCAGGTCGGCGCAGGCCGGGCGCTCCTCGGCGCCCAGCGCCAGGCGGATGTAGCCGTTGGAGGCCGAGCCGCGCAGGGGGCCCAGGTGGATGCGGGTGGGCGAGTGCAGCGGCTGCCCGGGGATGGCGGCGGGCGGCGAGGCGCTGCCGGGGCCGCCGTTGCGGCAGCAGGCCGTGCCCGCCGTGCTGGCGTGGCCGGGCACGATTTTGAGCGAGCCGTCCGAGTAGTAATAACTGGACGGGTCCCAGAGCTTCTCGTCCGAGTCGGAGGCGGCGCTGGGCACGAAGCGCGGGCTGGGCATCTCCTTGGGCAGCTCGATGGGGTACACCAGGGTGCTCTCGATGGCCTTGGCGCCCTTGCCCAGCTCGTGGCGCAGGCGGCGCCACAGCGACAGCACGGCCAGCAGCAGCAGCAGGCACAGGGCGCCCAGGCACACGGCCAGCACCCACACCACGCCCAGGCTCTCCAGCGGCGCCCGCGTCTCCAGCGGCGCCCCCGGGCCGGCCAGCACGGCCACGCGGTACTCCTGGGCGGGCAGGCGGGCGCCCTGCTCCTCGGCCAGGCAGCGGTAGGTGCCGCTGTGCTGGGCGCCCGCGCCGGGCACCACCAGCGCCCGCAGCCGCGCCTCGCCCAGCACCAGCACCTGCTGCGCCGCCAGCGCCCGGCCCTCGAAGGTCCAGAGGGCGCGCGCCAGGTTGGAGGCCAGGCGGCACGTGAGCACCAGGTCGGTGCCCGCCACCACCGTCACGTTCTTGGGGGTCAGGGAGCCTGCGGGGACACGGCCGTCAGCGGGGACGGGATGGGACGGGGGCGTTCATGGGGTGGGAGGGGATGGGATGGGATGGGATCCATGGGATAGGATGGGGTCCATGGGATGGGATGAGATGGGATCCATGGGGTGGGATGGGATCCATGGGGTGGGGTCCATGGGATGGGGGGAGGTGGGATGGGATCCACGGGATGAGATGAGATCCATGGTGTGGAGGGAGATGGGATCCACGGGATGGGATGGGAGCGGATCCATGGGATGAGATGGGATCCATGGTGTGGGATGGGATGGGATCCATACGGTGGGATGGGGTCCATGAGATGGGATGGGGTGGGATTTGATGAGGTCCATGGGATGGGATCCATGGGATGGCATGGGATGGCATGGGCACACCTGTGTGCCACCAGCAGGGTCTCACCTTGCTTGGCCACCTGTGGCACGGAGCAGGCGCCGGTGTCGGAGCTCAGCACGTCCTGCACCAGGTGGGACCTGCGGGAGGAGGGCACCGTGAGGGGGCACCCCAGGGATCACTGATCCCACCTGTGGCCCTGCACAGACACCCTAAAATGCCACCCTGGGCATCCCTGCACAGACACCCCAAAATCCAAAGGTTCCTGGAGCTCCTTGGGGCTGTGCCCATTCCCTGGGCAGTGCCAGCCCCCTCTGGGGACAGAACCCTTCCCAAACTCCATCCTGATGGTGCCCTGGGTGTCATCCCTGTGCCTCGGGTGCCATCCCCGTGCCCTGGGTACCACCCCGGTGCCATCCCGGTGCCCGTGCCCTGGGCGCCATCCCCGTGCCCGGGTGCCCCGGGTACCCGTTGTGCCCGTCGGTGCGGACGCAGGCGCTGCCGTTGCGGCTCCAGGCGCAGTAGGGGTCCCGTGCCAGCACGCAGTCGGTGCAGGACTGGTAGCGCCCGCACTCTGCCAGGGGCAGCTGTGCCACCTGCAAGCGGGACCCGGCGAACAGCAGCTTCTGCCAGGGGTGGGGAGGGGACAGTGAGGTGACGCTGCCGGGTGGCACCGCAGTGACGCTGCCACCCGCACCCCCTGGCACGCTCACCTTGGTGCCCGCCAGTACCAGGCTCTCCACGGGCTGGGCCGGCTCGAACACCTGCAGCTCCTCCACCAGGTGGATGTGGGTGCCCAAATCCAGCGCCTTGTGCACCCAGCCGTCACCTGCGGGTTGGCACGGCGGGCATCAGCCACAGGGCACCGCGGGGCTGGCCACGTGGCGCCCTGTCCCCTGGTGCCATCTCCCTGTGGTGCCCTGTCCCCTGGTGTCCCGCTCTCATGGTGCCCTGTCTCTTCTGTGCCCTGTCCCCTCTGTGCCCCATGTCTCCTGGCATTTCCTGTGCCCTTGGCATTACCTGTGCCAATGAAGAGCACCTCATAGGTGCCCCCTGTCCCCGTGCCCCTTGTCCCCTGGCACTACCTGTGCCAATGAGCAGCACCTTGTAGCTAGCACCACCCAGACCTGCCATGCTGTGCCCCCCGTCCCTGGCATTACCTGTCCCTGTGCCCTGTCCCTGGCATTACCTGTGCCAATGAAGAGCACCTCGTAGGTGGTCCCGTCCAGCCCTGCCACGCGGTCCACCACGAGCTGGGTGAAGTTGGCATCCCTCTTGAGCAGCAGCGGGCGCCCGCGCTGCGGTGGCACCGGCTCGTCCATCAGCGGGTGCTTCTTGGCGAAGTTGAGCGTGTTGTCGGGCAGCTCCAGAGAGCTGGCAAAGCCGTTCTGCCGGTGCCAGTCTGTGATGCACTGCCAGGGGCACGGGGGGCAATGTCAGGGCACGGGGGAGGGCATGGGGGCACCATAACGGCGTGGGGGGCACTGTCAGGGCACAGGGGAGGGCATGGGGGAACGTCAGGGGACATGAGGGGTACTGTCAGGGCATATGGGAGGGCATGGGGGGCACTGGGGTGGGTCCCAATCCCCCTCAAGAGGGCACAGATGGATCCCAAATCCATCTCAGGATGGCACAGATAGATGCCAATCTCTCTCAGGATGGCACAGATGGGTCCCAAATCCCTCTCAGGATGGCACAGATGGATCCCAATCCATTTGAGGGGGAACAGTTGGATCCCAACCTTTCAGAGGGCACCAATGGATGCCAACCCCTCAGGGGGCACCACCAGCCCCATGGATGGATCCCAACCCTTCAGGGGGCACCACTAAGAACAGAGACGGATCCCAACCCCTCAGAGGGCACCCCCAGCCCCAGGGATGGATGCCAAGCCCTCAGAGGGCACCCCCAGCCCCCCAGCCCGTCGCCGTGCCCGCTCTCACCGCGCCGGGCCGGGGCGTGGGCACCTCGCCCGAGTAGCGCCCCCATTTCTGCGCCTGCTCCCGGTACTCCTTGTAGGGCCCCTCGAAGGCCTTCTTCACCTCCAGGATGGGGTAGCGGCAGATGGCAGAGACGTCCACGTCACCCCTGCGGGCACAGCGGGGGTGGGCAAAGGGACAGGGCCACCATGGACACCATGGGCACTGGGACAAGAGCACCATGGGCACCAGGACAAGACCACCATGGGCACCATGGGCACTGGGACAAAGCCACCATGGGCACCATGGGAACTGTGACAAGAGCACCATGGGCACCAGGACAAGACTACCATGGGCACCAGGACTAGGTCACCATGGGCACCATGGGCACTGGGACAAGGTCACCATGGACACAATGATGAGGCCACCATGGGCACTGGGACAAAGCCACCACGGGTACTGGGACAAGGCCACCAGGACATGGTCACCATGGGCACCAGGACAAGGCCACCATGCGCACACGGACAAGACCATCACGGTCAACAGGACAAGAGCATGATGGTCACCAGGACAAGGCCACCACAGGCACCAGGACAGGGCCACCATGGGCACCATGGTCACCAGGACAGGGTCACTATGGGCACCAAGGCAAGACCACCACATGCACAAGGACAAGGCCACCATGGCCACTGGGACAAGGCCACCACGTGCACAAGGACAAGACCACCATGGTCACAGAGACAGGGTGACAGAGACATGGTCACAGCCACCATGCACACGGGGCCAGCGTGGGCACGGCGGGCACTCACCAGCGGGCCTGGAAGACGCCGAAGAAGGCGGTGTCCTGCCAGCGGGCACCGGGCAGGGTGAACACGGCCTGCAGGCGGTTGAAGTGCAGCTGCTGCTCGGGGGCCGAGCACACCAGGCGCGCCTTCAGGAACGACGTCCACTTCTTCTGCAGTGTGCGCGCGCCGCCCACGTCACCCTGCCGGGACACACTACTGTGGGCACTGGGACACGGCCACTGGGGGCACTGTGGGTACCACGGGCACCAGGACATGGCCACTGTGGGCACCAGGACAAGGCCACCGAGGGCCACCATGGACATGGCCACCATGAATACCACAGGCAGCAGGACAAGGCCACCATGGTGACCATGGGCACCATGACAAGGCCACCATGGGCATCCATGACAAGGCCACCATGGTGACCACTGGCACTGGGACAAGGCCATCATGGGCAACAGGACAAGGCCACCATGGTGACCAGTGGCACTGGAACAAGGCCACCATGCTGACCAGTGGCACCAGGACAAGGCCACCATGGGCACTAGGACGAGGTACCCTGCAGACCTATGCCACCCATGCCACCACCTGCTCAGTGTAGCGGTCATACTCAATGGCCCAAACCCAGCCCCGAAACAGCTCAGGACATGTCCCCAGGTGTGCCCAGGTGTGCCCAGGCGTACCTTGCAGACCCGTGCCACCCGTGCCACCACCTGCTCGGCGTAGCAGTCGTACTCCACGGCGCGCTCGCTGAAGAAGAAGTAAACCTTGTCGTCGTCGCCGCTGCCGCTGCCCGCGCTCTCGGGCACGAAGGCCGACGCCACGAAGTGAGGCTCTGCAAAAGCTCCTTGTCACACCTGCGCCACGTCCCCTGTCCCCTCCCGCGTCCCCTGTCCCCTGGTGTCCCCACCGTTGAGCCACGAGGTCAGGTACTCCGTCTTCATGGAGTAGTGCGGGCCCAGGTTGCGCAGGATGACGGGCTCCGTGCCCAGGAAGTTGTTGAAGGTGGCAGAGTAGAGCTCCCCGTCTGTGAGGGAGGTGTTTAAGGGGGGTGGCGGGCACAGGTGGCACCCCCCCGTGACCCCAGAGGTGTCACCTACCCACGATGAGGCCGGTGTGGCCCTTGGTGGGGTCGTAGGGACATTTGCCTTTGCCGTCCTCGAATGCCACCGGGTCCAGGGTGAAGCCAGAGAGCTCCTGGGGGGCACAGGGGGGGTGGGGGGCACTGGGTCATGTCCGTGCCACCCAGACAGGCCCAGGGACATGGACACCCTCCAGGTGACCCTCCTGGGGACAGGGACAGCCCTGGGCCACCCTCCTGGGGGCAGGGACAGTCCTGGATGAGGGACATGGACACCTCTGGATGATTCTTCTGAGACATGGACAGTCCTGGATGACCCTCCTGGGGACAGGGCCAGCCCTGGGGAGGGCAGGGGACATCGGGGACAGGGATTTGGGGACCCACTCACGATGTAGGTGCACTTGGGCTGGAAGGCGTAGGTGCCGCAGGCGTACAGGTGGGAGCTGTTGTAGCTCTGCAGGAAGCGCACGTAGTTGAAGCAGTCGGTCTGGGAGGGGACACGGGGGACGTTAATGGGGACAGGGGACAAGGGATGGGGCACTGGGGAAGTGGCACCGTAAAGGGGTGGGGACAAGGGACACGGCACAGGGACAGCAGCACAGCAAAGGGACCAAAGTTTCAGGCACAGGGACAGTGGCATAGCAGAGGGCATGGGGACAGGGGACGCAGCATGGGGACAGTGGCACGGGACAGGGATAGAGGACAGGGGGCACTGCCACCACAGGGGGACACAGGGCATGGCACGGGGACACAGGGACAGGACCCCTGGAGCTGGCACAGCACAGGGACACAGGACAGGGCACAAGGACACAAGGACACAGCCCCTGGAGCTGGCACAGTGCCCCAAACCCCCCATCACCGCGTGCCCACCTGGTTGTTCTTGCCCTTCTGCACGCACTCCGCCTTCTTCTCCAGGGGCGCCTCCCAGGAGATCTGGGGGTGGCACAGGGGTCAGGGGCTGGCAGGGCACCCCTCGCCCCAAATGCCACCCTGCTTTTGGGGTGCCCCAGAGCCTCACCGCCGCCTTGAGCTCCACGGTGCCCGTGGCCAGGGCGAACACGGCCTCGCGGGCGCCCACGTAGAGCAGCGCCTCGGCCTCGTCCAGCGTCAGCGTCAGGTAGTGAGAGACCCCGCCCTGGGAGAAACGCTTGGCAGTGTCCTGCAGCTCTGTGGGGACAGGGACAGCGGGCTGGGACACCACGGCCTGTGGGGACACCGGGCTGGGACACCACAGCACCCACTAAACTCTGCCAGATTCCACCCACAGCTCTGTGGGGACAGGGACAGCGGGCTGGGACACCCTACATTGTGGGGACATCGGGCTGGGACACCACAGAATGTGGGGACATTGGGCTGGAACCCCACAGGCTGGAGGGACAGTGAGCTGGGACACCACAGCTCTGTGGGGACAGGGACACTGGGCTGGGACCCCACAGACTGTGGGGACACCAAGCTGGGACACCACAGCATCACCCAACCCCTGCCAGATCCCACCCACAGCTCTGTGGGGACACTGGGCTGGGACACCCCACACTGTGGGGACACCAAGCTGGGACACCACAGCATCACCCAACCCCTGCCAGATCCCACCCACAGATCTGTGGGGACACTGGGCTGGGACACCACAGCTTGTGGGGACACCAGGCTGAGACCCCCCCATACCTCTGTGGGAACTTGGGGACCCCCCTGCAGCTCTGTGGGGACACCAAGCTGGGAACCCCCCCCTGCAGCTCTGTGGGGACAAGGGGACGCAGAGCAGGGACCCCCGGGGGCACTCCCCGCCCCTGCCGG
Organism: Tangara arthus; assembly: GCA_035584835.1. Lineage (NCBI taxonomy): Eukaryota > Metazoa > Chordata > Aves > Passeriformes > Thraupidae > Tangara > Tangara arthus. The sequence goes on from JAWMQZ010000082.1 coordinate 979,024, forward strand.
CCACCCCCGGCCCCGTGGCACACAAAGGTCCCTTTGTCACCAAACACAGTGGCCTTTGCAGGGACCCCCCCGCGCCCCCCCCGTGCCCCCCGGCCACCCCCGGGCTCTGCAGAAAGGAACCATTGAGGGGACAGCGCCAGGGCCCCGGGCGGGGACGGGGACACAGGGCTGGCATGGCACGGGGACAGTGGCACGGCTGAGGGTGGGGGCCTGGGCGTGGGGACAAGGGACACGATGGCACAGGGACAGTGGCACAGCAAAGGGACCAAAGTTTCAGGCACAGGGACAGTGGCATAGCAGAGGGCATGGGGACAGGGGACACAACATCGGGACAGTGGCACTGGACAGGGATAGAGGACAGGGGGCACTGCCACCACACGGGGACAGGGGAATGTGGCACGGCATGGGGACACAGGGCATGGCACGGGGACAGGGCCACTGGAGCTGGCACGACATGGGGACACAGGGTGACAGCACAGGGCAGGGACAGACACTGCTGGCACAGGACAAGGACAGAACCTCGGGGTGCTGGCAGGGCACGGGACATGCAGAGGGATGGGGACAGGGGACATGGCCGAGGGACAGGACAGGATGATGGCAGGGAGTGAGGACAGGAAATGGCAGAGGGATGGGACAAGGGACACGCAGACAGATGGGACGGATAGGATGGGGAGGTGGCAGGGTGTGGACACAGGGGACATGGAGGAGGGACAGGACAACGGACCTGGCAGAGGGATGGGGACAGGGGACAGGGATGGGGACAGGGATGGGACAGGGGACAGGGCAGAGAGATGAGCGGGAACAGGGCAGAGATGGGGACAGGGGACACGGCACAGGGATGGGACAGGGGACAAGGCACAGGGATGGGACAAGGGTCACAGCACTGGGCAGTGGCCCTCAGGCGCTGGCACAGGACTGGGGATGGCACATCTGGCACATCCCTGCGTGTCCCCCCACACCCCAGTTTTGGGGACACCCACCCAACACCGTCTGGGAAGGGACAGGACAAAAGCCACCCGAGTTGGTGACAACAGCCCACACCCCGTCCCCGATCCCCTGGCACTCACCCTCGTAGGGCACAGTCCTCCTGGGCACAGCGCTCCACGATGCCCCCGGGGTGCCAGCAGCGCCGGTGGCAGCGGTGACCAGGACCAGCAGCACGGTGACAACGGCCATGGCACCGGGGCGGCGGTGGGGACACCGCGGGGTCCCTGCCAGGGGACACGGCCACGCCGGGGCCCCGTCAGTGCCACGGGGCAGCGGCGTTGGCGGCGTCACGCGGGCGGCGCGGGCACAAGGCGGCATTGAGGCCGCGGTGTCACGAGGCCGGGGGCACCCCACGCCCCGGGGACACTGAGGAAATGGGGAGGGGGGACATGGCTGCTTCCCACCCCCCACGTCCTGCCCGGGACCCCCCGGTGCCCCCGAGGGTGCCCCCGGGGCGGGCAGGATGCGGCCGGGAATTGTTCAGCCCTGCCCGGCGGGAAGCAGGAAGCTGGGGGGGCTCGGGGGGGCCCCGGTGACGGCTCGGGAAGGATTTCCGGCAGGGTGGGGGGACGGGAAGGGCCGTGGGAATGGGGGACACCCCCGGGCGGGGGGGAGGGTGGCATGGGCACAGCTGGGGTGGCACTGGCACAGCTGGGGTGTGATGGCCACATCTGGGGTGTGATGGCCACATCTGGGGTGTGACGGTCACATCTGGGGTGTGACAGCCACAGCTGGGGTGTCACAGGAAAATCTGCGGTGTCACAGGAACTTCTGGGGGGGCACTGGCACAGCTGGGGTGCCAGGGACATATCTGGGGTGTGACAGCCACAGCTGGGGTGTCACAGGAACCTCCGGGGTGGCACGGGCACAGCTGGGACGTATCTGGGGTGTGACAGCCACATTTGGGATGTCATGGGCACATCTGGGGTGCCATTGGAACATCTGGGGCGCCACAGGCACATTTGGGGTGTCAGGGGCGCAGCTGGGGTGCCAGGAACACAGCTGGGGTGCCATGGGCACATTTGGGGTGCCAGCTGGGGTGCCACAGGGAGAGCCGGGGGTCCCACAGGCAAAGATGGGGTGGGGGGTGTCACAGGCCTGGCCAGGGTACCACGGGCAAAAATCGGGGTGCCACGAGCACATCCGGGGCACGACAGAGAAATCTGGGGTGCCACAGGCCAGTTTGGGGTGCCCCGGGCACAGCTGGGGTGCCACAGGAACGGCCAAGCTGCCGTGGGCACGGCCGGGGCTCAACAGGCACAGCTGGGCTTGCAACAGGCACGGCGACAGGGACAAAGCACGGCCACGGTGCCACAGGCCACGGGGCACCAACGGCGTGCCCTGGGCACGGCCGGGGTCCCCAAAGCGGGGACAGCACCCTCGGGGTGCCAGGGGCACGGCCGGGGTCCCCAGAGCGGGGACAGCACCCTCGGGGTGCCACAGCCAGGCCGGTGGCCCCGCGGTCCCCAAGTTTGGCGCTGGACACTCCGGGAGCGCCCCGAGGGGCCCGGCCGGGGGGGTCCCCACACAGTGCCACCCGGGGGTCCCCACGGCGATGCCACCCCGGGTCCCCCACACGGTGCCACCCCAGGTCCCCACGGCGCTGCCCGCCCAAGCCACGCGCCCCCGGCACCCCCCGCTCCCCGCTGCCGTTACCGTGGGGGGGATTTCCCGCTGCACCGACGGCTCCGAGCGGCGGAGGGGGCGATTCCGGCCCCCCCATCCACGGGCGGATCGGGGGTGGCGGGGGGGGGGAGCCGGTGGCGATCCCCGGTACCGGGAGGAACAAAGCGCCTCCCCCTCCTCCTCCCGCCCCCGCGGCTCCGCCACAACAATACCGGGGCGGGGCGGCGGGGGGGGCCCGCACTCACCTCAAGGCGCGGCGGCGGCGGCGGCGGCGGCGGCGGCGGCGGCGGCGGCGGCGGGGCGGGAGGCGGCCGTG
>JAWMQZ010000082.1:994316-1017480 GCA_035584835.1 Tangara arthus
CCCATTTTCTTTTTTCAATTTTTCCCCATTTCTTTCCCATTTTCCCCCATTTTTTCCCATTGTTTCCCCATTTCTTTCCCATTTCCCCTCCATTTTTCCCCGTTGTTTTCCCTGCCTTTTCCCCATTTTTTTTTCGGTTTTTTCCTCCCCATTTCTCCCATTTTCCCCATTATTTTCCAGGCTCTGGCTCCCAGGCAGGTGCTGGATTTGGAGGATCTGGTGTTTGCCCAGGGCAGTCACTTCATGGCCAACAAGAGGTGCCAGCTCCCGGACGGATCCTTCCGGAGACAGCGCAAGGGATACGAGGAAGTTCACGTTCCTGCCCTAAAACCCAAACCCTTTGGGGCTGACGAGGTTTGTCCCCCCAAAAAAATGGAAAAAAAAGGTTGTTTTTTTTTTCATTTTTCCCATGAAAACCCAAACGCTTGAGAACTGACGAAGTTTGTTCCCGCAAAAAATGGAAAAAAAATTTATTTATTTATTTTCATTTTTTCCTGTGAAAACTCAAACCCTTCAGGGCTGATGAGGTTTGTTCCCAAAAAAAAAAGAAAAAAATGGATTTATTTTCTTATTTTTTTGTGTCCACATTGGGATTAATCCCAAATATTTTCCCTAACAGCGGGATCAATTTGGGATTTGGGGATTTGGCTTTTCCATGGAATCTGAGAGGATAAAAATTGAATTTTCCCTCATTCCCAGCCCTAAAAAATCAGAATTTTTCCTTTCTGACCTGGAAAAAACCCTAAATTCTTTTTTTTTTTCCACACTTTCCCTCTTCCCAGCAATTGGTTTCTGTGGAAAAACTTCCCAAATACGCCCAGGCTGGCTTTGAGGGCTTCAAAACCCTCAACAGGATCCAGAGCAAACTGTTCCGGGCGGCGCTGGAGTCTGATGAGAACCTCCTGCTCTGTGCCCCCACGGTGAGATTTGGGATTTTGGGAAGAATTCCAGGATTTTTTGGGGTGGAATGTCTCCATTTCTGGGTATGGAGAAGACCAACATGGCGCTAGGTGACTCTTTTTTGGGGTGGAGAAGCTCAGGGGGTTCCTCAAGGTGGATCTGGGGTTTGGGATGGAGAAGCTCAGGGGGTTCCTTGAGGTGCTTCTCAAGGTGGATCTGGGGTTTGGGGCTGGAGAACCTTGGACCTGTCCAAGAGAATTCCAGGATTTTTTGGGATGGACACACTGAGAAGACCAATGTTGAGTTGGGTGACCCTTTCTGTGGAGAAGTCCCACATTTTTTTGGGATGGAATTTCTCCGTTTCAGGGCATGGGGAAGATGAACGTGAGTGACCCTTTTTGAGGGTGGAGAAACTCAGGGGGTTCCTCGAGGTGCTCCTCGAGGTAGATCTGAGGTTTGGGGTGGAGAACCTCAGGGTTTTTCATGGTATTCCTCAAGGTGGATCTGGGGTTAGGGGCTGGAGAAGCTCAGGGAGTTCCTCGAGATGTTCCTCAGGGTGGATCTGGGATTTAGGGCTGGAGAACCTCAGGGTTCCTCAAGGTGGAGCTGGTGTGGAGAACCTTGGACCTGTCCAGGAGAATTCCAGGACGTTCAGGGATTTTTTGGGACGGAATGTCTCGGTCGCAGGGCGCGGGGAAGACCAACGTGGCGCTGATGTGCATGCTGAGGGAGATCGGCAAACACATCAACATGGACGGCACCATCAACGTGGACGACTTCAAGATCATCTACATCGCGCCCATGAGGTCCCTGGTGCAGGAGATGGTCGGGAGCTTCAGCAAGGTGAGGGATCAGCGGGGTTGGAGCCCCAGGAGGGTTGGGATTGGATCCAAAGGGAGGTTTGGGATTGAGTCCCAGGAGAGGTTTGGGGTTGGAGATGAGTGGGATCAGATCTAACAGAAGGTTTGGGATCACGGAGGGGTTGGGAACAGAGGTGGGGAAGGGGTTGGAGAACAAGGAGAAGGCTCTGGGGAGTTCTTGAGGGATCTGGGATGGGTTATGGGATAGCAGAACATCCAGGGATGGGGAATTCCTGAGGGATCTGGGAAAGGAGCTCAGCCTGGAGAAAAGGGGATCAGGGGGCTTTGCACAGCTCCCTGGCAGGAGAGGACATCCAGGTGGGGTTTGGGATCTCATCCCAGGGAACACCGGGAGAAGAGGGAACGCCCTCAAACCGCACCAGAAGTTTGGGTGGGATTTTGGGGTCGTTCTCCATGGAAAGGTCTCTCCACACTCATCCCATATGTCTTTCCCAGCGTTTGGCCACCTACGGGATCACGGTGGCCGAGCTGACCGGGGACCACCAGCTGTGCAAGGAGGAGATCAGCGCCACGCAGATCATCGTGTGCACGCCCGAGAAGTGGGACATCATCACCCGCAAGGGCGGTGAGCGCACCTACACCCAGCTGGTGCGGCTGGTCATCCTGGTGAGCACCTGCAGCGGGCAGGGAGGGGGCTCCTCGAGGTGCAACTGGGGTTTGGGGCTCCTCAAAGTGTTCCTCAAGGTGGATCTTGGGGTTTGGGGGTGGAGAACCTCGAGGTGGATCTGGGGTTAGGGGTGGAGAAGCTCAGGGGGGTTACTCAAGGTGTTCCTCAAGGTGGATCTGGGTTGTGGAGTGGAGAAGCTCAAGAAGTTCCTTGAGGTGTTCCTCAAGGTGGATCTGGGATTTGGGGCTGGAGAACCTCAAGGGGGATCTGGGGTTTGGGGCTGGAGAACCTCAAGGTGGATCTGGGGTTTAGGGGTGGAGAACCTTAGGGTTCCTCAAGGTGGATCTGGGTTTTGGAGTGGAGAAGCTCAGGAAGTTCCTCAAGGTGTTCTTCAAGGTGCTTCTTGGGTTTGGGGCTGGAGAACCTCAGGTGGATCTGGGGTCTGGAGGTGGAGAAGCTCAGGTCTTTCTCAAGGTGGATCTGGGGTCTGGAGGTGGAGAACCTTGCACCTGCCCAACTGTGATACCCACAGTGGAACCAGATGAACTTTGAGATCCCACAAATCCAGACGAGGGAGGACAATTCCCTGAGCTCTCCCCTTCTCCCAGGATGAGATCCACCTCCTCCACGACGACCGCGGGCCCGTGCTGGAGTCGCTGGTGGCCAGGGCCATCCGCAACATCGAGATGACGCAGGAGGACGTGCGGCTGGTGGGGCTCAGCGCCACGCTGCCCAACTACGAGGACGTGGCCACCTTCCTGCGCGTGGACCCGGCCAAGGGCTTGTTCTACTTCGACAACAGGTACGGGAAAATGGGAAAAATTCCCTTCTCCGTGGATTCGTGGTCACAGTTTCTCCATAAATTCCATTTTCCATGGATTTTTGGTCAGAGTTTCTCCATAAATTCTATTTTCCGTGGATTTTTGGTCACAATTTCTCAATAGTTTCCTTTTCTGTGGATTTTTTGTCCCACTTTCTCCATAAATTCCATTTTCCATGGATTTTTGGTCACAATTTCTCCATAATTTCCTTTTTCCATGGATTTTTTTGGTCACATTTTCTCCATAAATTTCTTTTTCTGTGGATTTTTTGTCCCATTTTCTCCATAAATTCCATTTTCCATGGATTTTTGGTCAGAGTTTCTCCATAAATTCCCTTCTCCATGGATATTTTTTCATGGTGCCTTTTTTCCATGGTATTTTATATGGCAATTTTTCCATGAATTCCCTTTTCCATGGATTTTTTTGGTCACTTTCTCCATAAATTCCATTTTCCACAGCTATTTTTTATCCCAGTTTCTCCATAAATTCCCCATTTCCATGGAATTTTTTCCTGCTAATTTTCTCCATAAATTCCCTTTTCCGTGCCTATTTTTCCACGGAAATTCCATTGATTCTATGGATTTTTTCCCATAAATTCCACAGATTTTTTTCCATGAATTCCCCCTTTTCCACAGATTTTTTAAATCACATTTTCTCCATAAATCCCCCTTTTCCATGGATATTCTTCCATAAATTCCACCGATTTTTTAAAATCTAATTTTCTCCATAAATTCACTTTTCCCGTGGATTTTCTTCCATGAATTCCACTGATTTTTTTCCACAAATCCCACTGATATTTTCCCTCCCAGCTTCCGGCCCGTGCCCCTGGAGCAGACCTACGTGGGCATCACGGAGAAGAAAGCCATCAAACGCTTCCAGATCATGAACGAGATCGTCTACGAGAAGATCATGGAGCACGCCGGGAAAAACCAGGTCCCACCTCAATCCCAAAAATTCCACCTTAATCCTATTGAAAAAAATGGGATTTTTCCCCTTTTTTACCCCATTTTGTGATGCTGATCCTGCAGAGGAGTTTGGTGGAGTGGAGCTTTTGGGTTTTTCCGTTTTTGGGGTGATTCATTTGGAATTTTCCTTTTGAGATGAAGGGATTTCCACCTGGATAAATCCCAGCTCTTTTTCCAGTCTCCCACCCTTATCCCAGGAATCCCAGGCTGATGCCAGGTGTTTCCTGGGCTGATCCCAGGCTGATCCTGGTTTTTCTTAGGCTGATCTCAGGCTCATCTCAGTTTTTCTAGGCTGATCCCAGTTTTCCTTGGCTGATCCCTGTCTGACCTCAGGCTGATCCTGGTTTTTCTTAGGCTGATCCCAGACTGATCCCCGTTTTTCCCAGGCTGATTCCAGACTGATCCTGGTTTTTCCTGGGCTGATCCCAGGCTGATTCCTAGTTTTTCCCAGGATCTGATTCCAGGCTGGTCTCAGTTTTTCCAGGCTGATCCCAGACTGAGCCTGGTTTTTCCAGGCTGATCCTGGTTTTCCCAGGCTGATTCCAGGTTTTTCCCAGGCTGATCCCAGGCTGATCCTGGTTTTTGCAGGTGCTGGTGTTCGTGCACTCGCGGAAGGAGACCGGGAAGACGGCGCGGGCCATCCGGGACATGTGCCTGGAGAAGGACACGCTGGGGCTCTTCCTCAGGGAGGGCTCAGCCTCCACCGAGGTGCTGCGGACTGAGGCCGAGCAGTGCAAGGTGAGCCTGGGGGAAAATGGGGAAAAATCGGGAAAAATGGGAAAATACGGCAGGGGAAAAGCGGGGAAAATTGGCAAAAATCAGGAAAATCTGGCAGGGAAAAAAATGGGAAAAAGTGGGAAAATCCAGCAGGGAAAAATTGGGGAAATCTGGCAGGGAAAAAGCAGGAAAAATTGGGGAAAATTGGGAAAATCTGACAGGGAAAATGCAGGAAAATCCAGCACAGAAAAGGCGATTCCTGGCCCTTTATCCGTGGAGGAAGTGGAGAAATTTGGGAAAAATCCCTCAAGGAAAAGTTGGTGGATCCTCCATTCCCAAGAGATTTTATGCCGGACACACCACGACGACTTCGCCGCCCTGTCCAACCCCACCCTGTGGTGATCCCAAACTTTTCCCTTGGAATCTTTTCCCACTTTTTCCCTGGAATTTTTTGGGGTTTGTTTTCCCCCAGAACCTGGAGCTGAAGGATCTCCTCCCCTACGGCTTCGCCATCCACCACGCAGGGATGACGCGCGTCGACCGCACCTTGGTGGAGGATCTCTTCGCTGACAAACACATCCAGGTGGGACCCCAATTCCAGAGGAAATTCCAGAATCAAATCCCAAAAAAAATCTCATTTGGGATCCTGCTCTGATGTGGAAAAAAAGGGATTTGCCTCAAGGATGAAATGGGAGATGAAAATGGAGTTTCTCAGGTGGAAAAGGAGATTTTTGGATGGAGGGTTTGGGTGGGTTTGGAGGCTCATGGTTGGATCTGGAGGTTCCAGGATGGATTTGGAAGTTCCTGGTTGGATTTGGAGGTTTTGGATGGATTTGGAGGTTCCTGGGTGGATCTGATCCCTGGTTTTGGATGGATCTGGAGGTTCCTGGGTGGATTTGAAGGTTCCTGCTGGATCTGATCCCTGGTTTCGAGTGGATTTGGAGGTTCCTGGGTGGATTAGGAGGTTCCTGCTGGCTCTGATCCCAGTTTTTTGATGGATTTGGAGGTTCCTGCTGGATCTGACCCCAGTTTTCCTGCAGGTCCTGGTGTCCACGGCCACGCTGGCCTGGGGTGTGAACCTGCCGGCGCACACGGTGATCATCAAAGGCACGCAGGTGTACAGCCCGGAGAAGGGGCGCTGGACAGAGCTGGGAGCGCTGGACATCCTCCAGGTGGGACCTCCAGGAGAACCTTCCTGGCCTCAAATCACACCCAACATCCTGGTTTTGGATTTCGTCCTCGTTCTTCCCAGTGTTGTGGGGTTGGAGAAGAGAGGAAAAAGTTCCTCAAGAATTCCGTGTCCAGATCATTCCAGATAATTGTTCAACAACTCCATGCCCAGATCCACTTGAGATGATAATTCCATGCCCAAACCCAGCTGAGATAACTCCTCAAGAATTCCATGCCCACATCCCCCTGAGATATTTCCTCAAGAATTCCTTGCCCAAACCCTCCTGAGATAATCCCTCAAGAATTCCATTCCCAAACCCACTTGAGATAATTCCTCAAGAATTCCATGCCCAGATCCACCTCAGATAACTCCTTGCCCAAACCCACCTGAGATGATCCCTCAAGAATTCCAAGTTCCCTGAATTGTTTCTCCTGGTTCCAGATGTTGGGCCGTGCCGGGAGGCCCCAGTATGACACGAAAGGAGAAGGAATTCTCATCACTTCCCACGGAGAGCTCCAGTATTACCTGTCCCTGCTCAACCAGCAGCTGCCCATCGAGAGCCAGATGGTGGCCAAGCTCCCGGACATGCTCAACGCCGAGGCCGTGCTTGGGAATGTCCAGAATGCCAAGGTTGGGTGAAATTCCCGATTTTCTGTAGGGATTTGTGGCTGTGGTTCTGCCCCCTGAGATAATTCCTTGCCCAAACCCACCTGAGATAATCCCTCAAGAATTCCATGCCCAAACCCACCTGAGATAATTCCATGCCCAAACCCACTTGAGATAATCCCTCAGGAGTTCGATGCCCAATTCCCGGTGGGGATTTTTGGGATTGGGGTGTTTGGGGTGTTCTTGGAAGGGTTTTTGGGGTGGGAATGGAAAATCTGAGGGTGTTTTAGGGTTGATTCCAGAATGTTTTCCAGGAGATGTGGGGAAAGGGAATTGGGCACCAGGAAAAGCAGATTTCTTTGGAAATTTATGGCAAGGAAAAGCAGCTTTCCAGGGAAACTGGACAGCAGGAAAAGCAGATTTTCTGGGAAATTAGGAACCAGGGAAAGCAGCTTTCCTTGGAAATTGGACTCCAGGGATTTTCCCTGGAAAATTCCCTTATTCCTGAAATTCCCAATTTCTGAGAAATTATGGGCAAGGAAAAACAACTTTTCTGGGAAACTTGGACACCAGTAAAAGCAGATTTCCCTGGATTTCCCAGCTCTATTTTGAGGGATTTTCCTGGGATCAACTCCACTCTGGAGCTCCCTGGGAGTACCAGGAGATCCCAGGGATCACTCAGGATTTGGGAATTCCGTAGGACGCGGTGAACTGGCTGGGCTACACCTACCTGTACATCCGGATGCTGCGGTCGCCGACCCTTTACGGCATCTCCCACGACGACCTGAAGGCGGATCCGCTCCTGGAGCAGCGGCGCCTCGACCTCGTCCACACCGCGGCCCTGATGCTCGACAAGAACAACCTGGTCAAGTACGACAAGAAAACTGGGAATTTCCAGGTGGGGCAGCAAAAAAAATGGGAATTTCTGGGTGGGAGGGAAAAAAAAAATGGGGATTTTTAGGTGGGAGGTTCCCGTGGGTTTCTCCTGGCCATTCCCATTGTTCTCCTGGGCATTTTTCTTCCCACCACTCCTGTGGTTTCTCCTGGTCATTCTGGCTGGTCTCCTGGCCAATCCTGTGGTTTATCCCAGCCAATCCCATGGTTTAACCTGACTGTTCCCATGGTTTTTCCTGACTGTTCCCATGGTTTATCCCAGCCAATCCCGTGGTTTAACCTGACTGTTCCCATGGTTTTTCCTGACTGTTCCCATGGTTTTTCCTGACTATTCCATGGTTTTTCCCATGGTTTATCCTGACCGTTCCCGTGGTTTATCCTGACCGTTCCCGTGGTTTATCCTGACCATTCCCATGGTTTATCCTGACTGTTCCCGCTGTTTTCCCGGCTGTCCCGGCAGGTGACGGAGCTGGGCCGCATCGCCAGCCATTACTACATCACCAACGAGACGGTGCAGACGTACAACCAGCTGCTGAAACCCACCCTGAGTGAGATTGAGCTCTTCCGCGTCTTCTCCTTGTCCTCGGAGTTCCGCAACATCACCGTGCGCGAGGTACGGGAACAGACAACACCCAACGTCCAACATCAAACACCCAACGTCCAACATCAAACACCCAATAACCAAAACCCAACAGCCAAAAACACCCAACACCCATCAGCCAACATCAAACACCCATCAGCCAATATCACCCAAGAGCCATCACCCAGCAGAACTCTTCACCCAACACCCATCACCCACCATCCATCCCTGTTTTCCCCAGGAGGAGAAGCTGGAGCTGCAGAAGCTTCTGGAACGAGTCCCGATCCCGGTGAAGGAGAGCATTGAGGAGCCCAGTGCCAAGGTGAGCCCTGGTGGGAATTCCTGGCGGGAATTCTGCTCCCTTCCCTTTCTGGGACGTCCTGGATGGGGCTGGGAAGCTCAGAGAGATCCAGGAGGTCCGTGGGATTGGGGGGAGGATGGAAAGGGAGGTGGGAGATGGGAATTGGGTGCCAGGAAAAGCAGATTTCTTGGGATATTTGAGACCAGGAAAAGGAAATTTAATTGGAAATTTGGAACCAGAAAAGCAGCTTTTTTGGGAAATTGGTGAACAGGGAAAGGAGGTTTCCTTGGGAATTAAGCTCCAGGCAAAGCAGCTTTCCCAGGATGTTCCCTGAGAGCTTTTCCATCACCGTTCCCAGATCAACGTCCTGCTCCAGGCCTTCATCTCGCAGCTGAAGCTGGAGGGGTTTGCCCTCATGGCTGACATGGTCTACGTCACCCAGGTGAGCTGGGAATTCCCAGTGGGATTGGCCCAGTGGGATTGGTGAGGGGCTGGGATGGAATTCCCAGAGCAGCTGGGACCCCTGGAAGTGTCCAAGGCCAACGCTGTGCGATGACACCAATTGTGGTGACACCAATTGGGATTTTGGGTCATTCCCACCCCAGACCCCTCTGAGCTGGCACACGGGGTGGGATGGGAGTTTGGGAACATCCAGGATGTGACCCCAAAACCCTTCCGTGCCCCACAGTCGGCCGGGAGGCTGATGAGAGCCATCTTTGAGATCGTCCTGAACCGCGGCTGGGCCCAGCTCACCGACAAGACCCTCAACCTCTGCAAGATGATCGACAAGCGCATGTGAGTCCTGATCCCACAGAATTCCCCAAAATTCCCCCAAATTCCCGCAGTTCCCTGAGCCCCCGGGTTGTCCCCACAGGTGGCAGTCCATGTGTCCCCTGCGCCAGTTCAAGAAGCTGCCCGAGGAGGTGGTGAAGAAGATCGAGAAGAAGAATTTCCCCTTCGAGCGCCTCTACGACCTCAACCACAACGAGATCGGTGCTGAAACGGGGGAAATCACCCAAAATCTGGGATGGGGAGGGGTTTGGGGATGTGGCACGGGAGAATCCCCAGAATCAGGGCTAAAATCCCCTGAATTCAGGTTAAAATCTCCAAAATTCAGGCTAAAATGCCCCAAATCCAGACTGGGGAGGGGTGTGGGATTATGGGATGGGAAAATCCCCCAAATCTGGGTTAAAATCCTCCAAATCCTGGTTTAGATGGAATTTTGGGAAAAAACTCTTCATTTTGAGGGTTGGGAATTTCTCCAGGATTTTACCTTCCCAAATGGGGGAATTTTCCTCAGAGATGGGGGGATTTCTCCAGGATATCCCCTCAGAAATGGGGAAATTTCTTCAGGATTTCCCCTCAGAAATTGGAGATTTTTCTCTCAGAAATTGGGGAATTTCCTTCAGAAATGGGGGAATTTCACTCATAAATGGGGAATTTCCCTCAGAAGTTGGGGAATTTCTCCAGGAATTTCGCTGATTGCCTGGACCAGCCACAGAGGCCTCACCCTCCAAATCTCGCTCTTTTTGGGATCCTCCCTGACCCCATCCCTTGTTTTTTTTTTTTTCTCCCCCACACAGGGGAGCTGATCCGGATGCCGAAAATGGGGAAAACCATCCATAAATACGTGCACCTGTTCCCAAAGCTGGAGCTGTCCGTGCACCTGCAGCCCATCACGCGCTCCACGCTCAAGGTGGAGCTCACCATCGCGCCCGACTTCCAGTGGGACGAGAAGGTGGGAAAGGGGGGATTTGGGGTGGGAAAGGAGGGATTTGGGGTGGGAATTGTGAGGGAAAATGGGGGATTTTGGGGTGGGGGGGTGAAATTGTCAGAGAAAATGTGAGGGAAAATGGGGAATTCTGGGGCTGTGATGTGGAAATCCTGAGGGAAAATGGGAGATTCTGGGGCTAGGATGTGGAAATCATGAGGGGAAAATGCCCTGATTGGGGGGAATAATGGGATTTATGGGACAGGATTGTGAAAATCATCAAGGAAAATACCCTAATTGTGCAAAACCAGAAGATCTGGGGTTTGGTTTAAAAAACAAGAGGCAAAACACAATCCTGGGATGAAAAGGAGCCCTTTTGAGGCCTGAACAGTTGGAATTGTGAGGGCTGGGACAGGGAATTGAGAATTCCTTTTTTTCCCCAGGTTCACGGCTCCTCCGAGGCCTTCTGGATCCTGGTGGAGGACGTGGACAGCGAGGTCATCCTGCACCACGAGTATTTCCTGCTCAAGGCCAAATATGCCCAGGACGAGCACCTGGTGACATTTTTTGTGCCCGTCTTCGAGCCCCTGCCCCCTCAGTATTTCATCCGGGTGGTGTCCGACCGTTGGCTCTGTGAGTGCCCCTTTTCCTGGGTTCATTCCTGCTTTTATTCCTGTTTTTTTCTGCTTTTATTCCTGGGGTTTTTCCTGATTTTTTCCCCAGTTTTTCCTGGGATTTATTCCTATTTTTTCCTGGGCTTTATTTCTGGTTTTTCTTGATTTTATTCCTGGTTTTTCCTGGGATTTATCCTGGGTTTTGTGGCTTTGTGAGTGCCCCTTTATTGGGGTTTATTCCTTTTTTTTTTTCCTGGTATCATTCCCGGTTTTTCCTGGTTTAATTCCCATTTTTTCCTGATTTTATTCCTGGTTTTTCCTGGGGTTTATTCTGGGTTTTATGGTTCTGTGAGCGCCCCTTTATTGGGGTTTATTCCTGGTTTTTCCTGGGGTTTTTTATCCCTTCTCCCAGAGCTTTGGGATCTGTTTTTTATTCCCTCTCCCAAGCCTTTGGAATCTGTTTTTATCCCTATTCCCAAACCTTTGGAATTCCAGATTTATCCTCTTTCCCAAACCATTGCAATCTGTTTCTTATCCCCTCTCCCAAACCATTGGAATCTGGTTTTTTCCCTATTCCCAAAACTTTGCAATCTGTTTTTTATCTGTATTCCCAAACCTTTGGAATCTGTTTTTTTCCTTATTCCCAAACCATTGCAATCTGTTTCTTATCCCCTCTCCCAAACCTTTGGAATTCTGGGTTTATCCCCTCGCCCAAACCCCTGCAATCCATTTCCCGTTGCCTTCCCCTCCTTCCAACCCCACCCCCATGGCACATCCAGACCCCCTGGATCCACCCACCTCAGAAAATCCCAGGAATTCTTTCCCTCCTCCAGCCTGTGAGACCCAACTCCCCGTTTCCTTCCGGCACCTGATCCTTCCGGAGAAATACCCGCCGCCCACGGAGCTGCTGGACCTGCAACCGCTGCCGGTGTCGGCGCTGCGCAACAGCGCCTTCGAGAGCCTCTACCAGGACAAGTTCCCCTTCTTCAACCCCATCCAGACTCAAGGTGGGGCTTCCAGGCCCTCATCCCGCAGGGATTTACCGGGATTTGGTGGTTTTGGCTGGAATTTCTTGGGGGGGATAGGGAATCGTGGGGGGGATTTGGGGTTTTTGATGGGTTCAGCGGGTTCTGGAGGTTGTGGTTGATCCTTCTGCTTATTCTACATGGATTTCACCTATCCCCGGACTTTTGGGATCTGTGGATGATTCACTATTCCCAGTTTTGGGATCCATGGTTAATCCTGTATTCCCAAAATTTTGGGATCCATGGTTTATCCCCTCTCCCAGAGTTTTGGGATCCATAGTTTATCCCGTTCCCTGAGTTTTTGGATGTGTGGTTTATCCTCTCTCCCAGACTTTTGGGATCCATGGATTATCCCCTCTCCCATAGTTTTGGGATCCATGGATTATCCTGTCCCAGAGTTTTGGGATCCATGGATTATCCCCTATTCCCAGAGTTTTGAGATCCATGGATTATCCCCTCTCCCAAAATTTTGGGATCAGTGGTTTATCCCTAAAGACATTCCCCAGATCTCCTCTCCCACCAGCTGGATCCTCACCCCATTCCCAAATTTTTTTTCTCCCCCTAAACCCACGGGAACGCCCCCGTTTGCCCAGTGTTCAACACGGTGTACAACAGCGACGACAACGTCTTCGTGGGCGCGCCCACGGGCAGCGGCAAAACCATCTGCGCCGAGTTCGCCATCCTGCGCATGCTCCTGCAGAACTCCGAGGGCCGCTGCGTCTACATCACCCCCATGGAGGCCCTGGCCGAGCAGGTGGGCCCCGGGAATTCCCTGGAGAAGGGAATTTTCCCAGCGTCACCCCTCGATTCTTCGGGATCCGCTCGGGGTTCGCCCGTCCTGCTGCTGCCGGGGGCGGGTTACGGGGGGATTTGAGAATTGCTTCAGTTTGGGGGGAGTTTGGAAGGAATTGCCCAATTTCGAGGGGCATTTGGAGGGAATTGCCCCAATTTGGTGGGAATTGCCCCATTTTGAGAGGAATTTGGTGGGAATTGCCCAAATTTGAGGGAGCTTGGTGGGAATTGCCCTAGTTTGAGAGGAATTTGGAGGGAATTTCTCCAATTTGAGGAGAACACCACCGCTCCTATGTGAGTGAACTCCTGCGAAATTTGGTGGGAATTGCCCAAATTTGAGGGAAATTTGAGAAGAATTTGGTGAGAATTGCCCCATTTCAAAGGGAATTTGCTGGGAATCATCCCAGTTTGGTGGGAATTTCCTCAGTTTGAGAGGAATTTGGTGGGAATCACCCCATTTTCAGGGATAACACCACCTCTCCTGTATGAATTCTGGATAAATCCGTTTGGAACCTCCCGGATTCAGGGCCAATTCCCGTTTCCCCAGGTTTTCATGGATTGGTACGAGAAGTTCCAGGAGCGCCTCAACAAGAAGGTGGTGCTGCTCACGGGGGAGACCAGCACGGACCTGAAGCTGCTGGGAAAAGGGAACATCATCATCAGCACCCCGGAGAAGTGGGATATCCTCTCCCGCCGCTGGAAGCAGCGCAAGAACGTCCAGAACGTCAACCTGTTCATCGTGGATGAAGTGCACCTGATCGGGGGCGAGAACGGGGTGAGAGTCCTGGCAATGGGGTGGGGATGGGTCCAGCCCAGAATGGGAGGTTCCCAGTGGGATTTTGACTTGTTTGGGAGAAGGTTTTCCTGGTGGGAATTGATCTGATGGGATGGGAGGTGTCCATGCCGTGGGAAGGTCAGAAGGTGTTTCCATGGGGTGTCCTGGATGGATCTCAGCCAGGAACAGTCCTGATCCCGCTGTTGAACCCATTTCTGATCCTGCTCCTGATCCCGTTCCTGATCCTGCTCCTGATCCCACTACTGATCCCATTCCTGCTCCTGCTCCATCTGTATCTCTCAGGAAGCTCAGGAGGGGTTTCCATGGATTCTGCTGGATGGACCTCACTCCAATCCCATTCCCAATCCCATTTATCCTCCACAGCCCATGCTGGAGGTGATCTGCTCGCACATGCGCTACATCAGGAGGGGTTTCTGTGGGTTCTCCTGGCTGGATCTCATCCTGATCCCATTCCAAATCCCATTCCTGATCCCGTTTTTCCCCCACAGCCCATGCTGGAGGTGATTGCTCAGGGATCCCATTCCCAATCCCATTCCCAATCGTGTTTTTCCCTCACAGCCCGTGCTGGAGGTGATCTGCTCATGCATGCGTTACATCACGAGGGGTTTCCATGGGTTCTCCTGGCCGGATCCCATTCCCAATCCCATTTCCAATCCCGTTTTTCCCCCACAGCCCGTGCTGGAGGTGATCTGCTCGCGCATGCGCTACATCTCGTCTCAGATCGAGCGGCCGATCCGCATCGTGGCGCTGAGCTCGTCGCTGTCCAACGCCAAGGACGTGGCGCACTGGCTGGGCTGCAGCGCCACCGCCACCTTCAACTTCCACCCCAACGTGCGCCCCGTGCCCCTGGAGCTGCACATCCAGGTAGGGGCGGGATTCTTGGAAAAATCCCTTGGGATTGTTGGTAATTCTTGGCCTTGATCCCTTGGGATCATTGGTCATTCTAGGCCGTGATCCATTGGGATTGTTGGTAATCCTTGGCCATGACCCATTGGGATTGTTGGTCATTCTAGGCCATGATCCATTGGGATTGAGATTGGCATTGGCCATTGATCACCAATCCAAGGATCAATCATTTCCGTGCTGGAATTATGCAAATTTTCCAGGATTTCCCACCAGTTTGGCAGGGAATCCTTTGGGATCCATCTGGATTTGGGGTTTTTGGCAGGGTTTCAACATCAGCCACACGCAGACACGGCTGCTGTCCATGGCCAAGCCCGTGTACCACGCCGTGATGAAGCACTCGCCCAAAAAACCCGTCCTGGTCTTTGTCCCGTCGCGCAAACAGACCAGGCTCACGGCCATCAACATCCTGACCACCTGTGCCTCTGACGTCCAGCGCCACAGGTGGCACCTGGGGGACACCTGGGGACACCACGGGATGGGCGGTGGGGCTGGAGAACGTCCAGGGATGGGGAATTCCTGAGGGAGATGGGAACAAGGACAATGGGGGGACACCACAGAGCTGCCCAGGGACACCACAGGATGGGATGTGAGGTTGGAGAAGGTCCAGGGTTGGGTTATGGGATTGGAGGTGGAGATGGGGAATTTCTGAGGGATCTGGGATGGGTTATGGGGTTGGAGAATATCCAGGGGTGGGATATGGGGTTGGAGGTGGAGATGGGGAATTCCTGAGGGAGTTGAGAGGACTTGGCCTGGAGAAGAGGGGGATCATGAGGTGGGATTGGATGGAATGGGATTGGGACTGGGATTTGAATCAGTGGGATTGAGGGGATGGGATCAAAGGGGGCAATGGGTCGATGGGATGGGATGGGATTGATAGGATTGATGGGAAGAGATGGGGATTGATGGGATGGAATTCATGGGATGGGATGGGTGATCCTAAAGTCTGACCAACTCCCGGATACCCCCCAGGTTCCTGCACTGTGCCGAGAAGGACCTGGTGCCGTACCTGGAGAAGCTGAGCGACCCCACACTGAAGGAGACGCTGGTGAACGGGGTCGGGTACCTGCACGAGGGGCTCACGGCCATGGAGCGGCGCGTGGTGGAGCAGCTCTTCAGCTCCGGTCAGGGCACAGCGGGGTCGGGTCGGGGTGGGGTGGGATTGATCTTGGGGATGGGATGGGATGGGATAGAGATTGGGGTTGGAATCAGGATTGGGATTGGGATGGGATAGAGATTGGGATTGGGATGAGGATTGGGATTTGGATGGGATGAGATTGATCTTGGGGCTGGGATTGATGGGATGGATGGGATAGGATGGGAAGGGATTGAGATTGGGATTGGGATCGGGATTGGGGTGGGATGAGATTGATCTTGGGGTTGGGATGGGATGGGATGGTTGAGTAGGATGGGAAGGGATAGAGGCTGGGATTGGGATCAGAGACTGGATTGGATGAATCTCCAGCTCCCACCCCCAGAAATTCCGGGATCTTCCCACCCCGTCCCGGGATCTCTGTCCCCCCTGACCCCAGGTGCCCTCCCCGCCCCCAGGAGCCGTGCAGGTGATGGTGGCCTCGCGCAGCCTCTGCTGGGGCATGAACATCTCAGCCCACCTGGTGATCATCATGGACACGCAGTACTACAACGGCAAGATCCACGCGTGAGCCCAGCCCCGGTCCCTCACCATGGGGTGGGGTGGGATTGGGATGGGATCCATGGGAGGGATGGGATGGGGTGGGATTGATGGGATGGGATTGGCATTGGGTTTGGGTTTGGGATGGATGGGATTGATGGGGTGGGGTGGAATGGGATGGAATCACAGGGATCACAGAGATCAGTGAGATGGGATGGGATGAATGGGATTGGGATTGGGATCCCACGTGGGACAAAATGGATGAAATTGGGATTGGGATTAGGTTTGGGATCCCAGATGGGATAGGATGGATGGGATTGGGATCGCAGGTGAGATAGGATGGATTGGGTTGGGATTGAGGATTGGGGATTGGGATTGGGATGGCATTGGGATCCCAGGTGGGATAGGATGGATGGGATTGGGGTTGAGATTGGGATCCCAGGTGGGACAGGGTGGATGGCATTGGGATTGGGATGAGGATCCCTGGGGCGCTGCTGACGCCGTGGCCCCGCAGGTACGTGGATTACCCCATCTACGACGTGCTGCAGATGGTCGGCCACGCCAACCGCCCGCTGCAGGACGACGAGGGGCGCTGTGTCATCATGTGCCAGGGCTCCAAGAAGGTGGGGCATGGATCTGGGGGCGTTCCTGGGATTCCAGCCGGGGCTGGCCTCCTCCAGATGGTGGATGAGCCTCACCAGGGCTGGGGTGGGGATTGGGGTGGGGTCAGTAGGGTGGGATTGATGGGATAGGAATGATGGGAAGGATCAATGATGGGATGGGATGGGATGGGATCAACAGCGTTAATGGGCTGGGATGGAATGGGATCCATGAGATCAGTGGGACGGGATGGAAATGATGGGATGGGATGGGATGGGATCCATAGGAGGAATGGAATGGAATGGAATGGAATGGAATGGAATGGAATGGAATGGAACAGGATCCAAACCCTCACTCAGGGTTGAGGTCACCACGAGGACAATCCAAACCCTCCCAGAGCACCATACTGAGCATTCCCACACCATTTTTGGGATGAAATCTTGAATTCTTTCCCTTTTCCTGCCCCATCCTGCCACAGGATTTCTTCAAGAAGTTCCTGTACGAGCCTCTGCCGGTGGAGTCTCACCTGGACCACTGCATGCACGACCACTTCAATGCCGAGATCGTCACCAAGACCATTGAGAACAAGCAGGACGCCGTGGACTACCTGACCTGGACCTTCCTGTACCGCAGGATGACCCAGAACCCCAACTACTACAACCTGCAAGGTGGGAATGGGGTCTGTGTGCCAGCAGGGAGCTCCTGCAGCCTGGGAATGGAACTTGGGAATGTCCTGGGGTGGTAACGGTGCTGGCAAGCCCATCCCATCCCATGGATCCCATCCCTCCATTATCCCATTATCCCATTACCCCATTTATCCCATTATCCTATCCCATTACCCCATCCCATTATCCCATTATCTCATCCCATTTTCCCATTATCCCATTATCTCATCCCATTATGCCATCTTATTATCCCATTATCTCATCCCATTATCCCGTGATCCCTTTATCCCATCACATCCCACTCCATCCAAATCCTATCCCATCCCATTATCCCATAATCCCTCCCATCCCATTATCCCATTGCATCTCACCCCACCCCATCCATCCCAATCCCATCATTCCCATCCATCCCAATCCCATCATTCCCATCCCAATCCCATCATTCCCGTGACGCCCCGATCCCGCCGCAGGCGTGTCCCACCGGCACCTGTCGGATCACCTGTCGGAGCTGGTGGAGCAGACCCTCAGCGACCTGGAGCAGTCCAAGTGCATCAGCATCGAGGACGAGATGGACGTGGCGCCGCTCAACCTGGGCATGATCGCCGCCTACTACTACATCAACTACACCACCATAGGTGCCCCAGAACCCCGGGATTCCGCCCTTTTCCCAAAAAATTCCAAGGGTTTGGGGGTTTCAAACCAAAAAATCCACGGAGTTGGGAATTTCCCTCAAAAAAATCTATGGGTTTGGGGGTTTTCCCCCCAAAAAATCCATGGTTTTTGGGGTTTTCACCAAAAACATCCATGGGTTTGGGTGTTTCCCTCAAAAACTCCCAATTTTGGTGTGTTGTCCCAAAAAATCCCTATTTGTTAATTTTCCTTCCAGAAAAATCCCTGGCTTTGGGTTTTCCTCCCAAATTCCCAATTTTCATGTGTTTTCTCCCCAGAATCCCTGATTTTTGTGTGTTTCCCCCCAGAATTGTTCAGCATGTCCCTCAATGCCAAGACCAAGGTGCGGGGGCTGCTGGAGATCATCTCCAACGCCGCCGAGTACGAGAACATCCCCATCCGGCACCACGAGGACAACCTGCTGCGCCAGGTGCGGGATCTGTGGGGTCAATGGGATCCATGGGATGGGGTCAGTGGGGTCAGTGGGGTCCTTGGGATCCATGGGATGGGGTCAATGGGATCAATGGGATGGGATGGGATCAATGGGACCATCCCCATCCGGCACCACGAGGACAACCTGCTGCGCCAGGTGCGGGATCATTGGGGTGGGGTCAATGGGATCCATGGGGTCAGTGGGATGGGATCAATGGGATCCATAGAATTCATTGGATGGGATGGGATCAATGGGAACATCCCCATCCAGCACCACAAGGACAACCTGCTGAGCCAGGTCTGGGATCTGTGGGGTCAATGGGATCATTGGGATCCGTGGGATGGGGTCAGTGGGAATGATGGGACGGAATGGGATCTATGGGATTGGGATGGAATGGGATGAGATGGGATTTGCACTCAACAATCCCAACCCCATTAATTCCACAATCCCAAAACCTCTCTCTCCTCTCCACCCCGGGGATGAAGCTGGTTTTGGGGTCAAGCACTGATTTGGGGGTTGGGCACTAAAGGGTTTCTGCTCCACCCCCAGCTGTCCCAGAAGGTGCCCCACAAACTGACCAACCCCAAATTCAACGACCCCCACGTCAAGACCAACCTGCTGCTGCAGGCCCACCTGTCCCGCATGCAGCTGAGCGCGGAGCTGCAGTCAGACACCGAGGAGATCCTCAGCAAGGTGGGACCCCAGAGCCCAAAACCCCGCTCGGGGCACGGGGAACGCAGCAAAGGGTTCTTGGGGTGAGGAGCTGGAGAGATCCCCCACCTGTCATGGGAAAACGGGCTGGATTTGGGGTGGGGTGGGATTTATGGCTGAGGAAAGCGGGGTGGGATAACGAGGTTCTTCAGGGGTTCCTCTATCCCATGGGGGCAGTTCTCCAGAATTGATCCATCTCATGGGGGCAGTTCTCCAGGGATTGCCCCATGTGGTCACTCTTCAATGGGGTCAGTTCTGCAGGAACTGCTCCAGCCTGGGTCCATCCCATGAGGTCCCCATCCCTGGCTGTCACTGACCACCCCTGCCCATCCCTGCCCATCCCTGTCCATCCATGACCATCCATGTCCATCCATGACCATCCCTGTCCATCCCTGTCCATCTGTCCAGGCCATCCGGCTGATCCAGGCCTGCGTGGACGTGCTGTCCAGCAATGGGTGGCTCAGCCCGGCGCTGGCCGCCATGGAGCTGGCCCAGATGGTCACCCAGGCCATGTGGTCCAAGGACTCGTACCTGAAGCAGCTGCCCCACTTCACCTCCGAGCACATCAAACGCTGCACGGACAAGGTACGGCCTGGGGACACCTTGGGGACACCCAGGAGATGCCTTGGGACCCAGGGAACACCTTGGGGACACCTTGGGGATATCCAAGGGACGCCCAGGGGACAACTTGGGGATGCCCAGGGGACACCTTGGGGACACTCTGGGGATACCTAAGGGACACCCAAAGGAGACTTTGGGGACACTGTGGGGATACCTAAGGGACATCCAAGGGACACTTTAGGGACACGTTGAAGACACTTTGGGGACACCTTGGGACCAAGAGGACACCCGAGGGAGCACCTTGGGACCCATGGGACATCCTGGGGACATCCAGGGGACACCCAAGGGAGACCTTGGGGACACTTTGGGGATAGCCAAGGGACACTTTGGGGACGCCTTGGGGACACCTCGGGCCGACTGTGGGCACTGCAGGGCGTGGAGAGCGTGTTCGACATCATGGAGATGGAGGACGAGGAGCGCACGGCGCTGCTGCAGCTGCCCGAGGCGCAGATCGCCGACGTGGCGCGCTTCTGCAACCGCTACCCCAACATCGAGCTGTCCTACGAGGTGGGCGACAGGGACAGCATCCGCAGGTGAGACCGGGCTCAGCGGGGCCGTCGGGGTCATTGGGATTGGGATTGAGATCATTGGGATCATTGGGATGGGATCATGGAGATGGTTCTGCAACAATGGATGGTACCCCACCATGGAGCTGTCCCATGAGCTGGGAGACAGGGACAGCATCCACAGGTCTGTATGGGATTGGGATCATTGGAGTTGTCAGGATTGGGATCAGGATTGGGGTCAGGATCAGGGTGTGATCCCGCTGTTGCTGATCCCGTTGTGTGTCTCCAGTGGTGGCCCTGTGGTGGTGTTGGGATGGGATTGGGATGGGGTTTGGGGTTTGGGATGGGGTTTGTGGTCACTGCTCCCGTTCTCTGTCCCCAGTGGTGGCCCCGTGGTGGTGCTGGTGCAGCTGGAGCGTGAGGAGGAGGTCACCGGGCCGGTCATCGCCCCCCTGTTCCCACAGGTACTGCGCGGTCGGGATCCCACCCATCCCAATCCCATCCATCCCAGTGACGTCCCCAATGTCCCCTTGACGTCCCCACAGAAGCGTGAGGAGGGCTGGTGGGTGGTGATGGGGGTGGCACTGAGGTGACAGTGTCTCTGATGTCCCCGATGTCCCCTTGATGTCCCCACAGAAGCGTGAGGAGGGCTGGTGGGTGGTGATCGGTGACTCCAAGTCCAACAGCCTCATCTCCATCAAACGCCTGACGCTGCAGCAGAAGGCCAAGGTGATAACGGGGTGACAGTGGTGGGGTGACATGAGTGACACCGTGGTGGTGACACCACCGTGGTACAGGGTGGGTGCCACGAGCTGGGTGGCCCCAGGTGACCCTAGTGACACCAAGGTGACACCGGGCTGGGTCACACCACAGTCTGGGTGACCCCGTGTGACCCGTGGTGCTGTCCCTGTCCCCAGGTGAAGCTGGACTGGGTCGCACCATGTGCTATGGGGTCACACCATGGTGCCATGGGCTGGGTGACACTGGGTGACCCTAGTGACACCAAGGTGACACTGGGCTGGGTCACACCAAGGTGCTATGGGGTCACACCATGGTGCCATGGGCTGGGTGACACTGCGTGACACCGGGCTGGGTCACACCGAGGTGCTATGGGGTCACACTGAGGTGCCATGGGCTGGGTGACCCCGTGTGACCCCGTGTGCCCCGCGGCGCTGTCCCTGTCCCCAGGTGAAGCTGGACTTTGTGGCGCCGGCCGCGGGCACCCAGCACTACACGCTGTTCTTCATGAGCGACGCCTACATGGGCTGCGACCAGGAGTACAAGTTCAGCGTGGACGTCAAGGAGGCCGAGAGCGACTCCGACTCTGACTGAGCCCCAAGTGTCCCTCGGGATCCTAAAAATCCATCAGGATCCCAAATGGCCAAGAGAGGTCTCTCAGAATTCCAAAATATCCCACAGAATCCTAAAATGGCCCAGAGAATCCTAAAAAATCCCTCAGGATCCCAAATGTCCCTCGGGATCCTAAAAAATCCCTCAGGATCCCAAAATTATCCCAGTAAAATCCCACAGAATCCCCAGAATCCCAAAATATCCCAGCGAAATCCCACCCAAATACTGTAAAATACCAAAAAATCCTATCAAAGTCCCAGAAAATCCCCCAGAATCCCAGCAACAATCCCGTAAAATCCCCCAGATCCCCGTCCTGCGCTCCCATCGGCTTTTAGGGTTTGGATGTTTTGTACAGAGTTTTTTGTTTTAGGTTGGAATAAATTTTGGGATGCGACTCAGACTCGGTGCTGGACCCCAAATTCCGCAATCCCAAAATCCTGGATCCCAAATTCCGCAATCCCAAAATCCTGGATCCCAAATTTCCTTATTTCTGGAGGACATGGGAAGGTCCTGGGAGCTCCTGGAGCCCACAGGGGATGTTTTTATCCCACTTTATTCCCAGAGTTTTTGGGAAAATTCCCAGATTTTTTCCCAGTTTATTCCCTTTTTTGGGGGGCAATTCCCAGGTTTATTCCTGGTGTTTCTGGGCCAATTCCCATTTCTTTTTCCCATTTTATTCCCAGTGCTTTCAGAACAATTCCCAAATTTATTCCCAATCTTTTCAGGACCAATCCTCAGGTTTTTTTTTCCCAGTTTATTTCCAGTGCTTCTGGGACAACCCCCAGAGTTTTTTTTGTTTCCCAGTTTATTGCTGGTATTTCCCCATCCATTCCCAGAGTTTTCCTGGGACTTTTCCAGGAATTTTCCCGCCATTTCCCCGTTGTTTTCCCGCCATTTTCCTTCTGTTCTCCCGCCATTTTCTGGTCATTTTCCCGCCATTTTCTGGTCGTTTTCCCGCCATTTTCCTGTCATTTTGCCACCGTTTTCCCACCATTTTCCAGATGTTTTCCTGCTGTTTTCCAGCTGTTTTCCCACCGTTTTCCAGATGTTTTCCAGCCGTTTCCTCAGGCGTACTCCAGGTGCTGGGCGGCCCCGCGGGGCTCGGGGCCCTTGGCCGGGCTCAGGTAATCCCTCAGCTCCAGCTCCATCTTCTTGGCCTTCAGCGCCGCCGAGTGCAGCTTCTCCAGGAACTCCGGCATTCCTGGCGACCCCAAAGGGTGGGAAACTCTTCTCCCAAATTTTCCCCTTTTCCCCCCAATTTTCTCCTTTTTTTCCCCATTTTTTCCCAATTTTTTCTCCATTTTCCCCCAAGTTTTTACCATTTCCCCCCATTTTTCTCAATTTTTCCATTCTTTTTCCAATTTTTATCTTTTTTTCCTACTTTTCCCCAATTTATATTTTTTTCCCAATTTCCCCCCCATTTTTATCTCTTTTCCCAATTTTCCCCTTTCCTCCCAATTTTTACCCTCTTTCCCCACATTTTCCCCATTTTCCCCTAATTTTTTCCCCTCTTCCCCCAATTTTTTCCCATTTTTTCTCCATTTTCCCCCCAATTTTTTCTCCATTTCCCCCCCAATTTTTCTCACTTTTCCCTCAATTTTTCTCCATTTTCCCTCTCTTTCCCCTAATTTTTCCTTTTTTCCCTTTTTCCCCAGTGCAGCTTCTCCAGGAACTCCGGCATTCCTGCTGACC
>JAWMQZ010000082.1:1019877-1033705 GCA_035584835.1 Tangara arthus
AACCCCAAACCCTGATCCCAAATCTCTCACCAGGAACTGCGTGACCCAGTGGATCTCCTTGGATCCCAAACCCCAAATCCCAAATTTTGATCCCAATCCCAAATGTCTCACCGGGAACTGTATGAGCCAGTGGATCCCCTCAGATCCCAAATTCCAGATCCCAAATCCCAAACCCCAATCCCAAATCCCCGATCCCAAATCTCTCACCGGGAAGTGTGTGACCCAGTGGATCACCTCGGATCCCAAACCCCAAATTCCAGATCCCAAATCCCCAATCCCAAATCTCTCACCGGGAACTGCGTGACCCAGTGGATCCCCTTAGATCCCAAACCCCAAATTCCAGATCCCAAATCCCCGATCCCAAACCCTGATCCCAAATCCCCAATCCCAAACCTCTCACCGGGAACTGCGTGACCCAGTGGATCCCCTTAGGTCCCAAACCCCAAATTCCAGATCCCAAATCCCCGATCCCAAACCTCTCACCGGGAACTGTGTGACCCAGTGGATCCCCTCAGATCCCAAACCCCAAATTCCAAATACCAAACCCCAATCCCCGATCCCAGATCCCAAACCTCTCACCGGGAACTGCGTGACCCAGTGGATCACCTCCGAGCCCGTGGCCGGGTCCCGCTCCACCACGTCGAGCTTCAGCACCAGCGAGTCCCACTGCTTCCGGTACTCGGTGTCCAGCTGGGAACAGCCCGAGAACCCCGGAATTGCAGGGAAATCCCAGAGAAATCCCAGAATTCCAGGGAAATCCCAGAGAAATCCCAGAATTCCAGGGAAAACAGGGGCGGGGAAACCCCAGAAACAAACCCGGGCTAACGGGGAAACCCCGGGAAAACGGGATCGGGGAAAAACCCAGGAATAAATCCCGGAATTCCAGGAGGAATGGGATCAGGAACGACTGAAAGAAATCTTGGAATTCCAGGGAAAATCGGGATGGGGAAATCCCAGGAACAAAGCCAGGATCAGGAGAAATCCCAGGGAAATGGGAGCGGGGAAAAAGCCGGGAATAAATAAATCCTGGAATTCCAGGAAAAACAAGAATCAGGAATGCCAAGGAAACCTGGAATGCCAGGGAAAAATGGGATCTGGAAAATGCCAGAACTCCAGGAAAAATCAGGATGGGGAAAACCTGGAATTCCAAGAAAAATCGGGAGGGAGAAACCTCAGAATTCCAGGAAAAATCCTGGAATTCCAGAGAAAATTGGGATGGGTTGGGAAAATCAGGAAACCCCCGGAATTCCAGGAAAAACCAGGGAAAAAATCCCTTCACCTCCCTCACCCTGATCCCAGAAAACCCTGGGGTGGAAATCCAGAATTTCCGGGAATGTTTGGGAAAAACGGGATCAGGAATTTTCTGGAATAGGATCAAAAATGGGAATTTTCCAGGTTTTTTCTGGGATCCACCCGGAATTCCCGAAGATTCCCAGGCCTGGGGTAAATTCCTGACCAGAATTCCAGGAATTCCCAAGGAATTTTTGGGAATTTTGGGGAATTCCACTCACCTGGACGTTGAAGAATTGCCTGGGAGTGACGTCGGTGTAGGAGCCGAAAACTGCGGGAAAATCCCAAAAATCAGCAAATCCCAAAAATCCCAAAAATCAGCAAATCCTGGGAATTGAGATATCCCAGGAACCCAAAAATCTGGGAATTTTGGGGAAGTTGGGAATTGGGGAATTTGGGATTTTGAGAAGTGGGGATTCTGGAAAGTCAGGAATTTGGGAATTTCAGGAATTTGAGAATTGAGGAATTTGTGAATTTGGGATTTCAGGATTTTGGGGATTCTGCAAATTCAGAAATTCAAAATTTGGGATTTTAGGGAATTTGGGAATTGAGGAATTTGTGAATTTGGAATTTCAGGATTTTGAGGATTCCGGAAATTCAGGAATTTGGGAATTGGGAATTTCAGGGATTTTAGGGAATTTGGGAATTGGGGATTCAGGGATTTGGGATTTTGGGAATTTCAGGAATCTGGGATTTTTGAATTCTGGGAGTTCGGGATTCCGTACCTCGGTACTGGAAGAGGGCGGATCCCGGGATGGGGCGGCGCCAGAGGCGGAACCGCTCCCGCTGCATCACCGGCTCCCAGCCCCGCTCCTGCTCCGGGAACGCCGCGGGATCCTCCAGCTGCTGCAGCTCCTGCGCCGACCTGCGGGAATGCCCGGGGTTTTTGGGATTGGGAGCGAAATTCCCGGTTTTTTATGGGATTGGGAGCGAAATTCCCGGTTTTTATTCCCAGTATTCCCAATGTCCCATTCCCAGCATCCATTCCGCCTGCTCCATTCCCAGCATCCCCATCATCCCAGCATTCCCCCCATTCCCGCCGTTATTCCCGGTGCTATTCCCGGTATTTCTCCCGTTATTCCCGGTGTTATTCCCGCCGGTATTCCCGGTGTTTCCCGCTCACCGCCTCAGCTCCTCCTCCTCGATGCGCTGCCCGTCCCACACGAAGGCCCCGGCCCCGATCGCGGCCATCAGGCCGCCCCGCGGCGCGCCCAGCCCGCACCGGCCCCGGGGTCCTCCCCAGCGGCCGCGCCCGGAGCCGCCGCTCCCGGAGCCGCTCCCGGTTCCTCTCCCGGTGCCGCGGGCCGCGTCCCCGGGCCCGCCGCGCTGCCGGGCCCGGCGCGCCCTCCCGCAGCCGCAGTGGCGGGCGAGCAGCGCCAGCAGCAGCGGCAGCGGCGCGGGGCCGCGGGAGGCGCCGGGGGAGGCCCCGCCGGAGGCTCCGGTGGCGCCGCGGGCGGCGAGCGCGGCCAGCGGCCGCCACATGCCGGCCCCGCCGCGCCGCGCGTCGCGCTCGAGCCGCGTCATCGCCGCGCGCCGCGCCGCTATTGGTCGGCGCTGCACCGCCCCGCGCGCGGATTGGCTGGAGAGGATAAAGCCACGCCCAGCAGCGCGTGATACCGGAAGGGGGTGTGAGGGTGTGAGGGAGACGGGGACGAAGAGGTGGGCGGGGCTTGTGCGTGGCCACGCCCCCCGAGCCTCTATGGGGTCGGGGGTTTTTGGGGATTTTTGGGCATTTTTGGGCATTTTCGGGGGTTTTGGGGACGCTCTTTGGGGTTGTTATGGGGCGCTGCGGGGTCTGGGCGGTCCCGGCCTTCCCATTGGTCCGAGCAGTGCCGCCCTGCGCGGTGAGTGGCTGCAGAGGGGAAGCCACGCCCACCCGTGCACGGTACAGGAAGCGAGAGCGGCAAGGGCGAAAGGGAAAGGGGCGGGGCTTGGGCGGGCGGGGCTGCTTGGGGCGGGGCTTGAGCGGGGCCACGCCCCCAGCGGGGATCAAGGGCGGGAATTTTTGGGATCCCGCCCAGTTTTTATGGGATCCAGGGCAATTTCATGGGATCCAGCACTCTTCTACAGGATCCAGCCCATTATTTTTAGGATCCACCTCATTTTTTTGGGAACCAGCCCCATTTTATGGGATCCATTCCAGTTTTACGGGATCCATTCCAGTTTTACGGGATCCTGCCCATTATTTTTAGGATCCACCTCACTTTTTTGGGATCCTGCCCATTATTTTTCGGATCCAGCCCATTTTTTGGGATCCATCCCCATTTTTCAGGCTCCACCCCCTCCCCATTCCCAACCACCCCCCGGTCTCTTTCCCCCCTTTATTCCCCCAAATCCCGCGGCCGATCCCAAATCCCGAAATCCCCGAGCAACGCCGCCCTCTCTCCTCCCATCCCTGGGGGTTTTTTTGGGAATTCTCTCTGGAAAATCCCATTTTTCACAGATTTATTCGCGCCCTCTTTGCATATCCAGGGAATCCCGAAGCTTTTCCCGGCGGATCCCAAATCCCGGGATTTTCCCCGGGCGTTTTTAGGGTCGGTTCGGCTCCTCCCGAGCCTTTCCCGGATTTTTAATTTTTTCTCTCAGAATTTTTATTTTTCCAGGATTTTTCTGGGATTTCCATCCTGGGGGAGCTCTTGCATAGCCAGGGGGAAGAAAAAATGGGAAAAAAAGGGAAAAAAGAGCAGGAAAATGGGGATAAAAGCGGGAAATTCGGGATAAAAGCGGGAAATTTGGGATAAAAGCATTGGGACCTCCAAGGAGTCGGATCCCGGGGTTAAAATTCCCTAAAAATTCAGCAGATTCCCTAAAAAATCCCCTCTGAGCCGAAGCATTCCAGGAAAGGGAATTTTGTTGGGAATTTCAATCCTGACAGGATTTTTTTCCTATTTTTTATTTTTTTGTTTTGGCCCCAAAAATTTCTGGGAAAAATCAGAGCAGGGAAAAAAATTGGGAATTTTGTGGGGGGAAAAAGTGGGATGGGAGTGGAGGGATTTGCATAAAAGCTCCGGGTTTTTCCAGCAGGGCTCATCCCGATTTCCCAGGAGGCCAAAATTCCCAAATTTTGTGGGATGATCCCAAAAAAAACAAAAAACCCAAAACCCCAAAGGCGATCCCGGAATTCCCAGAGCCTGGAATAAAGTGCAGAATGTCCATGGGGGGGAAAGGGGGAGCGGGGATGGGAATTCCCAAATTTTTAAATACGGGGAGAAATGTGGGAAAAGGGGGAGGGGCCAGGGCGGGGAATGGGGGATCCCAGAGTTTGGGATCGGGTGGGAATCGGGGATCCCAAAGTTCTCATTCCTGGGGAATCCCAAAGTTCTGGATCCGCGGGGAATCGGGGATCCCAAAGTTCTGGCTCCGTTGGGAATTCCTGATCCCAACGTTCTCAGCGCAAGGGGACCCCAAAGTTTTTGATCCGTTGGGAATTTCAGATCCCAAACTTCTCGGTCCATGGGGAACGGTGGATCCCAAAGTTCTCGATGCACGGGGAATGGGGGATCCCAAAGCTCTGGATCCATGGAGATCCCAAAGTTCTCATTCCACTGGGAACTGGGGATCCCAAAGTTCTCAGTCCAGGTGGATCCCACTCCCCTCGTTCCAAGGAAAACCCACCTGGAGCAGGAGACCCCAACGTTCCCCCCGGGGTCCAAACCCCTCCGGAGCCACGGAACCAACGCCGGGATCGAGGCCCTGGAAGAGCTCCTGGGATCCACCTGGAGAAATCCTCTGCTGGAAGAACCTCCCGTGTCCATCCAGACCAATGCTTGGCTGGAAGATCTCCCAGGATCCACCTGGAGAAATCCTTTGTAGAAGGAGTTCTTAGGGTCCACCTGGACAGATCCTCCCCTGGAAGAACCTCCTGTGTCCATCCAGACCAATCCTTTGCTGAAAGAGTTCTTGGGATCCACCTGGAGAAATCCTCCCCTGGAAGAACCTCCAGAGATCCACCTGGAGAAATCCTTTGCTGGAACATCTCCTGGGACCCACCTGGCCAAATCCTCCCTTGGAAGACCTCTTGACATCGCCCCAACCAACCCTCCCACACCACGTCCCCCAGCCCCACGGCGACGATCCGGCCTCTCCGTCCACTCCATCCACCACCATGGTGGTGGCCACCGCCATGCTGACCACCATCACAACGACCACAGTCATGGTGACCAGGATCAAGGTGACCACAATTAAGATGACCACGACCACGGTGGCCACCATCACAATGACCCTGATCACAATGACCACAATCATGGTGACCGGGATCAAGGTGACCACCCATCATGACGACCGGGATTGAGGTGATCAGGATCATGGTGGCCACCACCACAATGACCATGATCACAGTGACCGGGATCATGGTGACTGCAATCATGGTGGCCACCATCATGATGATTGGGATCAAGGTGACCACCCATCACGATGACCGGGATCAAGGTGGCCACCATCCCACTGATCATGATCACGGTGATCACGGTGACCAGGATCATAGTGGCCACCACCGCAATGACCACGATCACGGTGACCACAGTCAAGGTGACCACAATCATGGTGGCCACCATCACAATGACCACCATCACGATGACCAGGATCAAGGTGGCCACCATCCCGCTGATCATGATCACGGTGATCATGGTGGCCACCACCGCAATGACCACAATCACGGTGACCGCAGTCAAGGTGACCACAATCGTGGTGGCCACCGCCGCTCCGACCGCGATCAGGGCGTGTAGGCGGGCGGCGGCTGGAACTGGTTGACCACCTCGTAGTCGGGCCCGTAGGGCTCGGCCTCCTCCATCTCGGAGAGCAGCTCCAGCGCCTGCTCCTCCTCCTCGCTGGGGTAGTGCCGCAGCAGGTTGGCGGCCGTGGCCAGGATGGAGGCGCCGCCCGCGCCGGCCACCAGGTAGAAGCTGACGGCGAAGGTGACGAACACCTGGGAGCCGTGGTACTTCTTGTGCTGCTGCTGCTGCGCCAGGAGCAGCTCCGAGGCCCAGTAGCAGAACCCGATCACCGTGGCGCACTGCAGGACTGGAAAAATGGGGGAAATTTGGTTAGGTTTGGGAAAAATGGGGAAAAAATGGAAAAAAACCATGGAAAAATGGGGAAAAAATGGGAAAAAAACATGGAAAAATGGGTTGGACTGGGGAAAAATGGGTCTGGGGTCTCCAGGAGCAGCTCCGAGGCCCAGGAGCAGAACCCGATCGCCGTGGAGCACTGCAGGACTGGAAAAATGGGGAAAATTGGGTTAGGTTTGGGAAAAATGGGAAAAATGGAAAAAAATTGGGGAAAATGAGACAAAAAATGGGTTAGATTGGGGGGAAATGAGAAAAAAACCATGGCAAAGATGGTTAGATGGGGGAAAAGCAGGGGAAAAATGGGGAAAAAAACAGGAAAAAAAACACGGGGAAAATGGGTTGAATTGGGAAAAAATGGGAAAAAATGGGGGAAAAATGGGTTGGAATGGGGAAAAATGGAAAAAAAATGGGTTAGAATAGGGAAAAATGGGTATTTTGCAGGAGAATTTTGTTGCTTTTTTTTTTAATTTCCAGGGATTTGGGAATTTTTGGAGGGCATTTAATTGCTTTTGTTTTAAATTTTGGGTGGACTTTTGGGTGAAATTTCATTACTTTTTCTTTATTTTCAGGGGATTTTTGGGAGGAATTTCATCCCTTTCTTTTTTAATTTTTGGGGGATTTTGTGGGTTTTTTGCAGGGATTTTTGGGTGGAATTTCATCCCTTTCTTTTTTAATTTTTGGGGGATTTTGTGGGTTTTTTGCGGGGATTTTTGGGTGGAATTTCACCACTTTTTTTTTTAAATTTTTGGGGGATTTTTGGGGGATTTTTGGGTGGAATTTCACCACTATTTTTTTTAATTTTTGGGGGATTTTGTGGGGATTTTTGGGTGGAATTTCACCACTATTTTTTTAAATTTTTGGGGTGTTTTTGGGGTGCCCCCACCTGTGAGGATGTGGGCGAAGGCGTAGCGCCGGGTGATTTTCAGGGCCGGGTGTTTGGGCCCGAAGACGTCGAGCAGGAAAGCGCCGAGGCTGCACAGGATGCCCAGGAAGCAGAAAGCAGCAATGACCCGGAGCAGCAGCACTGTCTGTGGGTTCATGCAGAAATCTGGGGGAAAAACAGGAAAAAACAGGAAAAAAATGGGATCAGAGGAAAAAAAATTTGGATTTTTTAAACAAAAAACCTGATTTTTCAGCAAAAAAAATCCGAGTTTCTGCACAAAACAAATCAGATTTTTTTTTTGTCCAAAAAAATTAAAAGTTTGGGGTGGGAAAGGGGAAGTTCTGGGGATTTTTGGGGAGATTTTTTTGGGGGCAACGAATCCAAACATTCCTTTAAATGCCAACACCCCTTTGAGGCAATCCCTGTAATTAGGGATAGCTCATCGATTAGGAATAGCTCGTTAATTAGGGGTGACTCGTTAATTAGGGGCGAGTTGTTAATTAGGGGTGAGTCCCTGCGCCCGAGGGGGAGGAGCAAGGCGGGAAAAATGGGAACGGGAAATTCCACAGGAATGGGGAGGAGGAGGAGGAAGGAGGGAGAGGAGAGAAGGGTCTGGAAGGAACAGAAAAGACTGGAAGGCCACAGAAGGTTCTGGAAGGACAGAATGACACAGAAGGCTCTGGAAGGTTCTGGAAGGGCCAGAAGGCTTTGGAAGGTTCTGGAAAGGACAAAAGGGTCTGGAAAGATGGAAGGCCACAGAAAGTTCTGGAAGGGTCTGGAAAGGAGCAGAAGGACACAGAAAGTTCTGGAAGGGACAGAAAAGACTGGAAAGGACAGATGGACACAGAAGGACACAGACGGGTCTGGAAGGGGACAGAAGGTTCTGGAAGGGGACAGAAGGACACAGAAGGGTCTGGAAGGTACAGAAGGCCACAGAAGGTTCCGGAAGGGGACACAAGGACACAGAATGCCACGGAATGTTCCAGAAGGGGACAGAAGGCCATGGAGGGTTCCGGAAGGGACAGAAGGCCACGGAGGGTTCTGGAAGGGACAGAAGGACACAGAAGGCTCAGGAAGGGACAGAATGCCACAGAAGGCCACGGAAGGTTCCGGAAGGGACAGAAGGCCACAGAAGGTTCCAGAAGGCCAGGGAAGGTTCCGGAAGGGACAGAAGGCCATGGAAAGTTCTGGAAGGGACAGAAGGCCAGGGAAGGTTCCGGAAGGGACAGAAGGCCACGGAAGGTTCCAGAAGGCCAGGGAAGGTTCCGGAAGGCTAGGGAAGGTTCCGGAAGGGACAGAAGGCCATGGAAGGTTCCAGAAGGCCAGGGAAGGTTCTGGAAGGGACAGAAGGCCAGGGAAGGTTCTGGAAGGGACAGAAGGCCACGGAAGGTTCCAGAAGGCCACAGAAGGTTCTACAAGGCCACGGAAGGTTCCGGAACCCCGTGCCGCGCTCACCTCGCAGCAGCTCGGGCTGCACGAAGCCCAGCACGTCGGCCACGCCCAGCTCCTGGCGGGCGCAGGTGCCGCCGTGGATGCGCAGCCAGGCGGGCTCGGCCAGCGCGGTGCAGAGCGCGGTGATGGCGAGCGCGCCCGGCAGCGCCGAGGCCAGGCTGCGCTCCGGCTGCTTCGGCAGCGCCCCCGCGCGGCGCCGCGCCGCCACCGCGCCCGCCGCGCCCGCCGAGTACATGGCGGCGACGGGAGCGGGGTTATGGACACCCGCGCTGGGGCACCGGAACCGGCACCGGAACCAGGACCGGCACCGCGGTTACAGACACTGGCCCTGGGTCACTGGAGCTGGCACCGGGACCGGCACCGGGAATAGAACCGGCACTGGGACCGGGGTTACGGACACTGGCCCTGGGTCACCGGGACTGGCACCGGGACTGGAACCGGGAATGAAACCGAGACTTGAACTGGCACCGGGACTGGAACCGGGAACGGAACCGGGAATGGAACCGGGAATGGAACCGGCACTGGGACCGGGGTTATGGACGCTGGCCCTGGGTCACCGGCACCGGGACTGAGACTGGAATTGGCACCGGGACTGGGACCAGGAGTGGAACCAGGACCAGCAGTGGGGTTACGGATACCGGCCCTGGGTCACCGGGACTGGGACTGGAACCGTGACTGGAACCAGGACCGGTACCAGGATTACAGACACCAGCTCTGGGTCACCGGGACTGGGACTTGAACCGGCACCGGGACTGGAACCGGGACCAGTACCAGGGTTATGGACACCGGCCCTGGGTCACCAGGACTGGGGCTGGCACCGGGACAGGCACCGGGACAGGAAACAGGAACGGCACTGGGACTGGGACTGGAACCAGCACCGGGACTGGAAACGGTACCGGCACTGGGGTAACGGACACCTGCTCCGGGTCCCGGTACCGGGTCACTGACACCCACTCCGGATCACCGGGACTGGTTCCGGGTCACCGGCACCTGCTCCAGGACCCCCGACGCCCGCCCCGGGATACCCTATACCGGCCCCGGGATAACCGGTACCGGTTCCGGGATCCCCGGTATCGGTTCCCAACTCGCGGCACCCTCCCCGCGTCACCGACACCCGCTCCGGGTCACTGCTACCGGCTCCGAGACCTCTGACACCCCTCCGGGATAACCGGTACCGGCTCCGGGACCCCCGACACCCGCCCCGGGATAACCGGTACCGGCTCCGGGACCCCCGACACCCGCCCCGGGATAACCGGTACCGGTTCCTGAATCGCGGCACCCTCTCCGCGTCACCGACAGCCGCGCCGGGATAACCGGTACCGGTTCCTGGATCCCTGACACCCCTCCGGGATAACCGGTACTGGCCCTGAGATCACGGGTACCGGCTCCGGGACCCCCGACACCCGCCCCGGGTTCACCGGCAGTGGCTTCTGACACCGGTCCCGGTCGCTACGAACGCGCTGAGCCCGGCCCCGGGACAGGCGGCGCCGGTGCCGGTGCCGATCCCGGGACAGCCGGTTCCGGTGCCGATCCCGACCCCGCCGGTCCCCGGCAGCGGCTCCGGGCCCTCCTCACGGCCCCGCCCCGCCCGGCCGCTCTTCCGCTTCCGCTTCTGCTCCGCTTCCGGCGCCTCTCCGGTGCCGGTGTCGGTTCCGGTTCCGGTCCCGGTGCGGTTCCGGCGGCGCTGCCGGTGCCGGTGCCGCCATGCCCGAGGCGCTGTCGCTGCTGTGCCGGGTGTCGGCGCACCCCGAGTCCCGCTGCTGGGCCCTGGCCTGGAGCCCCAGCGGGGCCCTGCTGGCGTCCTGCGGCGGGGACCGGACCGTGCGCGTCTGGGGCCGGGAGGGTGAGCGGGGACCGGGACCGGGACCGTGCGCGTCTGGGGCCGGGAGGGTGAGCGGGAAACGGGACCGGGAATGGGAACGGGACCGGACCGTGCGCGTGTGGGGCCGGGAGGGTGAGCGGGGAACGGGACCGGGAATGGGAGCAGGCGTGGGGCTGGGATGGTGAGCGGGAACCGGGACTGGCTGTGGGGAAACCGGGGCTGGACAGTGCGGGGGGACCGGGCTGGACACGGGGCTGAGCGGGACCTGTGCCGGTGTCCCCTCACTGTCCCGGTGTCCCCTGACTGTCCCGTGTCCCCGGTGCCAGGCTCGGGCTGGGCGTGCCGGGCGGGGCTGGCAGGGCTCTGTCCCGGTGTCCATCCCGGTGTCCCCTCACTGTCCCGTGTCCCCGGTGCCAGGCTCGGGCTGGGCGTGCCGCGCGGTGCTGGCGGACGGGCACCAGCGCACGGTGCGCCGGGTGGCGTGGTCGCCCTGCGGGCAGTTCCTGGCCTCGGCCAGCTTCGACGGCACCACCTGCGTGTGGAGGCGCCACGAGCACGGCTTCGAGGTGGGACACTGACACGTGTGTCACTTCTGTCACCCTCCCTGTGTCACCTGTGTCCCCATCATTGTTCCCTGTGCCCCCCAGACTCCTTCTCATCCCCCCAAATCCCCCTCAGTTCCTCCCCAGA
The DNA here is from genome assembly GCA_035584835.1 of Tangara arthus. Classification (NCBI taxonomy): domain Eukaryota; kingdom Metazoa; phylum Chordata; class Aves; order Passeriformes; family Thraupidae; genus Tangara; species Tangara arthus. The sequence goes on from JAWMQZ010000082.1 coordinate 1,031,081, forward strand.
CCCCCCGACCTCCCCAGTTCCCCCCAAATCCCACCCTGCGTCCCCCAGACCCGTGCCCACCCCCGTGTCCCCCCCGTGTCACGGTACCCTGTCCCCACAGGTGGTGGCCACGCTGGAGGGGCACGAGAACGAGGTGAAGTCGGTGGCCTGGGCACCCTCGGGGTCACTGCTGGCCACCTGCAGCCGGGACAAGAGCGTCTGGGTCTGGGAGGGTGAGCGCTGACCACTGTGACCCCTGTGTCCCCTCACTGACCCCTCACTGTCCCCTGTGTCCCCTCACTGACCCCACACTGTCCCCGTGTCCCCGTTGTCCCCTCACTGTCCCCGTGTCCCCGCTGTCCCCTCACTGTCCCCGTGTCCCCGCAGTGGACGAGGAGGAGCAGGAGTTCGAGTGTGTCAGCGTGCTGAGCGCCCACAGCCAGGACGTCAAACACGTGGTGTGGCACCCCAGCCAGGAGGTACCTGGGGACACCTGGGGGGGCCTGGGGACATGGGACACTTGGGGGGAGCTGGGGACACAGCTGGGACACACCTGGGGGCACAGCTGGGACACACCTGGAGGGTGCTAGGGACACCTAGGGGCACCTGGGACACTCCAAACTCCCACAGGGACCCCAAAGACCCCCAAATCCTGCCAGGGTCCCATTCCTGTCCCCAATGTCCCCTGTGTCCCCAATATCCTCTCTGTCCCCAATGGCCCTAATATCCCCAATGTCCCCAATGTCCTCTGTGTCCCCAATATCCCAATGTCCCCAACGTCCCCGATGTCCCCAATGGCCCTGACGTCCCCAGTGGTGTCCCCATTGCTGTCCTCAGCTGCTGGCCAGCGCCAGCTACAATGACACAGTGTGATCTCTGTGTCCCTGCTGTCCCCAATGTCCCTGCTGTCCTCAATCCCCCCCTGTGTCCCCGCTGTCCCCAATGTCCCCGTTGCTGTCCCCAGCTGCTGGCCAGCGCCAGCTACGATGACACGGTGCGTCTGTACCGCGAGGACGAGGACGACTGGGTGTGCTGTGCCACCCTGGAGGGACACACGTCCACCGTGTGGGCCGTGGCCTGGGAGCGCTCGGGCCAGCGCCTGGTGTCCTGCAGCGACGACCGCACCCTGCGCGTGTGGCAGCGCCACGAGGGACACGGTGAGGGACAGGGGACATTGGGGACATTGGGGACATGGTGAGGGACATGGGGACACTGGGGACAGGGACAGGGACTGGTGTCCTGCAGCGACGACCGCACCCTGCGCGTGTGGCAGCGCCACCAGGGACACGGTGAGGGACACTGGGGACATTGGGGACATGGATGGGGACATGGGGACAGGGACATGGGGACAGCAGGGACAGGGATGGGATATCAGGGACATAGGGACATTGAGCACATGGGGACAGCAGGGACAGGGATCAGGAGTTGGGGACGGGGGACAGGGATGGGGACAGGGGACTGGTGTCCTGCAGTGATGACCGCACCCTGCAGGGGCGAACACCTGGCTGTCCCTGATGTCCCCAGTGTCCCTGATGTCCCCGTGTCCCCGTGTCCCCAGGCGGTGGCTCGGAGCACAGCTGGCAGTGTGTCTGCACCCTGTCCGGGTACCACGGGCGCAGCATCTACGACGTGGCCTGGTGAGCACCGGGGACACTGGGGACATTGGGGACACTGGAGAGACCTGGGGACATCTAGCTGGGGCCCTGTGACCCTCCGGGTGCCACCTCCCTGACTCCCTGCCCAGGTGCCACCTGTCCCCTCCCTGACCCTGTCCCTGTCCCTGCTCATGTGCCACATGTCCCCTCCATGACCCCAGGTTCCACCTGTCTCCTTTCCCCTCTCCGGGTGCCACCTGTCCCCTGTTCCCTCCCTGATCCCTGACCCCTGTCCCTGTGTCCCCAGGTGTCACCTGTCCCATCCCTGTCCCCAGGTGTCACCTGACACTGTCCCTGTCCCCAGCTGTCCCCTGTCCCCTGTCCCTGTGTCCCCAGCTGTCACCTGACTCTGTCCCTGCCCAGGTGCCACCTGTCCCCTCCCTGTCCCCTGTCCCTGTGTCCCCAGCTGTCACCTGTCCCCTCCCCGTCCCCAGGTGCCACCTGACGGGCGCGGTGGCCACGGCGTGCGGTGACGACGCCGTGCGGGTGTTCGAGGAGGTGTCCCCGGTGTCGCCGGGCTCGCCGGTGACGTTCGGCCTGGCCGCGCACGTGCCGCGGGCGCACGCCCAGGACGCCAACGGCGTGGCCTGGCACCCGCGGGAACCGGGGCTGCTGGCGTCCTGCGGCGACGACGGCGACATCGCCTTCTGGCAGTACCAGCGCCCCGAGGGGCTCTGAGCCACCGGGGCCTCCAGGGACCGCCTGTGGCCTCCAGAACCTTCCCAGGGCCTCCAGAACCTTCCCAGGGCCTCCAGAACCTTCCCAGGGACTCCAGAACCTTCCTATGGGCTCCAGGAACCTCTTGTGGCCTCCAGGACCCTCCTGTGGCCTCCAGAACCTTCCCAGGGCCTCCAGGAACCTCCTGTGGCCTCCAGAACCTTCCCGTGGCCTCCAGAACCTTCCCAGGGCCTCCAGAACCTTCCCAGGGCCTCCAGAACCTTCCTATGGGCTCCAGGAACCGCCTGTGGCCTCCAGAACCTTCCCAGGGCCT
>JAWMQZ010000082.1:1058182-1084133 GCA_035584835.1 Tangara arthus
CCCCCTAAATACATCCTGTGCCACCCAGTACATCTCTTGTACCCGTCATACATTCCCTGTGTCCCCAACACACCCTGTGCCCTGCACACCCTGTGCCCCCTAAATGCACCCTGTGCCCCCCAAGCTCATCTCCTGTGCCCCCCAACACACCCTGTTAACCCCTTGTCCCCCAGGTCCCCAGGGTACCCCGTGTCCCCCGTTAACCCCGTGTCCCCTGGTGTCCCCTGTTAACCCCTGCCCCTGTGTCCCCAGGGTGCCCTGTGTCCCCTGTCCCCTGTGTCCCCAGGTGCCCCCTGTTAACCCCTTGTCCCCCGGTGTCCCCCGTGTCCCCAGGGTACCCCATGTCCCCTGTTAACCCGTGTCCCCGTGTCCCCAGGGCGCCATGTTCCGCTGCAGCGCGCGGTGCTGCGAGGACGCCGCAGCCTCCATGCAGGAGGTGCAGCGCTGCATCGAGCGCTGCCACGCGCCCCTGGCCCGCGCCCAGGCCATCGTCACCGCCGAGCTCGAGCACTTCCAGGTGAGGAGGGGGCACCGGGACCCCTGGGACAGCACTGGGACCCCAGGGACAGCACTGGGACCCTGGGCAGGATGTGAGCCCCCAGTCCCTGCACCCCCCAGTGCATTCCCTGTGCCCCCTAAATGCACCCTGTGCCCCCCACACACACCCCTTGTGCCCCCACCCCCAGTCCATCCCCTGACTCCCCCAGTCCTGTGCTGACCCCCAGTCCCCCCAGTCCCCCCCAGTGACCGTGCTGTCCCCAGGACTGGCTGAGCTGCTGCCCCCCCAGTCCTCCCAGTGTCCCCACTCCCTCCAGTCCCCCAGTGACCGTGCCATCCCCAGGACCGGCTGAGCCGCTGCTCGCTGCAGTGCTCGGACCAGGCCAAGGACGCCCTGGACTCGGGGGGCTCGGAGCCGCGCGTGCGGGGCCAGCTGGACGCCTGCCTGGCCACCTGCGGGGAGCAGCACCTGCGCCTCGTGCCCGCCATGGCCAAGAAGATGCGGGACGGGCTGGCCAACATCCAGCAGTGACAGCGGGGACACCCCCGGGACACCCCGGGGACACCCCCGCAGCACACACTCATTAAAGGCCAGGTGGCACCTCCCAACAACCGCGGGTGCTGCTGTGGGAACTGGGGGAACTGGGGGTGATGGGGGGAACTGGGGGTGATGGAGGTACTGGGGGGGAACTGGGGGGCACTGGGGGAACAGGGGGTGATGGAGAATAGGGGGAACTGGCGGTGATGGTGAAGAATAGGGGCACTGGGGGTGATGGGGTGGGCAAGGGAGTGATGGGGGTAACTGGGGGTGATTGGGTGGGTGCTGAGGGGACACTGCAGTTAAGGGGAGGTATTGGGCGGTGATGCTTGGGCACAGTGGCACGCACGCACACAGACACACACACACGTGTGAACCTGTGCACGCACACCCCCACACAGGTGTGCACACCTGGACACGCGCACACCGCGTGCCCGTTCGCGCCGCGCACGATGGGGGCCATGCCGCCGTACCTCCCCGTGTAGCCGCGCACTCCCCTCACCGCCCCCTGCTTCCCTCCCTTCCCGCCCCGCTGCCTTCCCCTGGCTGCGCCGCTACTCGGGTGAGTGCGGTAGCGCACCGCGGGCCGCCATTGGCTGAGCGGCAGAGACGGGCCGGGGGCTGCGGGCGCCATGAGCAAAGCGCACCTGCCCGAGCTGAAAAAGTGCGTCCGGAGGGACCGGGGGGCGAGGGGAGCCGGGCACGGTGTGGGGGAAGCAGGCACCGAAATGGTGCGGTCCGCCGCTGGCCGGTGTCCCGGCGTGCACCGCCGCTTGCCGGTGCCCCGGTGCAATGGCGGCGGGGGGGGGCGGTTCGTGAGGGGATAATGGCGGGAGGCTCTTGCCCCGTCCCCACCCGCCGGTGCTCACCCGGTGCCTTCTTGTTGCAGGTTCAAGCTGTCGTGTGAGTTCTGGAACTGATCCCACCCCGATCCCCCTCACGGTGCCCGGGGATCCCCGCCCGCCCTGATCCCCCTCACGGTGCCTGGGGACGCCCGGGGCCATCGACGAGTGCGTGGAGATGGCGGCGGGCAGGCAACAGAACAACATCGGCGGGGTGGTGAGGGCACTGGGAGCACTGGTGCAGCCATGTGTGCAGAATGAGCGGAAAGTTTGGTGAGGGACAGGAATGGGAATTCAGCAGAGCTTTGGGTCCTTCTCAGCTTCCCCCTTCCAGATGATCCCAGGGAACAGCATCATCATGCTGGAAGCTTTGGAACGAGTATAAACCCCTGGAAAACCCCAAATTCCCACCCACCGGTTCCATTCCCTTGTCCAAGACTGTTCACAAGTGTACAATTATTTTGGTTTTGTCATTAAATCTATTTTCTAATGGTTGACCTAATTCAAGCCGTTCTCACATCAGTTTTTGGCAGCTGGGTGTTAATTCCATTCCCAACCCTGGGGAAACTCAAGGAAAACTTTAATTTATTGACATGAATGTTAAATTTGTGCTATTTTTGGTGGTTTTCTCGTTCAAAACATGGACATTGTTAAATTCTTTATTAGCTTCATACCTCAACGCAACAATGGATATTGGTGGTTTTTCCTCTTTCCCACCCATTTTGGCAGTTCCCACCACCCCATTCCCCCCAGTTTCTACCCTGAGGAAAAATTCATTGGCAGGAAAAGTTGGGGTAGAGGGATGGACAGCCAGGGAGTCGATATTCCCAGCTGGAGGGCACTTTTGGGGTCAATATGGCACTTTTAATGAATTCCCTAATCTCAGACAGGGATAAATCAAGGAGTTTGTGTGAGGAAAATGTCCCGGTTACTTGGGAACGATTCACTGCTCCTGATCCTCCCAAGTTGGCCAAAGAGTTTCCAGGTGGCATCAGGGGATGTCAAGATGAGATACTGGGAAGAATTTTGTCATGGAAGGAGGGGTTGTCCAGCCTAGGTTGTGGCAGAGTCATCAACCCTTGGAAGTGTCCAAACAACACATGGATGCAGTACTTGAGGAGATTGTTAATGGTGAATGCGGTTGGGCTCATGGTTGGACTTGAAGGTCCTAACAGCTTTGAGAGTCTTGATGATCTTGAAGGTCTTGATGTTCATGAGGGTCTTGAAGATCATAATGGCCTTGAAAGTTTTGATGATCTTGGAAATCCTGAAGGTCTTGAAGGTTTTGATGGTCTTAAAGATCTTGAAACTCGTCCGACCTTAAGGATCCCTGATCCTATGAAACACCTCCCTGGAGGAGCGAAGCACAGAGTTCATTTGTGTTAATTATGGCATCTTGATGGTCTTGAAGATCATGATGATCTTGAAGACCTTACAACCGTATGGATCCCATGATCCTATGAAACATCTCCTCGGAGGTGCAAAGTATGGAGTTCGTTAGAGTTAATTACGGCATCTTGAACATCTTGATGTTCTTGAAGATCTTGAAGGTCATGATGATCTTAAAGACCCTCCAGTCATAAGGATCCCGTGATCCTAGGAAACACCTCCTTGGAGGGGCGCAGCACAGAGTTCATTAGGGTTAATGAAGCCCTGGGGGTGTGTCAGAGCTCCATTTTGAGCCTCTCGTGCAGGTCCTCCTGGTCGACGCTGGCGCTGTGGCCGTGCCAGCGGTGGAAGGCGAGCAGGGCGGCGTTGCGGGCAGCGATGGCGCTCATCTCCATGGCGCTGGCGGCGCGCTCCAGCCCGTTCAGGTAGTAGAGCTGCTCGTGCAGGACGATGGGAGGAAACTTCTCGGGAGTGCTGTACTGGGGGTACGCCAGCCACGGCTTCACCTTCACCGAGTCGTAGGAGGAGAAGAGCAAATTGAGCTGCTCCTTGCTGAGCTCCTCGTTGGAAAACACCTTCCAGACGGCCGACGGCAGCTTCTCGCCCGTGCCTGTGTCCCCCACGGGGTGCTCCAGGGTCAGGCTGTTGATGAACAGTTTGGGGTTGTCTGTGGTGAAAATGGCGCCAAGGTGAAAAGCCTGGGGGTCCTGGTAGCCAAAGAAGGAGGTGTTCAAGCGCCCGTGCACCAAGGTGGTGAAGATCTGCTGGTAGGGATTTGGGAATTCTGGGATGGGAGGGTCGAAGTTGCGGAAGGTGATGTTGGCCATCTTGCGGCCGAGCGGCGCCGCGATGACGACGATGTCGTAGGTGTCCCCTGTGAGCCCCGAGGACGTGTTGTAGGTGACCTCGTAGAGCTTCACCGGCTCCCCTGTGGAGAGCAGCTCGGTTATCCTGACCCTGCTGGGAGGGAATCCCGACTGTCCCTGGCATCCCAAAATGCCACCAACATTTGGGTTCATCAATTTGTGCCGCTGGCTTGTGAGCCCTGTTTTCATGGAGTGGGTTGGACTGGAAGGGATCCTGAAGCCCATCCAGTTCCATGGCAGGGACACCTCCCTCTATCCCAGCTTGCTCTAAGCTCCATCCAGTCTGGCCTTGGACACTCCAGGGATCCAGGGACAGCCACAGCTCCTCTGGGAATTCCATCCCGGCCCCTCCCCAGCCTCCCAGGGAGCAGTGTTCACTTTGACACTTCCAAGGGGCCGAGTTCTCCAGTGTCACCTTCACCTCCCCACTGAAGGGAACTCCAGCCCCACTCACCATCACGCTGGTGTCTGGTTTTTGGCTCTATGGACACAACAGTTCCTGGGATAACCTCGGCCTTGGAGGAGTAGATGAGGCCGGAGCACACGAGTTTGTTCCCCCCTTTCACAGACCAAAGGCCCGACTGCACCCCGGCCAGGGACACAAAACCTGCAAGGAAAGCACCTCTGTCAAAGCAGGGAAACACTGGAAAAACAAACTGCAAAACTGGGGGGATTAATGTCCCTTTGGGACACACAGCTTGGAGCCCAGGGTGCAGGAACCCAACACCCAGGTTGGGTGTTGTAGCTTTTGTCACTCCTCACATGGGGCACCAATTGTTGGTGGACCCAGATGATTTTCCCCATTGCAAGCACCAGCCTTTATTATCCTTCAATAAAACTTCCAAACCTTTCCCCACTGACAGTGGGCTCAAATGACTGATGCTGAAGATGTGGCCAGCACCAGCCCTCTATTATCCTTTACAGTAAACTTTAATATCTTTTCTCTGTAAATGGACAGCACCACTCAACACTGACTCCTCTCTTCCCCTTCTCTCTTTCTTCTTCCTCTTCCTCATCACTGCCCAACTCACTCTTTTATAATACCCATCCTTACTGGACAGGGTAGTGACCTATCCAGGGCAAGGCTGCTTCCATTCTTTGGTAATTAATACAGCTGCCAACTCATCAAGGGCAAGGCTGCCCATAGAACCATCTCTGTTCTGGTCCAATCCATTCTCCCACACCCAGGATGGAAAGTTCCCTCCAAACACTCACCTACAAAGCCAGGGATGGTGACCACTTGGCCGTAATTCACCCTCATGGCCGGACACACCACCTGGTTGATGAATTTCTGGGAGAACCCTGCTTTCTGCATGGCCTCGTCGATGCTCTGGTTGAGCAGCCGCGTGAAGTCGTCGCCTCCCATGGCGTGCAGCAGGCGCTCGTTGCTGCTGAAGGCGTAGTCGTGCATCTGGTACCGGTAGATCCTGTCAGTGCACACAGGAATTGTCCCTGTCAGTGAGCTCTGGCCCTGGGAGCTGCGGGGATCTCACGGGGTGGCTTTGTGGGACTGCAGGACAAGGGCCTGGAGGCCCAAAAGGCCAGGGTCAGGTTCCATATTGGGGATTTTTAGGAGGGTGGAAAGGCCCTGGCACAGTTTTCCCTGAGAAGCTGTGGCTGCCTCATCCCTGGAAGTGCCCAAGGCCAGGCTGGACAGAGCTTGGAGCCACCAGGGATAGAGAAAGGTGTCCCTGCCCATGGAATGAGGTGTCCTTAAGGTCCTTTCCCACTTTTCCCCCCTCAGGACCCCAACCCACCTCATGAACTTGTCCAGGATGTCCTCCACCCACATGGACATGCGCAGGGGGTTGAGGCCATAGTGCCACAGCAGCTTGGGGCGGTTGATGAAGGACCAGCTGCTCTCCTCAAACACAAATTCCTCCCCATTGTAAACGCCTGAAGGGCTGCCCTGGAGTGTGTTGGCTGAAAGGCCTTTGGGAAAAGCACAGAAAAAGGTAATTTAGGGAAAGGCAGAGCTATTCCACCTCAGTTATAACTTTCTCAGATAACCTGGCTTCATGCTGATAGGGGTGAGTGATTGAAGATTGGAGTGCCAAAGTGTGGAAAGAGGAATTAGTCCTTGATCACAGGCCAGGGAGTGATTGGTGGTGATTTTTGGACCTTTATGATGCCATAAGTGGGTCACCTGTGGGGAGGGGTGAAACCATTCCCTTTGGGATGTGGACTTCCTTTGCCTGGAGTGGGGCATGGGGGAGGTCATGGTGGGCTATGTGGGAAGGAATGTGGCCTGTGGGGGAGGGATATTGGACAAAGGTGATTACTAGGGAAGTATATGGAGGGAATATTGGGAAAAGAAGGGGAACTACTGGGGAGGGATATGGGGGAAATATTGGGAAAAGAAGGGCAAGCTATTGGGGAGGGATATGGGGGACTACTGGGGATGGATAAGGGGCTACCAAGCCTTGTTCTTTTGATGGATGTCCCCCAGCAGAGTGGGACCCAGAGCACCCCAGAGGGATCATTTTCGGATCAAGGCACAATTTTGGGACTGGGAAACACCAAGGTGGGGTGTCCATGCTCACCCAGCTCCTGGACAAAATGCTTCATGTGCAGGTTGACGGGGTGGATCACAGACCCCCCTGCCTCGTAGCTGGCCCCCTCCACGTCCAGCGTGTCCAGCCGGCCGCCCAGCGCTGCCTTCTCCAGCACGTGCAGCTGCACGCTGTGGCCAAACTTCTGCCGCAGGAAATACGCGGCGGCCGAGCCGCCGATGCCGCCGCCCACCACGGCTGGGAGAAGGGGACCCGGTCACCTTCACAGCCCCAGGGACCCCCACCTCACACACCCTTCATGGGCCCCCCACCCCAATCCCCCCAAGAGATCCCCCTCATATCCCCTGCCCCTTGAAGGTCCCGTCATAGGCCCCCCCTTGACCTTCAAGGACCTTGAGGCGTCCCCCATCGCCCCTTCCTCACAGATCCCCTCAAAGGATCCCCCTCACACCCCGCTGACCCTCACAGATCCCTCATGGGTTCCCCCACTTCAGATCCCTCAAGGGACACCCCCCCATACTCCCTGACCCACACAGACCCCTCAGGGGCCTCCCATGACAGGCCCCTTCAATGTCACTAAAGAATTCTTCCTTATCCTCACGGATCCCCTCAAAGGATTCCAGTGGCAGCCCCTGCTCTTCACAGATCTCCTCATCCCTTCAAGGGACACCCCCTCACACCGCCTCTGACAGATCTCCTTAAGAGATCCCCCCCTGAGCTTTCCCCTCACAGATCCCTCCCCGAGTGCCCGTCCCTCACAACCGCCTCCCCTCAGCCCGTGTCCCCGTTCGCACCGATCTTGGAGGGCCCATGGCGGAGGCTGAGGGCGGGCGGGCAGAGCGCGGCGAGCAGCAGCAGCAGGAGCCTCAGGAGGCGGCGGAGGCCCGGCATGGCGGCGGGGAAGGGCAGAGGGCGATGGGCGGGCCAGGAGCAGGAGACGCGGGTTCGATTCCCGGGGGAGCACGGACCTTTTGCATCCCTCTAAATTCTGTTATCCTGAATTACGAAATCCGTTCTTTTATCCTGAATTCCAAAGTCCTTTCTTTTACTTCATTTACTTTTAATTAATTCAGTTGAACTCCATTACTTTAATTTTCCCTCCCCTCCCGGCCCCTCAGCCCGCCCGCTCACCGCCATCTTGCGAAGAGCCGGCGTCGCTCGGGCTATCCAGGGCTCACGGGGCAGCCCCGGCGGACGGCAACAGCCGGGGACAGCGGCGACGCCGCCATGGAGGATGAAATGCCCAAGACCCCGCGCACATGTGAACATATCACACACACACGTGTGCGCATGTGGACACACACGTACACAGGCAGACTCACACACACAACATGCGCACACACGCGCCGCACACGACGGGGGCCATGCCGCCGTACCTCCCCGTGTAGCCGCGCACTCCCCTCACCGCCCCCTGCTTCCCCCTCTTCCCGCCCCGCTGCCTTCCCCTGGCTGCGCCGCTACTCGGGTGAGTGAGGTAGCGCGCCGTGGGCCGCATTGGCTGGCGCTGGGGGACGCACGGCGCGCTGACGTCAGAGCGCGGCAGCGCGGCGGAGACGGGCCGGGGGCTGCGGGCGCCATGAGCAAAGCGCACCCGCCCGAGCTGAAAAAGTGCGTCCGGAGGGGCCGGGGCCGCACCGGGGGGCGAGGGGAGCCGAGCACGGTGTGGGGGAAGCAGGCACCGGAACGGCGCGGTCCGCCGCTTGCCGGTGCCCCGGTGCAATGGCGGCGCGGGGGGGGCGGTTCGTGAGGGGATAATGGCGGGAGGCTCTTACCCCGTCCCCACCCGCCGGTGCTCACCCGGTGCCTTCTCGTTGCAGGTTCATGGACAAGAAGCTGTCGTGTGAGTTCTGCAACTGATCCCACCCCGATCTTCTGCCCCGGGACCCCCGCCCGCCCCGATCCCCTCACGGGTCCCGGGGACCGCGTCCCGATCCCTCTCACGGTGCCCAGGGACCCCCGCCCTGATCCCCTCATGATGCCCGGGGACCGCGTCCCGATCCCCCTCACGATGCCTTGGGACCTCCGCCCTGATCCCCTCATGATGCCCGGGGACCCCCGCCCACCCCTCACAGAGCCCAGGGAGGGGGTCCCGGCTGCTGGGGCTGGTGCTCGGGTCTGCCCCCTGCAACCTCCTTGGTTGATTTCAAGCCTTGCAGCTCATTAATTAAAATTCCAATTCATTCATTAAGCCGTAATTCACAAATTTAACTCTAACATGAGTTGAAAATTCACTCTTTTCCCCTTATCCCGTTATGGGTTGTGCTCAATTTTTCCCATTCACTCCTCTGCGGGTCCCGCTCATTCCAAGCTGCACATTTGGGGGCAAACGCTCCTGTTTTGGGAACTGTCCCGTTTTGGGAACTTTTCCCCCTTTAACCCCTGGGTTCCCACAGTGAAGCTGAACGGCGGCCGGCACGTGCAGGGCATCCTGCGGGGCTTCGACCCCTTCATGAACCTGGTGATCGACGAGTGCGTGGAGATGGCGGCGGGCGGGCAGCAGAACAACATCGGCATGGTGGTGAGGGCACTGGGAGCACTGGGAGCGGGGTGCTGAGGACACTGGGAGCACTGGTGGAGCCGTGTGTGGAATGAGCAGGAAGTTTGGTGAGGAAAAGGAATGGGATGTGTCAGCTGGGAAATCAGTCTGGTTTTGTTCTTGTGGGGGAATTCCGGCCAAATTTTCCGTGATTTTTTGGGGAAACAAACTGAAACAAGCTGCTAGCTTTGATCAGAGGTAATAACTCTCACCTTCCCCCTTGCAGGTGATCCGAGGGAACAGCATCATCATGCTGGAAGCTTTGGAACGAGTATAAACCCCTGGAGAACCCCAAATCCCCACCCTCTGCTTCCATTCCTTTGTCCACGATGCTGCCCAGGAGGAAACAATTATTTGGTTTTGTTATTAAATCAATTTTGTAATGGTTGATGTAACTCAAGCCTTTCTCACATCAGTTTTTGGCAGCTGCGTGTTAATTCTGCTCCCAACCCTGGGAAAACTCAAGGAAAACTTTTTCATTTATGGAAGTGGGTGTTAAACTTGTGCTATTTTAGGTGGCTTTCTCCTTCAAAACACGGACATTGTTAAATTCTTTATTAACTCCTTCATACCTGAACACAGTGATGGATATTGGTGGTTTTTCCTCTTTCCCACCCATTTTGACAGCTCCCACCACCCCATTTTCCACCTGAGGTATTATTGTTTGGATGGAAAAGTGGGACAGAGGGATGGACAGCCAGGGAGTCGATATTCCCAGCTGCAGGGCACTTTTGGGGTCAATATGGCACTTTTAATGAATTCCCTAATCTCAGACAGGGATAAATCAAGGAGTTTGAGGAGTTTGTGTGAGGAAAATGTCCTGGCTTACTTGGGAACACTTCACTGCTCCTGCTCCCTCCAGAGTTGGCCAAACAGCTTCCAGGTGGCATCAGGGGATGTCAAGACGAGATATTGGAAGGAATTTTGTCATGGAAGGAGGGGTTGTCCAGCCTAGGTTGTGGCAGAGTCATCAACACTTGGAAGTGTCCAAACAACACATGGACGCAGCACTTGAGGAGATCGTTAATGGTGAATGTGGTTGGGCTGATGGTTGGACTTGAGGGTCTTGATGATCTAGAAAGTCTTGAGGGTCTTGATGATCCTGAGGGTCGTAATCTTCTTGAAACTCATCCAACCTTAAGGATCCCCTGATCCTATGAAACTCCTCCTTGGAGGGGTGAAGTATGGAGTTCATTAGAGTCTATTACAGCATCTTGATGATCTTGAAGATATTGACGTTTTTCAAGATCTTGATGGTCTTGAAGCTCTTCCAATCTTAAGGATCCCATGATCCTATGAAGCTCCTCCTTGGAGGGACGAAGTACGGAGTTCATTAGGGTTAATGAAGCCCTGGGGGTGTGTCAGAGCTCCGTTTTGAGCCTCTCGTGCAGGTCCTCCTGGTCGACGCTGGCGCTGTGGCCGTGCCAGCGGTGGAAGGCGAGCAGGGCGGCGTTGCGGGCAGCGATGGCGCTCATCTCCATGGCGCTGGCGGCGCGCTCCAGCCCGTTCAGGTAGTAGAGCTGCTCGTGCAGGACGATGGGAGGAAACTTCTCGGGAGTGCTGTACTGGGGGTACGCCAGCCACGGCTTCACCTTCACCGAGTCGTAGGAGGAGAAGAGCAAATTGAGCTGCTCCTTGCTGAGCTCCTCGTTGGAAAACACCTTCCAGACGGCCGACGGCAGCTTCTCGCCCGTGCCTGTGTCCCCCACGGGGTGCTCCAGGGTCAGGCTGTTGATGAACAGTTTGGGGTTGTCTGTGGTGAAAATGGCGCCAAGGTGAAAAGCCTGGGGGTCCTGGTAGCCAAAGAAGGAGGTGTTCAAGCGCCCGTGCACCAAGGTGGTGAAGATCTGCTGGTAGGGATTTGGGAATTCTGGGATGGGAGGGTCGAAGTTGCGGAAGGTGATGTTGGCCATCTTGCGGCCGAGCGGCGCCGCGATGACGACGATGTCGTAGGTGTCCCCTGTGAGCCCCGAGGACGTGTTGTAGGTGACCTCGTAGAGCTTCACCGGCTCCCCTGTGGAGAGCAGCTCGGTTATCCTGACCCTGCTGGGAGGGAATCCCGACTGTCCCTGGCATCCCAAAATGCCACCAACATTTGGGTTCATCAATTTGTGCCGCTGGCTTGTGAGCCCTGTTTTCATGGAGTGGGTTGGACTGGAAGGGATCCTGAAGCCCATCCAGTTCCATGGCAGGGACACCTCCCTCTATCCCAGCTTGCTCTAAGCTCCATCCAGTCTGGCCTTGGACACTCCAGGGATCCAGGGACAGCCACAGCTCCTCTGGGAATTCCATCCCGGCCCCTCCCCAGCCTCCCAGGGAGCAGTGTTCACTTTGACACTTCCAAGGGGCCGAGTTCTCCAGTGTCACCTTCACCTCCCCACTGAAGGGAACTCCAGCCCCACTCACCATCACGCTGGTGTCTGGTTTTTGGCTCTATGGACACAACAGTTCCTGGGATAACCTCGGCCTTGGAGGAGTAGATGAGGCCGGAGCACACGAGTTTGTTCCCCCCTTTCACAGACCAAAGGCCCGACTGCACCCCGGCCAGGGACACAAAACCTGCAAGGAAAGCACCTCTGTCAAAGCAGGGAAACACTGGAAAAACAAACTGCAAAACTGGGGGGATTAATGTCCCTTTGGGACACACAGCTTGGAGCCCAGGGTGCAGGAACCCAACACCCAGGTTGGGTGTTGTAGCTTTTGTCACTCCTCACATGGGGCACCAATTGTTGGTGGACCCAGATGATTTTCCCCATTGCAAGCACCAGCCTTTATTATCCTTCAATAAAACTTCCAAACCTTTCCCCACTGACAGTGGGCTCAAATGACTGATGCTGAAGATGTGGCCAGCACCAGCCCTCTATTATCCTTTACAGTAAACTTTAATATCTTTTCTCTGTAAATGGACAGCACCACTCAACACTGACTCCTCTCTTCCCCTTCTCTCTTTCTTCTTCCTCTTCCTCATCACTGCCCAACTCACTCTTTTATAATACCCATCCTTACTGGACAGGGTAGTGACCTATCCAGGGCAAGGCTGCTTCCATTCTTTGGTAATTAATACAGCTGCCAACTCATCAAGGGCAAGGCTGCCCATAGAACCATCTCTGTTCTGGTCCAATCCATTCTCCCACACCCAGGATGGAAAGTTCCCTCCAAACACTCACCTACAAAGCCAGGGATGGTGACCACTTGGCCGTAATTCACCCTCATGGCCGGACACACCACCTGGTTGATGAATTTCTGGGAGAACCCTGCTTTCTGCATGGCCTCGTCGATGCTCTGGTTGAGCAGCCGCGTGAAGTCGTCGCCTCCCATGGCGTGCAGCAGGCGCTCGTTGCTGCTGAAGGCGTAGTCGTGCATCTGGTACCGGTAGATCCTGTCAGTGCACACAGGAATTGTCCCTGTCAGTGAGCTCTGGCCCTGGGAGCTGCGGGGATCTCACGGGGTGGCTTTGTGGGACTGCAGGACAAGGGCCTGGAGGCCCAAAAGGCCAGGGTCAGGTTCCATATTGGGGATTTTTAGGAGGGTGGAAAGGCCCTGGCACAGTTTTCCCTGAGAAGCTGTGGCTGCCTCATCCCTGGAAGTGCCCAAGGCCAGGCTGGACAGAGCTTGGAGCCACCAGGGATAGAGAAAGGTGTCCCTGCCCATGGAATGAGGTGTCCTTAAGGTCCTTTCCCACTTTTCCCCCCTCAGGACCCCAACCCACCTCATGAACTTGTCCAGGATGTCCTCCACCCACATGGACATGCGCAGGGGGTTGAGGCCATAGTGCCACAGCAGCTTGGGGCGGTTGATGAAGGACCAGCTGCTCTCCTCAAACACAAATTCCTCCCCATTGTAAACGCCTGAAGGGCTGCCCTGGAGTGTGTTGGCTGAAAGGCCTTTGGGAAAAGCACAGAAAAAGGTAATTTAGGGAAAGGCAGAGCTATTCCACCTCAGTTATAACTTTCTCAGATAACCTGGCTTCATGCTGATAGGGGTGAGTGATTGAAGATTGGAGTGCCAAAGTGTGGAAAGAGGAATTAGTCCTTGATCACAGGCCAGGGAGTGATTGGTGGTGATTTTTGGACCTTTATGATGCCATAAGTGGGTCACCTGTGGGGAGGGGTGAAACCATTCCCTTTGGGATGTGGACTTCCTTTGCCTGGAGTGGGGCATGGGGGAGGTCATGGTGGGCTATGTGGGAAGGAATGTGGCCTGTGGGGGAGGGATATTGGACAAAGGTGATTACTAGGGAAGTATATGGAGGGAATATTGGGAAAAGAAGGGGAACTACTGGGGAGGGATATGGGGGAAATATTGGGAAAAGAAGGGCAAGCTATTGGGGAGGGATATGGGGGACTACTGGGGATGGATAAGGGGCTACCAAGCCTTGTTCTTTTGATGGATGTCCCCCAGCAGAGTGGGACCCAGAGCACCCCAGAGGGATCATTTTCGGATCAAGGCACAATTTTGGGACTGGGAAACACCAAGGTGGGGTGTCCATGCTCACCCAGCTCCTGGACAAAATGCTTCATGTGCAGGTTGACGGGGTGGATCACAGACCCCCCTGCCTCGTAGCTGGCCCCCTCCACGTCCAGCGTGTCCAGCCGGCCGCCCAGCGCTGCCTTCTCCAGCACGTGCAGCTGCACGCTGTGGCCAAACTTCTGCCGCAGGAAATACGCGGCGGCCGAGCCGCCGATGCCGCCGCCCACCACGGCTGGGAGAAGGGGACCCGGTCACCTTCACAGCCCCATGGACCCCCACCTCACGGACACCCTGCCATGCTCCCTGACCCACACAGGTCCCCTCAGTGTGCTCCCATGACAGATCCCCTCAAAGTCCCATAAAAGATCGTGCGCTCACTCCTTCCTCACAGATCCCTCCCCTCAAAGGGTCCCACTGGCACCCTGCGCCCTCACAGATCCCCTCACAGTTTTCCCCCCCAAATCCCTTCAAAGGACATCCCCTCACACCGCCTCCGAGAGATCCCTTTAAGAGATCCCCCTGAGCTTTCCCCTCACAGATCCCTCCCAGATTTCCTGTCCCTCACACAACCGCCTCCCCCGAGGCCGCGGCCATCGGCCGCTGTGTCCCCGTTCGCACCGATCTTGGAGGGCCCATGGCGGAGGCTGAGGGCGGGCGGGCAGAGCGCGGCGAGCAGGAACGTTAGGAGGTGGCGGAGGCCCGGCATGGCGGCGGGGAAAGGCAGAGGGTGATGGGCGGGCCGGAAGTGCGGCTCGGGCCGGCTGCGGGCAGTGGGATCATTAAGGCCACGGTGAATGCGCGATTTCCAACCGCGCCGCTGGTGTAGTGGTATCATGCAAGATTCCCATTCTTGCGACCCGGGTTCGATTCCCGGGCGGCGCATGAGTGTTTTACTTTCTTTTATTTATTTTATCCTGAATTTCAAAGTACTTTCTTTCACTTCCTTTACTTTGAATTATGTTAGTTTTAACTCCTTTATTTTAATTTTCCCGCCCCTGCAGTAGTTGCCCCTTTCTCGGTGCCCAGATGTACCTTTTTGCCTTGCTTTTAATCCCTTTATTTTTAATCCCTTTATTTTAAATTATTTTCTTTTTAATGCCTTGGGTTTAAATTCCTTTCATTAAACCCTTTTCTTTTAAACTCCTTTATTTTAGCTACCTTATTTTAACTCCTTTATTTTTATTCCCTCCCGCCCCTGGCCTCTGTTGCCGGTCCCCACATGAACTTTTTCACACTGCTTTTAAACCCTTCTCCTTTGATTCTTTAATTTTTAAATCCTCATAATTAATTCCTCTAATTATTAAATTTTTATAATTTATTTTAATTACTTTAGTTAGTAATCTTTATTTTAGTCCCTCCATTTTATAAACTTTATTTCCCCACCTCAGTGTCCCATTCCCGATGCCTACCTGTCCCTTTTCACCACGACTTTCAATTCTTTCATTTTTAATCCTGTACTTTTAAACGTCTCCTTTTTAAACACTTCTATTTTAACTGCTTTATCTCCTTTACTTTTAATGCCTTTATTTTAACTTTATTTCTCAGCCTGCTGTGCCCATTCCTGGTGCCCACATGTCCCTTACCCGCATACCCCTTTCCAACGCGGTTTTAACCCCTTTTTATTATTTTCTTTTTACTTCTTTAATTTTAAATTCTCCTTTCAACACCTTTATTTTCACACCTTTATTGCAATTTCCCTGCTCTGATGTCCCCATTCCCTGTGCCCGCCAGCGCCTTTCCACCCCGCTTTTAAGAGTTTTCCTTTTAACCCTTTAATTTTTAAGCCATTTCTTTTAAATCCCTTAATTTCCCACCCTTTTATTTTTAACGCATTTTAAATCACTTAATTTCTCACCCTTTTATTTTTAACGCCTTTATTTTAAATCACATTTCGCGACTTTACTCGCCTTCCCCTCACGGCCGCGCATGCGCGGAGCGGCCGCGCGTCCCCGCGCCGTTCCCGCGCTCTCCCCGCGCACGCGCGTTCCCGCCCCCGCTCCCCCCGGCCCCTCAGCCCGCCCGCCCGCCGCCATCTTGCGAGGAGCCGCCGCGGGACCGTCCGCCGGCGGGGCCGGCGCCGCTCGGGCTGCCCGGGCTGCCCAGGGCTCACGGGGCCGCCCCGGCGGGCGGGAAGAGCCGGGGCGGGCGGCGGCACCGCCATGGAGGATGAAATGCCCAAGACCCTGTGAGTGGGGAGGGGGCGAGACCGCCTATTGTTCCCGGCTCCGCGGGGAGGGGCGGCCCGGGGTCGCTTCACGGACGGGCCCCTCAGGGCTCCGCCGCGGAGCCTCGGCCGCCCGCTGTGCTGCGGGACTGAGGGGCAGCCGGCCCCCTCTGGCAGCGAGGGGAGCCCGGCTCCCGCGGTATTCCTGCCCTTTCCCCGGTGCAAGTGCTGGGCACCGCCGGCCTGCCCTCCGCTCCGGGCGTTCACCTGGGCCTCCAGCTCACACCTGGAGGGACAGGGCTGTGTGGAAGCTGTGTGTCCCTTCCCCAGTACGTCCCAACTCACATCCGGAGAGAAAAGGGGTCTGCAAGGTGTGTGCCCCTTCCCAGTCCATGCCAGGTCACACCCGGAGGGAAAAGTGGTCTGGAAGGTGTGTCCCCCCTTCCCTTGGATAGAAAGGGGGTCTGGAAAGTTTGTGCCATTCTCCGCAGTCCATCCCTGGTCACATGTGGAGGGAAGGCAGTGTGGAAGGTGTCCCCTCCCTGGTACATCAACACACATCCGGAGGGAAAGGGGGTCTAAGGTGTGTGTGCCCCCCTCCCCTGTCCATCCCAGCCCATGGCAGGGCGCTGAACTGGGATGATCTGAGTCCCTTCCACCCCAAACCATTCCGTGGTGAGGATCCTGTCACTCTGGATGATCCGTGTAGGTTTTGCAAGTGACTGGCTGGATTTTGCCCTGGGGGCTGCCTTGGCGCACAGCTGGAGCCCCCTGGCCTGCTCAGCAGCTCCGTGGGAGTGACCAGGCAGTGCCCGTGAGTCCAGAGCTTGTCCCAGTGTTCAAAGCACCCTCTGAACCTGTTGCTTCCCACAGAGTGAATTAGGAAGCCATGTCAAGGGGAGCTTTAGGTTGGATTTTAGCAAAAGGTGCTGCAAAACCTGACTGTTGTTCACACCTGGGCTGTTTCCCTCCTTCTCCCAGGCAGGTGGTACCTGGGGTAGCTTTACCGTGTTTGGATCAGGGAAATCAGGCCCCACTCTTGCCATCCCACGCCTAGAAGCCTTGTTCTGCAGTGTGGCAGGAAGGACAGGAGGGAGGGAGGGAATATTCCAAGGTGAGGGATTATTGTGCCCTGGGACTGCTGAGTGACCACAGGACAACAAGACCCCGACGTGCCTCACCCCGGCTGTCCCGAGCACTGAGCACTCCCTGCTTCCCCAATCCCGCTGTTTTCCCACATTTTGGGAGCTGTTCCTGGCCTCTGCACACACGGAGTGTTGGTGTGTTTATTTGGGAAGGTGTTTTCCCCCATCCCAAGGCTCATGTGGGGCCTGGTGGCCTCCATGTGTGCCAAGGAATGCAGGTGCCTGTCCTGGAGCACGTGCAGCTGGTGGCACACACAGGGCATCACTGGGGCTGCAAGAGACCTGCAGGATCACTGAGTGCTGCCTTAAAACAACTCAGGGCTCAGCAAATCCAGGCTGGGATTTCTGTGCCTCCCTCCCTGTGACTCTCTGGGGTCACACAGGGAATTGTCACCAGCTGGGTGTCACAGGTTGGGTTTGGAAGGAGCACAAAGTCCCGCTCAGGTTGATGTTCAAGCCTCTCTGATCCCACTCTCTGTTGGACTTGCTGGGGAGAGAAGGTCCTGCTGTTAATTGCCTTAATGAAGTGCTCTAATCCCTCCTTGTTTTACCGTTCTGAAGAAACTTGTCAGAGGTGCAGGAATCACTCACTTAGAGCCAGACAAAGCCTGTGAAGATCTGTTTGGAGATTTTAAACCCAGTCCTGCCTCTTGCCTAAAACAGTTGTCCAAGTGATGAGCACAGAGCTCCTGGATGAGCCATTTGTGACAAAACTCTGTCTCCTTCCCAAATAACCAAAGCTTGGAGCACAAACAGAGCTGCAATTTGCTGCTGGCTGTTTTCTGCAGCCCCTGTGCCCCTCTGGGGGCGCTGCAGGTGCACCAGGGTGGTTTCAGGGCTGGCATTTGGCCAGGATTCCCGGGCAGAGGTTTCCCACAGAACGTTCCTGTGCAGGAGCTGTGGCTGCACCTCAGGGACTTTTTATAAAAATCCCATGATTTGGACACAACAACACCAACAAAAACAACAAAACAGCCACCCCTGGGCCTTGGTGGGCAAGGAAGCCACAGTCCCAGGTGGGAGTGGGGGTTTGGGCTGTGGCTGTGCTGGGGAGGCTGATCCTTGCACTCCAGCACGTTGTGGAAAACATGGAAAAACAGCAGCCTGAGCTGCTGGGGCAGGGATGGTGGGGTAGGGATAGAGGAACTGGAATTTCTGTACTGGGAAATCAGTGTAGGGATGTGGGAGCTGGAATTCTGTACTGGGAAATTGGAGTAGGAATATAGGAACTGGACTCTGACCTGGGAAATCAGTTTGGAAGGTCAGCTTCATGGAGCCATGGAATCCTGGATTGGTTTGGGTGGGAAGGGACGTGAACCCATCCAGTGCCACCCCCTGCCATGGGCAGGGACACCTCCCACTGTCCCAGGGTGCTCCAAGCCCTGTCCAGCCTGGCTGTGGACATTCCCAGGGATTCTCCTCTGGGAATTCCATCCCAGTATCCCATCTCACGCAGCCCTCAGCAGTGGGAAGCCATTCTCCCTTTTCCCATCACTTCATCCCTGGTCCCAAACCCCTCTCCATGCTCCAGCATGTCCAACATCCGTGTCCCTGCCTGTGTTTGTCCCTCAGGTACGTGGGGAACCTCTCCAGGGACGTGACCGAGGCTCTGATCCTGCAGCTCTTCAGCCAGATCGGACCCTGCAAGAACTGCAAGATGATCATGGATGTAAGAGCCCCAGTCCTCTGATCTCCCTGCTCTCCTCAGGGCTGCTGCCTCCTGGCTGTGCCTGTGCCTCTGGGAGTTCCCCTGGAAACAGGGCACAGCCACCTCAAATAAACCTGGAGATGGCTCTGGCATCGTTTCTGCACGTGGATGGTGGTGGATTTGAGGATGGGTGGGTGTGGAGAGGGACAGTGAATCCCCTCATTAAAAACAGTGAATGCCCTCATTAAATCAGGAGGGGATTGCAGATGAGGCTCTAAAACTTCTCTGCCATAATTTTCCCTTTCTAAAGGAGAATTGAAAGCTCTGAGAGTGTTGTTAGTCCCTGTAGGGTCAGAAAACCTGTCCAGGTGGGGCTGTTGAGGTGTCAGCAGTCAGAGGCTGAGCAGAGCAACCAGAGCCCCATTTTGTGACCCTAATCCTGGGTCAGTGTCCCTAATCCCGGGTTTGAGTCCCTAATCCTGGCTTTGTGTCCATAATCCTGGGTTAGTGTCCCTAATCCCGGGTTTGTGTCCCTAATCCTGGCTTTGTGTCCCTAATCCCGGGTTTGAGTCCCTAATCCCGGGTTTGTATCCCTAGTCCCGGGTTTGTGTCTCTAATCCCATCTCAGTGTCCCCAATCCCATCTCAGTGTCCCCAATCCCAGCTCAGTGTCCCCAATCCCAGCTCAGAGTCCCCAGTCCCAGATCAGTGTCCCCAGTCCTAGCTCAGTGTCCCTAATCCCAGCTCAGTACCCCTAATCCCAGCTCAGTGCCATAATCCCAGCTCAGTGTCCCTAATCCCAGCCCGTTTCCTGTCTCAGACAGCTGGCAATGATCCCTACTGCTTCGTGGAGTTCTACGAGCACCGGCACGCGGCCGCAGCGCTGGCTGCCATGAACGGCAGGAAGATAATGGGTAAGGTAAGCTGCCCTGCTCCGGGGTGAGTCTGGGGCACAGCGGGCTGTGCCAGGGGCAGATCCTGCTGGCAGAGGCTGTGCCAGGGGCAGATCCTGCTGGCAGAGGCTGTGCCAGGGGCTGGGGGCACCCAGAAGAAATCGTGCTGGCAGAAGAGGGGACATGCTGCAGATGTGGGACTCTGCCTTTGGGGCAGAAATCCCAGCGAGACACGGCTCAGAACAGGAGTTCAGGGTGTTGGGAGAAGTTCAGGATGTTGGGAGAAGGAGTTCAGAGCGTTGGGAGGAATGTGGAGCTGAGGATGTGGAGCTGGGAGGACAATCCCACAATTCCAGCGTGGTTGGGTTGGAAGGCCCCTCTGGAGATGATCCCCTGCCAAAGCTCATTCAGAACAGTGCACAGGGCAGAGTTCAGGCAGGGTTTTGATGTGTGCTGAGAAGGAGCTCCCACAGCCTGTTCCAGGCCTCCAAGGAAAGTTTTCCTTCCTATTTTCCCTCACATTTTCCTTCTTTTTTCGTGATATTCAGGTAGAACTTCCCATCTTTCAGTCCCTGCCTTGTCACTGGGCAGTTGCTCTGTTAAATTAAGAACAAACCCTCTCCCTAGAAAAATATCTTAAACTTGAGTTTGAGCCCCAGCCTTGCCCTGTAGGGTCAGATTTGAGCACTGGAGGTGTCTGAGCTTTTTGGGATTTGCCAAATCTGATGTGTGATTGCCATTTGCAGGAGGTCAAAGTGAACTGGGCCACCACCCCCAGCAACCAGAAGAAAGACACCAGCAGTAAGTGTCACCTGAGCAAGTTGTGAAACAGAAATGCAGCACACAGAGCTCTGTGGGAATGGTTTTGATTGGAATCCTAATTGTTTATTGTGTTTGTGTTAATTAAACTTCAGGGCAAATCTGATCTTTGCCATCACACAGCGTTCACAAGGTAATTGTGTCTTTTTAACATCAAATTGTGGATCTCCAGGGTGTTCCCTGAAGCTAAATTTGGGGGTTTTTTGTTTGTTTTCCATTGAATTTTTATGGAAAAATTCCATTAAATTCCCTTCCATTTCCCTGTAGCATCAGGAAGGGATTTGGTGCAAATCTGTGGGCAGTTGGGAATTAAAACCAAAAATGCCTCATTCTGGATTTTTGAGGCACATTGAGCATCTCCCTCGAGGAGCATCCAGAATGAGTTCCATCACTCCCAGCAATTTCTGTGGGGAAATTCTTGGAATTTCAGGCTGGTCGGGCTAAACCCCATCAGTGCCTGAATTTTAATAATCTATTTTGAATAACAGCTGAGTTTTAACAAAGGGGTTTTTAAGAAGAGTTTTTTTTTCCCTCTGCTCTGCTCAGAGGGCATCTTCAACCACTGAACCCTCCTTTCTGTTTTCTCCCAAAGACCATTTCCACGTCTTTGTGGGAGACCTCAGCCCTGAGATCACAACTGAGGACATCAAAGCAGCCTTTGCTCCCTTTGGAAGAATCTCGTAAGTCCTTTTGTGGGGCAGCTCAGGGTCTCTGTCCTGAGTGGTGACAGCTTTGTGTCGAGTGAGTGACACTGTGGCACTGCAGGGACAGCAGTGCTCACACAGCAGATCCTTTCTCCCACCTGGTTTGCTTTCCCATCAAAATTTGCATCTGCCCACAGCCCAAAAAGCCCAAAAACAGATTGACCTGAGAATTAAAGAATTCAGTTAACAGGCAGCACATGCCTTTCAATTCCTTCTTTTTCATTTTTATTTTCTATAATTTCTATGGAACATTTGCAGTGAGCAGGTGGAATATGATGGCAAATAAATCAGATTTTAAAAGTTCCCTTTGTGCTTTAGGGATGCACGGGTGGTCAAGGACATGGCCACGGGCAAGTCCAAGGGCTACGGCTTCGTCTCCTTCTTCAACAAATGGGTGAGAGATCTTTGGTCCCTTCCTCAAAAATGGGTAAAAACCCTTATTTACCTCTTAATAAATGGGTAAAATCCTTTATTTCCCTCTTTAATAAATGGATGAGAGATCTTTGTTTCTTTCCTCAAAAAATGGGTAAAAACTCAGGAGGGCAGTGGGGCCCCTCCCCTGGCTCTGTCCCACAGGAAGGGGTTGGCACACTCCAGGGTCACT
Source organism: Tangara arthus (assembly GCA_035584835.1). Lineage (NCBI taxonomy): Eukaryota > Metazoa > Chordata > Aves > Passeriformes > Thraupidae > Tangara > Tangara arthus. The sequence continues at coordinate 1,079,811 of JAWMQZ010000082.1, forward strand.
CAGGAGGGCACTGGTGTCACTGCCCTGGCTCTGTCCCACAGGAGGGGTGCCAGCAGTGGGGTCAGTGGGGTTTTTCTCTGCCTCTGTCCCCTGCAGGACGCCGAGAACGCCATCCAGCAGATGGGGGGCCAGTGGCTGGGGGGCCGGCAGATCAGGACCAACTGGGCCACCAGGAAACCTCCAGCTCCCAAGAGCACCTATGAGGGTAGGTGCCCACCCTGTGCCCTGCCAGCTCCTGGCCTGGGGGATCCCAGAGTTTTTGGGGTGGGAAGGACCTCAGAGCCCATCCCACCCCACCCCTGCCATGGCAGGGACACCTTCCCCAGTCCCAGGGTGCTCCAAGCCCTGCCCAGCCTGGCCTTGGACACCAACAGAGATGGGGCAGCTGCTCTGGGAATTCCATCCCAGCCCCTCCTCACCCTCATTCCTTCCCAAAATCACATTTGAATCTCCCTTTCCCAGTTTGAACCATTCCCTATGTCCTGTCCCTCCATCCATGTCCCCAGGCTCTCCTGGAGCCCCTTCAGGCCCTGGAAGGGCTCTGAGGTGTCCCTGTAAAGATTTGGAGGTCATTCCCAGCAATCCTGTGCCAGTCAGGACTGGAATTCCCCCCAGTTCCTGTCCCAGCCCTTTGAAAACCCCAAACCCATGTCTTGCAGCAAACACCAAACAATTGTCCTACGACGAGGTGGTCACTCAGTCCAGCCCCAGCAACTGCACCGTGTACTGCGGGGGGGTCACCTCGGGCCTCTCAGGTACGCGTGGCCCCGCCCCTGCCGGCCCCGCCCCTGCCAGCGCGGGTGCCTCACCTGCTGTCTGTCTGTCTGTCTGTCCTTCCTGCTCCAGAGCAGCTGATGCGCCAGACCTTCTCCCCATTCGGGCAGATCATGGAGATCCGAGTGTTCCCCGACAAAGGCTACTCCTTCATCAGGTGGGGGGCGTGGGGGATCCCAGGGGGGAGGGGGATTGGGGTCCCAATAAATATCCCTATAAATATTTCCAATAAATATCCCAATAAATATTACCAGTAAATATTTCCAATAAATATTCCCAATAAATATCCCCAGTAAATATCTCAGTAAATATTCCCAATAAATATGCCTATAAATATTTCCAATAAATATCCGAATAAATATTTTCTATAAATATCCCAATAAATAAATATCCCAATAAATATTCCCAATAAATATCCCAATCAATACCCCAATCAATATTCCCAATTAATATCCCAGTCAATATCCCAATCAATACCCTATTCAATATCCCAATCAGTATTCCCAGTAAATATTTCCAATCAATATCCCAATAAATATTTCCAATAAATACCCCAATCAATCAATACCTCAATCAATATCCTAATCAATCAATACCCCCCCAGGTTCAGTTCCCATGAGAGCGCTGCCCACGCCATCGTCTCCGTCAACGGCACCACCATCGAGGGCCACGTGGTCAAGTGCTACTGGGGCAAGGAGACCCCCGACATGGCCAGCCCTGTGCAGCAGGTGCTAATTAACCACTGCTAATTGGCTGGGAGCTGGGAGTGACAGGGAGGGAGGGAGGGAGGGAGGGAGGGAGGGAGGGAGGGAGGCAGGATGGGTGCATGGATGGATGGATGGATGGATGGATGGATGGGTTATGGATGGATGGGTTATGGATGGATGGATGGATCCATGGATGGATGGATGGATCCATGGATGGATCCATGGATGGATGGATCCATGGATGGATGGATGGATCCATGGATGGATTGATGGATGGGTGGATGGGTTGATGGATCCATGGATGGATGGATGGATCCATGGACGGGTGATGGATGATGGATGGATGGATGATGGATGGATAGATGGATGGATGGATCCATGGGTGGATGGATGGATCCATGGATGGATGGGTGGATGGGTTGATGGATCCCCGGGTGGGTTCCCGCTCCCTGACCGTGCCCGTGTGTCCCAGGGCCAGCTGAGCTACCCGCCGGCCTACGGGCAGTGGGGGCAGTGGTACGGCGGTGCCCAGCTGGGCCAGTACGTGCCCAACGGATGGCAGGTGCCCACCTACGGCGTGTACGGCCAGGCCTGGAGCCAGCAGGGCTTCGGGTGAGTCCTCAGAGCCTCCAGCCCAAATTTACCCCTTTGGGAAGGGATCCTTGTACCTCAGATCCTCAGCAGGGTGGGGACATCCCAACGGGGGTGGGAACATCCCAGTGAGGTGGGGAAACCCTAAAGGATTTTTTTCTCCCCCAAGCCCTTTCCCCACAATCTCCAGGCCTTTTTTAGCAATCCCTAAAGGATTTTCATTTAGGAATCCTTAAAGGATTTTTCAGCAATCCCTAAAGGACTATTTAGCAATCACTAAAAGATTTTTAGCAATCTCTAGCGGACTGTTTAGCAATCCCTGAAGGATATTTTAGCAGTCCCTAAAGAGTGTTTATTTAATTTAGCAATCCCTAAAGGATATTTTAGCAGTCCCTAAAGGATATTTTAGCAATCCCAAAAGGGTTTTTATTTAATTTAGCAATCCCTAAAGGATATCTTAGCAATCCCAAAAGGATATTTATTTAATTTAACAATCCCTAAAGGATATTTTTCCCCCCAGGCAGAGCCAGTCATCGCCGCCCTGGATGGCCCCTGGGTACAGCGGGCACCTTTTCTAGCAATCCCTGAAGGATATTTTAGCAGTCCCTAAAGAGTTTTTATTTAATTTAGCAATCCCTAAAGGATATTTTAGCAATCCCAAAAGGGTTTTTATTTAATTTAACAATCCCTAAAGGATATCTTAGCAATCCCTAAAGAATATTTATTTAATTTAACAATCCCTAAAGGATATTTTAGCAGTCCCTAAAGGATATTTTAGCAATCCCCTAAAGGGTTTTTATTTAATTTAACAATCCCTAAAGGATATTTTTCCCCCCAGGCAGAGCCAGTCGTCGCCGCCCTGGATGGCCCCTGGGTACAGCGGGCACCTTTTCTAGCAATCCCTAATGGATATTTTAGCAGTCCCTGAAGGGTTTTTATTTAATTTAAGAATCCCTAAAGGATATTTTAGCAGTCCCTAAAGGATATTTATTTAATTTAACAATCCCTAAAGGATATTTTAGCAGTCCCCAAAGGGTTTTTATTTAATTTAACAATCCCTAATGGATATTTTTCCCCAATGCAGGCAGAGCCAGTCGTCGCCGCCCTGGATGGCCCCCGGGTACAGCGTGCAGGGCCAGAACGGCGCCGTGGTGCCCCCCCAGCCCGGCTTCCGCGTGGGCTTCGAGACCCCCTGACCCCCCCCGAGCCCCCCCCAGCGCTGAGATTGAACCAAACCCCTCCCTTTTCACCCCAAAACCACCCCGGATGCTGGATCGCCCTCACCGCCGCCTTTTCTCTTTTTTTGTTTGTTTTTTTTTTCCGTTGATTTTTATTTTGAATGTGTTTTTTTTTAGAAACACAAATTGCAGGGACTTGGCTGCCTTAGCTGAGAATCGGGGCAGGAATTGCACAAAGTTATTCTCGGGGGGGAGGTTTTTTTGGGATTTTTTTTCCCTCAGAAAGAGCTGGAAAAAAACCACCCCAAAAGAAGCCAAAAGTGTGGGAGTCTGGAGCTGCCTTCAGCCTCACACCTCTGTTTTACAGGAGCCTCTTGGAGGAGGCTTTTTTGCAAGAGAAATCCTTCGTTTACATCCTTTTTTTGTGGATCTCAGTGTGTTTTTCAGGGTTGGGTTTTTGCCTTATGCTGGGGAAAAAAAAATAAAATACAAAAATTAAAAAAAAAAGGGACTCAAAAGTGCCCAAGTCTCCCCACATGAGCCAAGATTCCCACCCTGGGACAGCAAAATTCCTGTTGCTAAAACGTGACAGATCCCTCTGGGGCTTGGTTGGTATTTTTTTTTAATTTTTTACTGATTTCTACATTTTCCTGTACTGATTCTGTAAAATATTCAGAGCAAATTGAAGAATTTTTGCACAACCTTCGGCCACTTTTGTATGTTTTCCTTATTTAAAGGTAGGACACGGAGCCTTTTGATGTGATTTATGCCTCAAATCTTCCTTTTTTTTTTGTCCTTTTTTTGTGGATATGAGATATCTCTTGGAATATAAAGTTTTTAATCCATTGTGTAAAATTCCCTCCATAACCCAGGTGTGTTTCACAAGGGAGTGAAGGTGAGAAGTGCTCCCAAACCTGATCTGTCAGAGGCCAAAAAACGCCCTTTTTTATCCTACCTCTCGCCCAGCCTTTAAAAAAAACCACAAAAAACTCACAAAAATGGAAAAAAATACGAAAAAACTTTTTTTTTTTTTTTAGAAAAAAAACGGAAAAATGAAAAAACTGAGCGGCTGG
>JAWMQZ010000082.1:1107423-1121513 GCA_035584835.1 Tangara arthus
TGTCCCTTCCTTATCCCCTGGTGTCCCCTGGGCGTCCCCTCCCTGTCCCCTCATGTCCTCCTCTGTGTCCCCACCATGTCCCTTGGCTGTCCCCCCTGGCTGTCCCTGGTGTCCCCTGTGTGTCCCCTGTGTGTCCCCGGTGTCCCCACCAGAGCAGGGCGCGGATGTCGTCCCCGAAGCCGAAGGACAGCAGCAGGTCGGCCTCGTCCAGCACGAGCAGCTCCAGCCAGGGCCGCAGTGCCAGGCTGTGCCCGGCCACGTGTGCCAGGACACGGCCCGGGGTGCCCACCACGATGTCCGGCTGCTCCATCAGCACCGGCCTGCGGACACCCAGGGGACACGGGGGTCAGGGACACGCAGGAGACACCCAGGGAGGAGTCAGGGACATTGAGGGGACAACAGGAGACACCCAGGGACAGGTCAGGGACATTGAGGGGACACCCAGGGGACACGGGGGTCAGGGACACACAGGAGACACCCAGGGAGGAGTCAGGGACATTGAGGGGACACCCAGGGGACACGGGGGTCAGGGACACCCAGGGGACACCCAGGGAGGAGTCAGGGACATTGAGGGGACACACAGGAGACACGCAGGGAGAGGTCAGGGACATTGAGGGGACACACAGGGAGGGGTCAGGGACATTGAGGGGACATTGAGGGGACACCCAGGGAGAGGTCAGGGACAGTGAAGGGACACCCAGGGGACACCAAGGGGTCAGGGACAGTGAGGGGACATCGAGGGGGCATGCAGGGGACACCCAGAGAGGAGTCAGGGACATTGATGGGACACCCAGGAGACACCCAGGGAAAGGTCAGGGACATTGAAGGGACAGGGACATCAAGGGGACACCCAGGGAATGGTCAGGGACACCGAGGAGACACACGGGGAGGGGTCAGGTCAGGGACATTGAGGGGACACATAGGGAGGGGTCAGGGACATTGAGGGGACATTGATGGGACACCCAGGGAGGGGTCACGGACACCGAGGGAACACCCAGGAAGGGATCAGGGACATTGAGGGGACATTGAGGGGACACCCAGGGGACACACAGGGAGCGGTCAGGGCCAGGCTGTGCCCGGCCACGTGTGCCAGGACACGGCCCGGGGTGCCCACCACGATGTCCGGCTGCTCCATCAGCACCGGCCTGGGGACACCCAGGGGACACGGGGGTCAGGGACACCCAGGGGACACCCAGGGGACACGGGGGTCAGGGACAGTGAGGGGACACCCAGGGAGGGGTCAAGGACATTGAGGGGACATGCAGGGAACACCCAGGGAGGGGTCAGGGACATTGACGGGACACCCAGGGAAAGGTCAGGGACATTGAGGGGACAGGGACATCAAGGGGACACCAAGGGGACACCGAGGGGACACCCAGAGAGGAGTCAGGGACGTCGAAGGGACACCCAGGAGACACCCAGGGACAGGTCAGGGACATTGAGGGGACAAGGACATCAAGGGGACAGCCAGGGAAAGGTCAGGTCAGGGACATTAAAGGGACACCCAAGGAAGGGTCAGGGCCAGGCTGTGCCCAGCCACGTGTGCCAGGACACGGTCCGGGGTGCCCACCCATGATGTCCGGCTGCTCCATCAGCACCGGCCTGGGGACATGGAGGGGACATGGAGGGGTCAGGGAGGCTTGTGACACCCAGGAGACACCCAGGGAATGGTCAGGGACACCGAGGAGACACACAGGGAGGGGTCAGGTCAGGGACATTGAAGGGACATTGAGGGGACACGCAGGGAGAGGTCAGGGACATTGAGGGGACATTGATGGGACACACAGGGAGCGGTCAGGGCCAGGCTGTGCCCGGCCACGTGTGCCAGGACACGTCCAGGTGTGCCCACCACAGTGCGCCAGCCTGGGGACACCAGGGTGGGTCAGGGACACCAGGGTGGGGCTGTGGACACCAGGGGGTGTCAGGGGACACCAGGGGGGTGTCAGGGGACACTGGGGGTGTCAGGGGTGACTGACCGCTGCTCGGCCAGGTCCGAGTGGCCGCAGAGCTCGGCCACGCGCAGCTGGCGGCCGCAGAAGGCGGCCAGGCGGCGCAGGGTGTGCCCGACCTGCCGCGCCAGCTCCGCCGAGGGCACCAGCACCAGCGCCCGCACGGCCTGCGGCACGGCTGGGGACGCCTGGGGACACAGGGGGGGACAGCGGGGTCAGCCCCAGTGCCCCCAGTGCCCCCCCGTGCCCCCCAGTTTCCCCAGTACCTCCTTGATGCCCAGCAGTTTGTGCAGCACGGGCAGTCCGTACGCTCCCGTTTTCCCCGAGCCCGTCCTGGCCCGGGCCAGCAGATCCCGGCCCTCCATGGCCAGCGGGATGGCGCGGGCCTGGATGGCCGTGGGCACTGCCCAGCCCAGCTCTGCCACCGCCTGCGGGCACGGGGATGGCTGGCACCGCGGGGACAGCGCCGTGGGGACAATCCCAGTGCCCTCATGGACACCCCCTCCCCATGGGTACAATCCCAGTGCCCAGGGTCCCCTCATGGACACCCCCTCCCCATGGGGACAGTCCCAGTGCCCAGGGTCCCCTCATGGACACCCTCTCCCCATGGGGACAATCCCGGTCCCCTCATGGACACCCCCTCCCCATGGGGACAGTCCCCAATGTCCCCCCACCCCACGGGACTCCGGTGTCCCCTCGGGCCCCCCACCCCTGAAGGGACCCCAATGTCCCCGTGCCCTCAGAGGGTCCCCAAAGCGACCCCACAACCCCCGCGCCACCCCGGCGTCCCCATCCCTTCAGCCCCCAATCCCTCCCCTCAAAGGGATCCCTCCCGGCACCCCGGCGATCGCTGCCCCCCAACCCCCTGCTCTCCCCGGCCGAGCTCACTCCCGGTGCCCCGCTCTCCCCTCCCGGCCCCGTTCCCGCTCACCCTCAGCAGCCGCCCGTCCAGCCCCATGTGCTCGAACCCCTTCGCCTCCATCTCCGCCGCCATGTTGGCCCCACCGCGCACGCACTTCCGGCCGCCAGGCCCCGCCCAGCGGCACTTCCGGTACCGCGCCCAGAGCGGCCGAGCGCGCCCCCTGGCGGCGGAGGACCGAGAGCACCCCCGACCCCCCAAAATCCGCCCCGGGGGCGATTTTTGGGGTGAAAACGGCCGGTTTTGGGCAGCAGCTGAATGCTTGGAGCGCCATGACCCTCTCCCCGCCCCAAAAACGCACCGACAACTCTCGGTGGAACAAAAAAAACCCCTTTATTTCCCTCCCAGAAAACACCTTTGGGGGTTGGCGCCTCTCTGCTCCCTCCACGGCAGGCAGGGCACCCCAAAATCCGCAGGGAGCACCCCAGGGTGGGTGGGATGGGTTTGGGGTCCCTCCCCAGCAACCTGGGATGGGTTTGGGGTCCCAGATGGGAGTGGGGGTCCCTCCCCAGTACCCCAAGGTGGGTGGGATCCCCCATTACAGGGTTAGGAGTGGATTTTGGGGATCCCTCTGGGATTAGGGTCGGTTTTGGGGTTCCCCCTGAGGTGAGGGTGGGTTTTGGGGTGCGCCCTAGGATGGGGGTGGATTTTGGGGCTGGGGTCGGTTTTGGGCTGCCCCCCAGGTTGGAATGGATTTTGGGGTGCCCCCCAAGGGGGTTTTGGGGGGGCTAGACGAGCTTCTTGGCCTCGAAGAAGCTCTTGAGGTGCCGCATCTGCCAGAGGCCGGTGAGGATGAGGATGACGGTCTGGGCGATGGACCACCAGAGCACGCGCTGGTTGGTGCTCTCGCTCGTCATGCGGAACCGCTCCTCCCGGTACTGAGGGCAAAAACCCCAAAGATTCACCCCAAAACCCCATAAATCCACCCCAAAATCCCATATATTCACCCCAGTGCTGCAGGTTCACCCCAAAGCCCCGTAAATCCACCCCAAAACCCCACAGACTGGCCATGGTTGGTGCTCTCGCTGGTCGCGCGGAACCGCTCCTCCCGGTACTGCAACACCCTGAAACCCCATAAATCCACCCCAAAACCCCATAAATCCACCCCAAAACCCTATAAATTCACCCCAAAACCCTATAAATCCACACCAAAACCCCACAGACTGGCCATGGTTGGTGCTCTTGCTCATCATGAGGAACTGCTCCTCCCAGTACTGCAACACCCCAAAACCCCACTGATTCACATTGAAACCCCATAAATTCACCCCAAAACCCCATAAATCCACCCCAAAACCCCGTAAATCCACCCCAAAACCCTATAAATCCACCCCAAAAACCCACGAATTCAGCCCAAAACCCCAAAGATTGACTCCAAAAACCCTGTGAATTCCACCCAAAACCCTGTAAATCCAACCCCAAAACTCTGCGAATTCTACCCCAAAACCCCAAAAATTCACACCGAAACCCCAAAAATTCACCCCAAAACCCTGTGAATTCAACCCAAAACCCCACAAATCCCCCCCAAAGCCCCCTGGTGACCCCAAACCCTGCGGTCTGGCCCTGCTGACCCTCTGGTAGTTCTGCTCCTTCTGGATCTGCTCCACCTGGTCGAGCAGCTGGCGCGCGCGGAGCTGCAGCTCCGTCAGCTTGTCCTTGGCGGCGATCTCGGGGTAGTTGTTGGTGTGCTCGCCCACCTGGATGTCCAGGTGCACCCGCTGCGGGACAGGGCACGGGCTGGCACCGGGGCTGGCACCGGGGGGCGCCAAGCACGGCGCCAAACGTGGCTCCAGTAATGGCACCAGTAATGCCACCAATATGGCACCAACCATGGTCCAATCATGGCTCCAACCATGGATCCAACCATGGTTCCAACCATGGTCCAAGCGTGGCACCAACCATGGCACCAACCATGGATCCAACCATGGCACCAGCCATGGCACCAACCATGGTCCAATCATGGCTCCAACCATGGTTCCAACCATGGTTCCAACCATGGTTCCAACCGTGGCACCAAACATGGCACCAACCATGGCTCCGACCATGGATCCAACCATGGATCCAACCATGGATCCAACCGTGGCTCCAACCATGACCCCAGCAATGGCTCCAACCATGGCACCAACCATGGTTCCAACCGTGGCACCAAACACGGCACCAACCACAGCACCAAACATGGCACCAACCACAGCTTCAATCATGGCACCAACCACGGTTCCAACCATGGCTCCAACCATGGCACCAGCCACGGCACCAAACATGGCTCCAGACATGGATCCAACCATGGCTCCAGACATGGCACCAACCACGACCCCAACCTTGGCACCAGCCATGGCTCCAGCCATGGCACCAAGCATGGTCCAACCATGGCTCCAGCTATGGATCCAACCATGGCACCAGCAATGGCACCATCAATGGCACAGCCATGGGTAGGGCACAGGGCTGCCACCAGGGCTGTCCCTGCGGCTGGCACAGCCCAGCTGTGGGGCGGGCAGGGTGTGTGGGCACGGGGCTACCCCCGGGCTGTGCCAAGGCTGTCTCAGGGCCATGCCAGGCTGGCACAGGGCGTTATTACCAGCTTGCCCCCGGCGAACAGCGCCATGCGGGTGGAGTTGGAGTGCAGGCAGATCTGGTGCTCGCCCGGCGTGTGCGACGTGAACGTGAAGCGCCCCTCGGAGCCGTACTGCCGCGACATCACCACCTGTGCCAACGTGGGGACAGCGTCAGGGCCATGGGCATGGCCATTGGCACCACCTGTGCCAACGAGGGGACAGCGTCATGGCCATGGGCATGGCCATTGGCACCACCTGTGCCAATGGGGGGACACTGTCAGGGCCATGGGCATGGTTATTGGCACCACCTGTACCAACGGGGACAGCGTCAGGACCATGGGCACGGCCACTGGCACCCCATGGGGACACTGTCACTGCCCTGGGCACTCGGGCACAGCCAGGGGATTGCCCAAACCCTCCCCAGGCACCCCTCCCCATGCCCAGAGGGTGCCCAGCAACCCCTCACTGTGCCCAGGTGATGCCCAGGGACCCCTCCCCATGGCCAGAGGGTGCCCAAACCCCCCCAGGGAGTGCCCAAGGACCCCTCCCTGTGCCCAGGTGATGCCCAGAGATCCCTCCCCATGCCCAGGGGATGCCCAGGAACCCCTCCCCATGCCCAGGGGATGCCCAGTTGATGCCCAGCCTTCCTCACCTTTCCGTCGGGGTCCTTGACCTCCACGTGCATGCCCAGCCCAGGTGTGGAGGGCAGGAAGGACTCGGACTGTTTGTCCCACAGCTGCGTCCGGTAATTGCCTGGCACCGAGCGGGCACAGGGGCTCGGAGCGGACCCCCGTGCCCGGTGGGCTTCGATCCCACCCCTCCCCTGACCTCTCAGTGGTTCCTCCCGCTCCCCGCGAATCCCCCCGGTGGTCTCTCCCGTTCCCCCCGCCATTCCTGGTGGTCTCTCCCTCTCTCCCCCCCCCCGCCATTCCCGGTGGTCTCTCCCGTTCCCCCCTCACGCCCCCCGCCATTCCCGATGCTCCCCGCCGCCGCCCGCACCGATGACCATGGTCTCGTCGGGGATCTCCTCGATGAAGCAGCGCTTCTCGGTCTCTCCGATGTGGAAGTAGAGCCCCTGCGCGCCCCAGCCCAGCAGCAGCACCGCGGCCATCGCCGCCCTCAGCGCTCCCCACGGCGCCGCCATGATTCCTCCCTCCCGCCCGCCGGGGGCGCTCTGCGCATGCGCCAGCGCCTCACCCGGCTCACCTCGCATGCGCCGCACCCTCAGCGCAGGTTCTGCACACGCGCAGTGTCGCCCTCAGCGCCGTGTCTCGCTCTGCGCATGCGCAACACCCGCGGCCACTCAGCGCTCCCCACGCCGCCCCGGCGCGCTTCCCTCCGCTCCCTCAGCGCGCATGCGCGCCCGCCGCCGCGGTGGCGCAGCGGGGAGGGCGCCGCTCTCTAACTGGAGGGATCCGAGTTCGAGCCCCGCCACAGCCGCAGCGGGGGTCGCGGTGTTCCCATGAGTGTCGCGCTGTCACCTCCCCCCCCCCGCCATGTGTCCCCTCGTTTGTCACCCCACGGGGGTGCTGAGCAATGGCGGGGGCGGGGCGCGCCCTTCTCAGGAGTGTGGCAACACCACCGGCAACTTTCTTCCTTCCTTCCTCCCTTCCTCTCCGCCGCCCGCAGCGCCCGGAGCCGGGGGTCCCACTGGAACCGGGGGCAGCACCGGAGCCGGGGGTCCCAGAGAGCCGGGGGTGTCACAGCGGAGGCAGGGGCGTCACAGGAGCCGGGGGTCCCAGAGGAGCCGGGGTAGCACCGGAACCGGGGGTCCCAGCGGAACCGGGGGTCCTACAGGAGCCGGGGGTCGCACCGAAGCCGCGGTCGCACCGGAGCCGGGGTCTCAGCAGAACCGGGGGTCCCATGGGTGAGCGCTGCCCGGGGACCCCGCGCACGGCCCGGAGGGGTCCCGGTGCCACCGGGAGGGGTCCCCAAGGCTCGGGGGGCGCGGGCAGGGGGCGCGGGGGGCTCCGGGTGGCCGCCCTCAGCCTCGCCCTCCTCTTCCTCCGCGCAGAGGCCGAAGGCTTCGCCCTCTGCCACGCGCCCGCGCTGCAGACCAAGGTGTTCCAGTACCGGTAAGGGACAGCCCGGGGGCGGCGGGGCACAGCGGGGGTGGCGCGGCACGGGGGTGGCACCGAGCGGTGGCACCGCTGTCCCCGCTCTGCCCGCCAGGCTGTGGGACGTGAACCAGAGGTCGCTGTACCTGCGCGATGACCAGCTGGTGGCCGGGCACCTGCAGGGCGCCAACGCCGCGCTGGAAGGTGACACGGGGCCACGCGCGGGGACGCGCTTGGGGACACGCTTGGGGACACGCGCTGAGGGTCCCCGTGTCACCCCACCCGCAGAGAAAGTGTTCTGGGTGCCCAACCGCGCCCTGGAGCCCGCCCGGCTGCCCGTGATCCTGGGAATCCGGCACGGCTCCCGCTGCCTGCGCACCGAGCGCGGCCCCGCCGGGGAGCCCCGGCTGCGGCTGCAGGTGCGGACAGCCCGGGGACAGCGGGGGGACAGCGGGGGGACAGCACAGGGGACAGCGGGGGGACAGCGAGGGGACAGCGGGGGTACAGCGAGGACAGTGCAGGGACAGCCAGGGGACAGCGGGGACAGCACAGGAGACAGCACAGGGGACAGCGGGGGGACAGCGGGGACAGCGGGGGGACAGCGAGGGGACAGCGAGGACAGCACAGGAGACAGCGAGGGGACAACGGGGATAGCGAGGACACAGCCAGGGGACAGCCAGGGGACAGCGAGGGGATGGGGACGGGCGTGCCAAGGGGATGGGGGCACTGTGGGAATGGGGACACCAGGGATGGTGACATCGAGGGGATGGGGATGCCAATGGGGTGGGGACGTCATGGGGACAGGGCATGGGGACACCTAAAGAGATGGGGACACCGTGTGGGTGGTGATGAGGATGGGGACGCGAAAGTTTTGGGGAGGGGACACGGGGACCTCAGGGATGGGACATTGCTGGGTGGGGACACGGGGACCTCAGGGATGGGACATTGCTGGGTGGGGACATCACAGGCCGTGCCCACCCCGCACCACGGCGCTGGCACACGGTGCCCGCGGTGCCCGGGCGCTGTCCCCGCGGGTGACACGGCGGTGTCGCCGCAGGACGTGGACATCCGGGAGCTGCCCCGCGCCGGTGACAGCGCGGCCGCCTTCACCTTCTTCCGCTCCTACCGGGACGGGCTGTGGCGCTTCGAGTCGGCCGCGCACCCCGGCTGGTTCCTGTGCACGTCCCCGCGCGGCCACCAGCCCCTGGCGCTCTGTCGCCACCGCGATGTCACCTCCCACCTGCTCGACTTCTACTTCCAGCTCTGCTGAGCGCGGCGACAGCGGGGCCCCAGCGGGGTGGCATCACCCCCGGGATGGTGACATCCCTCTGGGGAGGGTGGCATCCTCACCCCGGCACGGTGACATCCCCCTGGAGAGGTGCCATCCCCCCCAGGATGGCGACATCCTCACCCAGGGAGGGTGACATCCTCGCTCCTCGGTGACATCTTCCCCAGCACGGTGACATCCATCCGGGACCGTGCCATCCCCCTGGGGACAGCGACATCCCCCTGGGGACAGCGACATCCTCGGGCTCCGGTGCGCGAATAAAGAGATGCCGAGGCCAGCGGTGCCCGAGTGTGGGTGGCACAGGGGTGGTGGCACACGGGTGGCACACGGGTGGCAGGGCGGGGACAGGGCGGCGCTGGTGGCCCCGCTGGATGTGTCACCGCGGCGGAGTGGCCGCTCTTGCGCCACCCGCGCGATGGGGACAGAACGGGATGTCCCCAAGACGCGGCCCCTTCCCGGATCCCGCGGGGACAGCGCGGGGACAGCGCGACACGGGGGACACGGGGACAGCGTGGGGACAGGGGGCACACGGGGTGTGGGGGGACAGCGAGTGGGGAACAACAGGGACAGGGAATGGGGGACAATAGGGACAGGGAAGGTGGCATTTTGGGGACAGGGATCGGGGGACAACAGGGACGGGGGTGGTGGCATTTGGGGGACAGATCACTATGGGGACAGGGCACACGGGAATGTGGGGACAGGGACGGGGGACAGGGGACTTTGGGGACAGGTCACCATGGGGACAGGGCACACAGGACCTTGGGGACAAGGGACACGGGGATGGGACACAGGGGACACGGGGCACAGGACACACAGGGTCTTGGGGATGGGACACTGGGGACACAGGACCTTGGGGACAAGGCACAAGGGACACGGGGATGGGACACTGGGGATAGGGCACGTGGGAGTTTGGGGACAAGGGACCATGGGATTGGGACACAGGGGACACAGGGGACACTGGGGACAGTGCTCACAGCACCTTGGGGACAGCAGTCATGGTGACAATGGTGACAAGGTGATGGCACCGTGGCACAGGGGACACAGCACAGGGGATGGCACAGGGGACGTCCCCGCCACGGTGACTGTGAGCATCGCTGGGGACGCTGGCAGCAGGCGGCATTGCGCCATCGCTCGGTGTCGCTGTCACCTGCCCCGCCAGTTACCGGGGCGGGCTCTGTCCCCGCCCTGCCCGGCTCCATAAAGCCGCTGTCACCCGCGGGGACACGGCCCAGAGGACACGGGACAGCATCCCGGGAGGTGACACATCCACAGGTGCTGCTGGGGACGGGGACAAGCTCGGGGACAATCCTGCTGGCACGCACTGTCACCTGTGCCACCTGTGCCACCTGTGCCACCTGTGCCACCATCTCCGCAGGCCCAGCCATGTCACGCGCATCCAGAGCTGCCCTCAGGTGAGCGGGGACAGCGTGGGGACAGCGTGGGGACAGTGTGGGGACAGTGGGGTTGTCCCCCCACGTCGTGCCGGGGAGTGTCACCTCCCTGCCCTGACCCCTGTGTCCCCGCAGAAGGACACCCTGGGGACAGTGCCCGGTGGTCACGATGGGGAGCGGGGACACGGCCGAGGGTGTCATCGACCCTGACATGGTGGCCTTGTTCGACGACTTCCTGGGGAAAGGTGGGTGCAGGTGTCCCCGTGTCCCTGTCCCCGTGTCCATCCCTGTCCCCATGTCCCCCGTGTCCATCCCTGTCCCCATGTCCCCCGTGTCCATCCCTGTTGCCATGTCTCCACATCCCCTGTCCCCGTGTCCCTGTGATGTCCTCATGTGCCACATCCTATGGGTGTCCCCACATCCCCGTGTCCCATGTCCCTGTGATGCTCCCATGTCCCCACATCCCCATGTCCCTGTGATGTCCCCATGTCCTGTGCCCCATGTCCCCATGTCCCACATCCCCACCTGTCCGTCCCTGTGTCCCACGTCCTTACCTGTCCGTCCCCATGTCCTCCCTGCCTGTCTCAGTGTCCTCATGTCCCATGTCCCCATGTCCCACCTGTCTGTCTCCCTGTCCCTGTGTCCCATGTCCCCATGTCTCCCTGTCCATCCCCGTGTCCCACCCGTCCATCCCTGTGTCCCGTGTCCCACGTCCTCCCTGTCCATCCCACTGTCCCCATGTCCCCCTGTCCATACCCATGTCCCACCTGTCCTGGTGTCCCATGTCCCCATGTCCCACCTGTCCATCCCCGTGTCCCCCCTGTCCATCCCACTGTCCCCATGTCCCCCTGTCCATACCCATGTCCCACCTGTCCTGGTGTCCCATGTCCCCGTGTCCCACCTGTCCATCCCTGTGTCCCCATGTCCCACCTGTCCATCCCCGTGTCCCACCTGTGTGTCCCCGTGTCCCCAGAGGCGACAGAGACGTTCGCGGCGCCGCAGCCCCGGCCGTACCACTACGTGCTGCGGGACACGGAGCAGCAGGGGCTGTGCCTGCGCCACGGCCGCCTGGTGGCCACCAGCCTGCAGGGCGCCAACGCCGCCATGGAAGGTGCGTGACACCCGCGGGGGACAATCCGGGGGTGACAATCCATGGGTGACACCCTGGGGGGAAACAGGGGTGACACTCCATAGGTGTCCCTCTGGTGGCCACCAGCCTGCAGGTGGCCAACGCTGCCCTGGAAGGTGCGTGACACCCGGGGGGGACAATCCGGGGGTGACACTGCCAATGGGTGACAATCCATGAGTGACACCCTGGAGGAAACAGAGGTGACAATCCATGGGTGACACCCGGGGACAGGGGTGACAATCCATGGGTGACGCTGCCAATGGGTGACAATCCATGGGTGACACCTGGGGAAACAGGGGTGACACTCCATGGGTGACACCTGGGGAAACAGGGGTGACAATCCATGGGTGACGCTGCCAATGGGTGACAATCCATGGGTGTCCCTCTGGAAGGACAGCGGTGACAATCTGCAGTGTCTCTCTGGAGGGACAGGGGTGACAATCCATGGGTGACACTCTGGGGGTGACAGGGGTGACAATCCATGGGTGACACTCTGGGGGTGACACGGGTGACAATCCATGGGTGACACTGCCCATGGGTGACACTGCCCATGGGTGTCCCTCTGGGAGGACAGCAGTGACAATCCATGGGTGACAATCCACGGATGTCCCTCTGTGGTGACAAGGGTGACACCCCACGGGTGACACCCAGGGCACAGCGGTGACACCCCCGTGCCCCACAGAGCCCATCAGCGTTGTCCCCAACCGGCACCTGGAGCGCCGGCGCTGTCCCCTCATCGTGGGCATCCGCGGTGGCACCCGCGCCCTGTCCTGCGGCACCGGCCCCGAGCCCCGGCTGGGCCTGGAGGTGACACGGGGGACACGGGGGACACGGGGGACACGGGGGACACGGGGGACATGGGGGTGGCACAGGGGGCTGGGGGTGACAGGGGGCGACTCAATGTGGGGCCGTGGGGACACAAAGGTGGGACAGGCCAGGGTGGGACAGCTCGAGATAGGACAAGGCAAGGTGGGTCAACCCAAATTAGGTCAATCAAGGTGGGTCAAACCAAGGTGGAGCAATCAAGGTGGGTCAATCAAGGTGGGTCAAGCCAAGGTGGATCAGTCAAGGTGGGGACGTCCAGAGGTGTTTGGGACCCAAAGTTGGGTCAGTCCAGGTGGGTCAGTCAAGGTGGGACAACCCAAGGTTGGTCAACTCAAGGTGGGTCAATCAAGGTGCGTCAATCCAAGGTGGTCAACCCAAGGTGGGTCAGTTCAAGGTGAGTCAATCCAGGTGGGTCACTCAAGGTGGGTCAACTCAACTTGGGTCAATCCAGGTGGGTCAACTCAAGGTAGGTCAACCCAAGGCTGGTCAACTCAAGGTGGATCAATCAAGGTGGGTCAATCTGAGGTGGTCAACCCAAGGTGGAGCAATCAAGGTGGGTATATCCAAGGTGGGCCAACTCAAGGTAGGTCAATCCAAGGTGGGTCAATCCAAGGTGGGTCAATCCAAGGTGGGTCAATCAAGGTGAGGACATCCAGAGGTGGCTGGGACCCAAAGATGGGTCAATCCATGATGGACAACCCAAGGTGGGTCAGCTCAATTTGGGTCAATCTTACGTGGGTCAATCAAGGTGCGTCAATCCAAGGTGGTCAATCCAAGGTGGGTCAGTCCAAGGTGGGTCAGTCCAAGGTGGGGAACCCAAGGTGGACATCCTGGGAAGGGCCACCCCAAGGTGTGGTGGCACCCAGGGCTGGGCCAGCCCAAGGTGGGGCACCTGGGAGTGGCGTCATCCCAGAGATGCCAACCTGGAGGTGGGGTCACCAGGAAGTGGGGAATCCCCAGGGCGGGGTCACTTGATGGTGGCGTCACCTGGGGGCGTGGTCACCTGGGGGTGTGGTCCTGATGTTGTCATCTGGAGATGGGCGTTCCTTGAGGTGGGGTCACCTGGAGATGGGGTCACCTGGTGGGACACCCTGGTGGGAAACAGGTCACCTGGAGTTGGGGTCAGTGTGGGTTCCTTGAGGTGGGGTCACCTGGGCATGGGGACGCCTGGACATGGGGGCACACCTGGAGATGAGATCACCTGGAAATTGGGTCAGTGTGGGTTCTTTGAGGTGGGGTCACCTGGAGATGGGGACATCTGGAGATGGGGTCACCTGGAGATGAGTTTACCTGGAGATGGGGTCAGTGTGGGTTCCTTGAGGTGGTGTCACCTGGGGATGGGGTCACCTGGAGATGGGGTTACCTGGAAATTGGGTCTCTGTGGGTTCGTCGAGGTGATGTCACCTGGGCATGGGGACACCTGGAGATGGTGAAGATGGTGACATCTGCAGATGGGTGTTCCTCGAGGTGATGTCACCTGGAGTAGGGGTCACCTGGGCATGGTGCCACCTGCAGATGGTTGTTCCCCGAGGTGACACCACCGGGCCAGGGCTGCTCCCCGTGCCGCCGCTGTCCCCGTTTGGTGCCACCACGTTGTGTCCCCTGCCCGGCAGGACGTGGGGCTGCTGGACCTGTTCTCGGGGGACAAGGACAGGGCCACGCCCTTCACCTTCTACAAGACCTTCGGGGGCTCCACGCACACCTTCGAGGCGGCCGCCTTCCCCGGGCTCTTCCTCAGCACGGCCCCGGAGGAGCCGCTGGGGCTGGCGGCGCCGCCGGGCGCCACCGCCTTCTACCTGCGCCGCAAGTGACACCTGGGGACACCTGGGGACATCCATTACTGCCACCGCCTTCTACCTGCGCCGCAAGTGACACCTGGGGACATCCCCGGTGCCGCCACCGCCTTCTACCTGCACCGCAAGTGACACCTGGGCACATCCCTGGTGCCACCGCCTTCTACCTGCTCCGCAAGTGACACCTGGG
>JAWMQZ010000082.1:1124163-1134583 GCA_035584835.1 Tangara arthus
ACATGGGGACAGGTACATGGGGACAGTAACAGGGACATGGGTACATGGAATGGGGACAGCAACGGGGACATGGGGACAGGGACAAGGGGACAGCAATGGGACAGGGACAGGGGGACAGGGCCAGCGCTTCCGCAGGTGACAGAAGCTGGGGACAGCAATAGGGACAGCAATGGGACATGGGGACATAGGAAATGGGAATGGGGACAGGGAATAGGGACAGGGATGGAGAATGGGGACACAGGGACAGGGAATGGGGACGAGGACACAGGGATGGGGACAGGGTTGGGGACAGGGATCAGGTTGGAGATGGGTTTGGGGACAGGGACAGGGATGGGGAATGGGGACACAGGGACAGAGAATGGGGACAGGCACTGGGTCAGAGATGGGGTCAGGGACAGGGACAGGGAATGGGGACAAGGACACAGGGATGGGGACAGGGATTGGGTTGCAGATGGGGTTGGGGACAGGGACAGGGTCAGGGAATGGGGACAGGGATGGGGACACAGGAAATGAGAATGGGGACGGGGACAGGGACAGAGGGACAGGGAATGGGGACAGGAACCAGGTTGGAGATGGGGCTGGGGACAGGGACAGGGAATGGGGACAGGGATGGGGACACAGGGAATGGGGACAGGGAACAGGGACACAGGAAATGGGAATGGGGACATGGGGACACAGGGAATGGGGACAGGGACAGGGTCGGGGTCCCTTGTCCCAGGCTGTCCCCAGGGATCCCCGGTGGCACTCACTGGACCAGGACGCAGACGGTGACGAGCAGGGCCGAGGCCACCACGGCCACCACGAGCAGGGCTGTGATGGTCTGCTTCTTCTGGGTGGCCGCCACCACGGCCAGCAGGTCAGCGTGCTCACAGCGCGTCCCCACGTAGCCCGAGTGACACCTGGGGACACACAGGGACACAGCGCAGGTCAGAGTGTCCCCACACACCCCGAGTGACACCGGGGACACACAGGGACACACGGGGACACAGGGCAGGTCAGCCTGGAGTTTTGGGATCCCCAGGACACCAAACCTGGACTTTTGGGGTTAGGGGATTTAGGCACTCACACACAAGTTTCTCCTGCCCTCACAGTTTTAGGGTTAGGGGATTTAGGCACTCACACGCAGGTTTCTCCTGCCCCCGTAATTTTATGGTTAGGGGACTTAGGCACTCACATGCAGGCAGGTTTCTCCTCCTGACCCCATAATTTTGGGGTTAGGGGATTTAGGCACTCACATGCAGGCAGGTTTCCCCAGCACACTGACCCCACAGTTCAGGGTTAGGGGATTTAGGCACTCATGCACGGGTTTCTCCTGCCCCCATAATTTCAGGCTTAGGGGATTTAGGCACTCACACGCAGGTTCTCCTGACCCCATAATGTTATGGTTAGGGGATTTAGGCACTCACACGCAGGCAGGTTTCTCCCACAGTTCAGGCTTAGGGGATTTAGGCACTCACACACAGGCGGGTTTCTTGCACAGTTTGGGGTTAGGGGATTTAGGCACTCACACACAAGCAGGTTTCTCCCACAGTTTGGGCTTAGGGGATTTAGGCACTCACACACAGGTTCTCCTGACCTCACAGTTCAGGCTTAGGGGATTTAGGCACTCACACGCAGGCGGGTTTCTTGCACAGTTCAGGCTTAGGGGATTTAGGCACTCACACGCAGGCGGGTTTCTCCCACAGTTCAGGCTTAGGGGATTTAGGCACTCACACGCAGGCGGGTTTCTTGCACAGTTCGGGGTTAGGGGATTTAGGCACTCACACGCAGGCGGGTTTCTCCCACAGTTCAGGGTTAGGGGATTTAGGCACTCACACACGGGTTTCTCCTGCCCCCATAATTTCAGGCTTAGGGGATTTAGGCACTCACACGCAGGCGGGTTTCTTGCACAGTTTGGGGTTAGGGGATTTAGGCACTCACACGCAGGCGGGTTTCTCCTCCTGCACCAGGAAGCGGCAGGTGCCGTGGAAGCAGAACTGCCGGTGCGAGTCGGGGCACTCGTTGAAGTGCGACCTCACCGCCGCCGCCACCGGGGCTGGGGGGACAACGGGGAGGAAAACGGGGATTTTGGGGAAATCCCAAAAAACGGGGGAGCAGCCCCTGGGAGGGGGTGGGGAAAGGGGTGGGAGGCAGCAGGGACACGGGGCTTGGGCTCCTTTCCACCCCAAAAGGAGATTTCCCATTCCAAAAGATTCCCCATCCCAAAAGGGGATTTCCCACCCCAAAAGGAGATTTTTCCACCCCAAAAGGGAGATTTCCCAGCCCCAAAAGATGTCTCAGCCCCAAAAGGAGATTGCCCATCCCAAAAGGGGGTGTCTCATCCTAAAAGGAGAGTTCCCATCCCAAAAGTGAGTTTTTTCCACCCCAAAAGGAGACTTCCATCCCAAAAGCACATTTCCCACCCCTAAAGGAGTTTTTTCTACCCCAAAAGGAGATTTCCCAACCCCAAAAGGAGATTTCCCAACCCCAAAAGGAGATTTTCCATGCCAAAAAGGAGATTTCCCTGCCCAAACGGAGATTTCCCATTTCCCAGCCCCAAAAGGAGATTTCCCATCCCAAAAGGAGATTTTCATCCCAAAAGTAGACTTCCCATCCTAAAAGGAGTTTTTCCCACCCCAAAAGGAGATTTTCTCCATCCCAAAAGGAGGTGTCCCATCCTAAAAGGAGAGTTCCCATCCCAAAAGGAGTTTTTTCCACCCCAAAAGCAGATTTCCCATTTGCTATCCTAAAAGGAGATTTTCCCACCCCAAAAGGAGATTTCCCACCCCAAAAAGGATTTTTCCCCACTCCAAAATGAGATTTTCCCCACCCCAAAGGCATCAGAGCTGCTTTAGGGTTTATTTTGGGATCTCCGTGCAGCCGCCCCAAAGATCCCAGCCGGGTCCTGCTTCAATAATCCCTGAGGAATTTCCTAAAGAGCTCAGCAGGGAGGAGGAGGAGGAGGAGGAGGAGGAGGAGCCCAGCCCCGCTCCTGTTTCCCATTAAACCCCATGAAACCCCCCTGGTTTGAATTATCCCCGGGAGGGAATTTCCTGCTGGGATTGTTTGGGATCCAGGCACTTCCGACCCACCCCCGGCTCCTGGGCCGCATTTACGGCAGCCCCAGAGGGGGACTGGATCAAAGCCTGGGGTGTGGGATGGGACCGGGGTGTCCCCGTGTCCCCAGAGCTGGGAAAAGCCACCTTGGGGTGTCCCTGTGTCCCCAACGCTGGGAAAAGCCACCTTGGGGTGTCCCCAGTGCTGGGAAGGGGCACCTTGGGGTGTCCCCGTGTCCCCAACATTGGGAAGAGCCACCCTGGGGTGTCCCTGTGTCCCCAGAGCTGAGCAGGTTTTAGGGGGCTGGGATTGGAATGTCCCCGTGTGCCCAGTTCTGGAAGAGCCACCCTGGGATGTCACCATGTCCCCAACACTGGGAACAGCCACCTTGGGGTGTCCCTGTGTCCCCAACACTGGGAACAGCCACCTTGGGGTGTCCCCATGTCCCCAGCACTGGGAACAGCCACCTTAGGGTGTCCCTGTGTCCCCAACACTGGGAAAAGCCACTTTGTGATGTCCCCGTGTCCCCAGTTCTGGAAGAGCCACCCTGGGGTGTCACCATGTCCCCAACACTGGGAACAGCCACCTTGGGGTGTCCCTGTGTCCCCAGAGTTGAGGAGGTTTGGGGTGGCTGGGATTGGGATGTCACCGTGTCCCCAATACTGGGAACGGCCACTTTGGGACGTCCCCGTGTCCCCAGTTCTGGAAGAGCCACCCTGGGATGTCCCCTGTCCCCAGCTCTGAGGAGGTTTTTAGAGATTCTTCTGGAAACCCTTTCCTTGTAGGGAAACCATTTCTTTTGGGGCCAAAACCTTTCCTTTTGGGGATGGAAACCCTTTTTTGCGGGGCTGGAAACCTTTTCCTTTTGGGGTTGGAAACTCCTTTCCTTTGGGGGCCAGAAACCCTTGTTTTGGGGGACTGGAAACTCTTTTCCTTTTGGGGCTGGAAACCCTTTTTTTGGGAGTGCTGAAAGCTCCCCCTTTCCTTGTAGGGAAATCCTTTCTTTTGGGGCCAAAACATTTCCTTTTTGGGTTGGAAATCTTCTCATTGTTGGTTTGGTGACCTTCTGTTTTTGGGGCCAGAAACACTTTTTTGGGGGCCAGAAACACTTTCCTTGTGGGGCTGGGAGATCTTCCTTTTGGGGCCAGAAACTCTTGGTTTTGGGGCTGGAAACTCTTTTTGGGGGGACTGGAAACCCTTTCCTTGTAAGGAAATCCTTTCTTTTGGGGCCAAAACATTTCTTTTTGGGGTTGGAAATATTTTCATTGTGGGTTTGGTGACCCTCTGTTTTTGGGGCCAGAAACCCTTGTTTTTGGGGGGCTGGAAACCCTTTTCTTGTAGGGAAACTGTTTCTTTTGGGGCCAAAACCTTTCCTTTTGGGGCTGGAAACCCTTTCTTTTGGGGGCTGGAAGCTCTTCCTTTTGGGGCCAGAAACCCTCTTTTTTGGAACCAGAAACCCTTTGTTTTTGGGGCCAGAACCCTTTATTTGGGGCAGGAAACCATTCCAGGTTTTCCCCTCAGAGATCAGAGCCCAGGATCCCACCCAGGTCCCCATAACCCCATAAAGAGGAAAGGTGGGACACCAAAAAACCCCAAAATTCCCCCAAAATTCCCCGAATTCCCGCTGGGCACTCACCGCTCCGGCCGGCCGTGCTGTTGTCCAGCGCGTGGCATGCGGCCAGCAGGACACCTGGGGAGGGACAATGGGGTCAGCCACGCCCAGACCCCAAAAAACCCCATTAAAACCCCCAGGGGGGATTTAGGGTCGGCAAAACCACCCCGAGATTTTGAAGGAAAACGCGGGAATTTTTAGGAAATTTTTAAGGGAAAATCTCAGGATTTTAAAGGAGAAATCTCCAAGGTTTTGAAGGAGAAATCTCCAAGGTTTTGAAGGAGAAATCTCCAAGGTTTTGAAGGAGAAATCTCCAAGATTTTGAAGGAGAAATCTCCAAGGTTTTGGAGGAAAATGCAGGAATTCCCAGTGGGGGTGGAATTAAGGGGTCATGGCAGGAATGACCCCCCCTTGAGTGACCCCTTGGAGATTTTTAAGGAAAAACCTCCACGATTTTAAAGGAAAAAGATTTTAAAGGAAGGATCTAGAAGATTTTGAAGGAAAAAAAAATTTAAGGAAAAATCTCCAAGATTTTGAAGGAAAAAGATTTTTAAGGCAAGATCCCCAAAATTTCTAAGGAAAAAGATTGTAAGGAAAATTTTCGAAGATTTTGAAGGAAAATGCAGGAATTCCCAGTGGGGGTGGAATTATGGGGTCGTGGTAAGAATGACCCCCCCCGAGTGACCCCTTGGATTTTTTTTAAGGAAAATTCTTCAAGATTTTTAAGGAAAAAAAAAAAGGGATCCACCCAGGGCTTCAGGGATCCACCACAAATTCAGGGATCCACCACGGCTCCAGGAACCCACTGGAGCTTCAGGGATCCACCAGGACTTTGAGGATCCTCCATGGCTTCATGGATCCACTCAGAGCTTTGGGGATTCACCAGAGCTTCAGGGATCCACCACAAATTCAGGGATCCATCCAGGGCTTCAGGGATCCACCCAGGGCTTCAGGGATCCTCCTCAGCTTTGGAGACCCTCCACAGCTTCCTTGGTTTCCTTGCAGACCTCATGGATTCTTCTCCCATGGAAATTCCATCACCAATCTGTTCTCATTCCAATTTTTCCCATTTTTCCTGGCTCGGGGCTTTGTCCGTTCTGGGGTTTTTGGGAAACGCGCCTCCACTCCTGGGATTTTTGGGGAATGGCTCATCCTGGTGGGATGGGTGGGCATCCATCCCTGTGGGCATCCTGGTTCTGGGTGGGCATCCATCCCTTGGCATTCCGGTTCTGGGTGGGCATCCATCCCTTGGCATTCCAGTGGAATGAGTGGGCATCCCCTTGGCACTCCTGTTCTGAGTGCGTATCCATCCCTTGGCATTCCAGTTACAAGCGGGCATCCATTCCCTGGGCATCTTGGTCCTGAGTGGGCATCCATCCCCTGGCATTCCAGTTCTGAGTGGGCATCCATCCCCTGGCATTCCAGTTCTGAGTGGGCATCCATTCCCCTGGCATCAGGGTGGGATGAGTGGGCGTCCATCCCCTGGGCATTCAGGGGACATCCATCTCCCTGGCACTGGGGTTCTGAGTGGGCATCCATCCCTTGGCATTCTGGTGGGACCAGTGGGCATCCATCCTCAAGGGCATCCAACCCCTGGCATTCCAGTTCTGAGTGGGCGTCCATTCCCGTGGATGTCCATCCCTTGGGCATTGGGGTTCCAAGTGGGCATCCATCCCCTTGGCATTCCGGTGGGATCAGTGGGCATCCATCCCCGAGGGCATCCATCCCCGAGGGCATCCATCCCCGAGGGCATCCATCCCCTGGCATTCCAGTGGCATCACTGGGCATCCATCCCCGAGGGCATCCATCCCCTGGAATTCCGGTGGGATCACTGGGCATCCATCCCCTGGCATTCCGGTGGGATCACTGGGCATCCATCCCCGAGGGCATCCATCCCCTGGCATTCCGGCTCCTCCGTTGCCCTCCCCAGCTCCTCTCCGTGCCAGGTGCCAGCCCAGCCCCTGGGAAGTTCTCCATGCCCAGGCCCAGCCTGGGGACACCCCTGGACACTCGGACAGTCCCCGCTCGAGCCCCGGCCTGGGGCTGCCCCATCCCCACCCCCGCTGGCTTTTCCAGCCCATCCCGCCCCTTTCTCCGGGATCTCCGGGAATCTTTCCCTCCGAAGGATTCCCAAACCTCCCCACCGCGCTTCCAGCGGCTCCATCCCGATAATTCCCGGCTCGATTCTTCCCACGGCGTCTCCGTTATCGCTGCGTTCCGAGATTCCCCTCCCGGCCCCGATCCCCGATCCCCGCTGCAGGGACCCGGAGCGCTCCCCTTCCCTTCCCCATGGCCCGAGGGCTCCGATCCCACCCGGGAACTGCCGGGATCGGGGCGCCCAGACAGTCGGGGAACGCTCGGAGCCCCCCGAGGGCGAGCACCGGCACCGGAGAGAGACCCGGAGCCACGGGAACGGGAGAGAACGGGAGAGAACGGGAGAGAACGGGACACGGGAGCTCGGGATGAGCCCCGGGAGGAGCGGGACACGGGGCTGGAGACACCGAGGGAGCCTCGGATGAGGAACAGGGCCGGGACACGGCGCTGGAGCCACCGGGGGACGCTCGGACCGGGACACGGCGCTGGAGCCACAGGGGGACGCTCGGTGGAGGAGCGGGACCGGGACACGGCGCTGGAGCCACCGGGGCACGCTCGGACCGGGACACGGCGCAGCAGCACCGGGCGCTGGAGCGGGGCCAAGCCCAGCCGCTTTCCCACCGGGATACCGGAGCTGCGGCTCGGTGCCACCGGCGGGGACAGCGGGACAAAGCCAGCCGAGCTCCAGCCGCCCGCACCGGGATCCGGCTGTCCGTCCGTCCGTCCTTCCCCCGGGAGCATCCCCGCTCCCGTCCCGTCCCGTCCCGTCCCGTCCCGGCTCGGCTCGGCTCGGCTCGGCTCGGCTCGGCTCGGCTCCAGCCCGGAGCGCCCCCGCTTCCCACCGCCCCCGTCCCCCGGCACCCCCCCCCCCCCCCGCAACTCTAATTAGCCCCCAGCCCTAATTAGCCGCTCTAATTAAGCGTCTGACCGCGGCCGTACTCACGCGTCGCGGCGAAGGCGCCTTTCCCACAGGGAACGAACTTCGGGAGCGCCCGCGCGGGGGAATTTTATGGGATTTTTATGGGATTTTTAGAGGATTTCTATAGGATTTTCACCGCCTTCCCGCGATTCCCAGAACCCACCCGCAGAGCCCCCCGAGCCCTCGGGGCCGCCCCGCTCCGGGCTCCGGCCGGGGCTGGGGGCGCGGAGCCCCCCGGGCCGAGCCGAGCCGAGCCGAACCGAGCCGGGCCGGGCCGGGCTGGGCTGAGCCCCGCACGTACCGAGGGCGAGCGCGGCCGGGCCGCCCGCCATGGCGGGGCTGCACCGGAGCGAGCGGGGCCGGGGCCGGGCCGGGCCGGGCGGGCGCTGGCGGCGGGGCCGCTGCGGGGCCGAGGGGCGGCTCCGCCCGGCGGAAATGGGCGGCACCGGCCGGGCCGGGGCGGGGACAGCGCGGGCAGCGGCACGGCCGGACCGCCCCGGGCACCGTGCGGGACACACCCCCGGGACCGCCGGGAGCCTGCCGGACCCACCCCCGGGACCACCGGGAGCCTGCCGGACCCACCCCCGGGCACCGTGCGGGACCCACCCCCGGGACCACCGGGAGCCTGCCGGACCCACCCCCGGGACTGTGCGGGACACACCCCCGGGACCACCGGGACACACCCCCGGGACCACCGGGACCCTGTGGATCCCTCCCCCGGGACCACCGGGACCCTGCCGGACCCACCCCCGGGACTGTGCGGGACACACCCCGGGACCACCCAGACCCCTCCCCGGTCATCCTGCGCGACCCGCCCCCGGGACCACCGGGACCCTGCGGGACCCACCCCACCCGACACCGTGCGGGACCCACCCCCGGGACCACCGGGACACACCCCCGGACCCCTCAGACCATGCGGGACCCATGCGCGGGACACCCCGAGACCCACCCCGGACACCCCGAGACCCACCGCAAAACCCTGCCGGACCCACCCTTGGACCCCCCGGGACCCACCCCGGACACCCTGCAGGACCCCCGGACACCCTGCGGGGTTCCCGCCCGCGGGACCACCTGCATTGAACTCCCTGGGACCCTTCCCCGGGACCCCCGGGAGCTCCCTGGGACCGGGGCCCCCCATGTCCCTCCCTGCCCTCCCCGTGACTCCCCGGTTGCCAAACCCCTGCCAGCACATCCTGTGTCATCCTCAGCTGCTGCTGATCCCAGCCTTGGTCATCCCGAAATCTGCAGGGCCACCACCCTGCTGATCCCACCCTTGGTCATCCTGAAACCCATGGAGCCCTCACTGTGCTGACCCCACCCTTGGTCACCCCAAAATCTGCTGATCCCACCCTTGGTCATCCCAAAACCCATGGAGTTCTCACCCTGCTGACCCCACCCTTGGTCACCCCAAAATCCACAGGGCACCCCACCAATCCCAGCCTTGATCATCCCAAAATCTGCAGGGTTCTCACGCTGTTGATCCCACACTCGGTCACCCCAATCTGGCCAGTGGTGATCCAGATCTGGTGGTGACCCAAACCTGGCCAGTGGTGACCCAAATCTGGCCAGTAATGACCCACACCTGGTGGTGACCCAAACCTGGCCAGTGGGGTCCAAATTTGGTTGATGGTGACCCAAATCCAGCCGGTGGTGACCCAAATCTGGTCAGTGGTGACCCAAATCCAGCCAGTGGTGTCCAAATTTGGTCACCGGTGTCCAAATCTGGTGGTGACCCAAAACTGGCCAGTGGCGACCCAAAACTGGCCAGTGGTGACCCAAACCTGGTGGAGACCCAAACCCGGCCAGCAGTGACCCACACCAGACCAATGACCAGCGCATTCCCCATTATCCACGAGGATCATCCCTGAGGACCCCAGGTCTGACCCACGGGAGCCCCTGGGTGTGGGGCCAGGAGAATTTGGGGACGTCCGTGCCAGGCTGTGTCCCCCTGCGTGTCCCTTGGCATGTCCCCCCTGTGTCCCCTTCATGTCCCCGCCGTGTCCCCTCCCGTGGGAGCCTCAGGCAGCCCCGGGGGGAGGCGGGCCCGGCCCCGCCCGTTCCCGTTGTTCCCGGTTCCCGTTCCGTTCCCAGGTGATACCATCTGATCCCATCTCATCTCCCCTCGGCGCTTGAAAGCGCCGCTTTGAAGGGGCCGCGGCCGCCGCTTCCCGACGCCGCCGATCCCGATCCCGGCTCCCCGCAAAGCCCGGGAATGCGGCTCCGGAGGAGTCCCGGCACAAAGGCCAAAATCCCACCCCAAATCCCACCCCAAATCCCACCCAAAACCGCCCCGGAGCCTGTGGGATCGCCCTGGGGGCTGCGCGTTCCTGCGGGGATCCCACGGCATTCCCACCGTCCCAAAGTGCGTTGGAATGCGATCCCAGAGCCTGAACATCCCAGAAACTGAACATGCCAGAAACTGAACATCTCAGAAACTGAACATCCCAGAAACTGAACATCCCAGTGCCCTGACCATCCCAAAATCCAATATCCCAATGCCCTGACCCTCCCAAAATCCAACATCCCAGTGCCCTGACCCTCCCAAAATCCAACATGCCAGTGCCCTGACCCTACCAAAATCCAACATCCCAGTGCCCTGACCCTCCCAAAATCCCACAGCCTGGGCCAGGTGGGAATGGCAATGGCTCAAAAAACATTCCCGATCCCCATTGGCATTCCTGGCCCCAAAAAACATTCCTGACCCCAAAATCCATCCCCAATCCCCACTGGCACTCCCAACCCCAAAAACATTCCCAACC